>JBBPDJ010000021.1:8338344-8367538 GCA_037974625.1 Cucumis cinereus
ACTAGCCTCCAATCGACCCTAAACATACAAACATCAATTAATAAACCTTCTCCAAAAGAAATATTAAATCTAACCCTCCAGAAACCAAACTCAAACTCACCAACAAACCAACGAGCAATGGCAGCGGAGATAGGAAGTGAGAGAACACAACTCGGCTCAGCGGCTCGACTTGGCGGCTTGGCGGCTCGACTCGGAAGAAGCAGATCTGGCACGCTCGGGTCCAAGGTGGCACGAGACCTGGGGTTGCGTCGATGTTTGCGGCTTGTGGCGTCGTGGTTGGCTCGGGCGCAACGCAAACAAGGAGGCGTGGCTCGCAGATTTGGACGGGCGCGGCGATGGGGCTTGGATGGAGATGGCGTGGCTGGCAATGGAGAGCGGTTGGGTGGCTTGCTGTGTTGGCGTGGTTGCGAGCAACGTGAGGAGAGCGACTGGGTGCGGCGCGAACGGCGATGGACGATGCGTGCTACGCGGTGGCGTGGGGCGGCTTCGCAGACGGGCGTGGCTGAGCGCTGAGGAGCGGCTGGTGGCGACGGCTCGCATATCCGATGCGCGTGAGTGGAGACAGACGGTGCGAGCAACTGGGCGTGCGTCTCCTTCGGCTCGACGATGGGGCGCGACTGCAAGCGGCGGTGGATGAGCAGCTGAACGTGGCTGGGCGCGGAGAGTCACGGCGTGAGGGCGGAGGCGGCGCTAGGGCGGCTAGGGTTTGCAAGAGGAGAAGACAATCTTGGGGAAGGAGATGAATCGCACGAATTCCAAGGCATCTAAATAAAGAAATAATAATAATAATAATAATAATAAATTATTATTATTATCATCATTTATATTTCCTTTTATTTTTTCCAAAACTACCTTTTTCTCTTTCTTCATTAAAACTCCTCATTCCCCTCTCTCCTCATTAAAACACTCTTTTCTTTTCTTTCTCCAACCACACAAAAAAACAAAAACCTCACCATAAAAAAAAAATCCAACAATAAAGTATACCTCCAACAATTTATCTCAAATTAAAAACCAATACAAACAACCTAAAAAAATAATAAAACTTCAACAAGTAATCCAAAATTAAACTCATTACCAACATCCCAAATTAAAATTAACCAACCTAAAGTAGGGTAATTGATAAACAAAAATTACAAATTACCTTTTAATTTGGGGTGTTACACCTGTCAACACCATTAAATATAGCATTTAGAGCCTATGAGTTTCTGAGTGCTGCATTATATTCTGCTTCAGTCCAAGTGCTCTCAGGTTTAGGTGTAACAACACCATCTTCTGTAGTGATTTCAAGAGCTGTCCAGCCAGTTAGTACTGCCTTCCAAGTCTTGTTGTCAATAGACTTCAAAAAGGTTGTCATTCTAGCTTTCCAGCATGCATAGTTTGTCCCATCGAGTATGGGTGGCCTAATACTATAACTTTCTTCTCTAATTGCATCCATTGTTATTTATAGTAGATGTAACTCGATCTGATATAAATTGACAAAAGAAATAGACCCAATTCCCAGTAATCACTTAGTTATTTATATAGTTATTAACTAAACGAGTGCCACAGGATGCATAAAATAATAACATAGAGAAAACAAGAAATTGGTAACCCAGTTCGGTGGATACCTCCTACATCTTGGGGCACGTATGCCTTAAAAGATCAATGCTTCAATAATTAACAAGACTTTGTATGGTTACAATCAAGTGAGAGTAAAGTTAATTAACTATGAGATAAACTTTATGATATTTTAAACTTAATTAACTAGTGCTCATATATATCTATTTATAACAAGTTGATAGATCTAGTACATATATGAGCCTTCTCTTTTATCATAAAGTTAATGACTGAACAATCAACATTACTTCTACAATATGCATAATGAATGAGAAATATCAAAACTCCAGCATCGTACCTTTGAGAGAATTTAGCCTTCAGTCTTGCTTCCCTTTCTCTAATTTCGTTGGACACACACAAACTTTCAATCGTGGTTCACTTAATTATAGGTCCTCAAAAGAATTATCTTAAGAATCAAGGATTTTTAAATATCTTAATATCTTTTGTAAAGATATTAGGATTCTCCTAATAGGACAAAAGATCTTCCACATTTCCACGAATCAAATCTAAATCTTCAAGATTCGATATTTAAGATTATAAGATAATTTGGAAAAGAAATATTATTTAGCCAATTAATAATAACAATATAGACTAGAACATAATCTTTAAAACTCTGTTCAGATGTCCTTTTTCAATCTATTCTCTCCATAGAACCAAGGAGCTTTGCAAGCATCAAATCACGGTCGAAGAGCAAGAAATTGTGATTAACAGTTTCTCTTTATTGTTGTATTATTTTCTACATTTTATGTGTTTGTATTCCTTATTTCAACCTGTGTAAAACATTTGAATTGTGAATATGAGCGACCATTTTGCATCCACTTCCATGTCTTGGGTCCTTTAAGTCTTATTAGTAGCTAAAGCCACTAATGGGTTAGGAAGTAGGAATTAAACTGTAGGTAAGCATGGTAGTAGTTCATTTTGTCTGATATTTATCAAGTCATATACTTGAAGCATCGAAAGAGTGTGTTAAGGTAAAGGTAGTCAACTACTCGAAAGCATAAGTAACTTAGACCTCGGTGAGCAAAGATAGGGAGTAACTTAGAAATAAGAATAAACCTACCGCATTGTCAGTGCATCATTTATATCTAGAAATAGAATATGTGTGGCATCAGGGCGTCGAAAGGTTGATTGTCTTAATTAGTGCTGAGTCCATGAATTTACCATGTTTATGAATAGATTAGCATAGTCAAGCAAATAAATAGTTTTTTCTTTTTCAATATAGACTTACTTCAAAACATTGATCCTACCTTATTGGAAATTTCAGCTTGAGACGATTCAAAAGCATCAAAATCAATTATTTTCATATCGTGATGTGAATGCTGGGAGGAATGTTGAGATTTGAATAGTTCAATATTAAAATAAGTTGTACTTCGAGAAGAACCAACCGATATAGAGTAACAACCACAAATAAATTATTTCGGAGAATTTCTCTAAAATTCAACATAAGCCAACAAACATCCTTGTCTTCAACGATCTGAATGAGGTTTGAATTGTTGCAACCATTCCAGTAAACCATCAAACGAGACACAGGAAGATTAGAAGACGGAATTTTTTTACCTTGAACACAATCAACAAATTGTTGAAACGAAGATGCCAATGGAACATAAACCTTGACAACACGATAATCGTGATATTTTGAAGTTTCAATCCATCTACCGTAAAAAATTGTCTTTGCTCATTGTAAAACCATAGCAAAAACATATTGGTTAAAATTGTATATAATCTCTCAGTTCTTAGCCAAGCGGACCTTTTTAGATATATTGCTAAGAGGTAAAGTATGCAAAGAATATTTAACATAAAAATAATATACAACAATTAAGATATACCCTACAAATATATTGAAAATATATATAAATTAACATGAATGAATCAGCTTATTTTAATTTGAATTTAACATAATAAAAATGATTACGATAAAACGTAACAATATATTCCTAAACATTTTAAAAATTAAATAATGATAGATATTTGTTAACTGGTAGAAATACAAGTTATTATGCGTCCTTATTCAAGATTAATACGAAAACCAAATAGAAAACGCATCAAATACACTTAAAAATTATGTTTTGTGTCTGTCATGTGTTACATGTTTACAATGCGGTGATATTAAAAAACGGTGATCTCTTTGTATTGTTCATCGCAGAATTTTATAAAAGATGGATCAAATTACTAAAAGATTTCTCAATGGACAATTAGAAACAATGCTGAAAAGAATTGATAAAGGAAAGCAATCACTTGAAGCATACCTAGAATTTCGAGAGGTGTCGATCATATAATGTAATACATCACATAAAAGAGCGATGTGTCGAGAATCCAATGTGATGCACTACTTCTAAAACCTGTTTGAGACCCGCTAAGCATAAAAATAGCCATCGAAGAACATGAAAAGTGCTTAGTGGACAACGAGTGTCAGAAGATTATAAATACCTCTTTAAAGGACAAAGAGACATGACAAAGACCATACGCACAAAACCTTGAAGCTTAATTTCTATCCAAATCATCCTTCCATCTCCATTCTCCATTCATTCCTCAGTCGATAAGCTTTGCAGAGATCATTCTACTCTAGAAAGCAAGAAATTGTGAATCATAATTATCTTTATCCTTGTGTTGTGTTTACTTTCTGCATTTCAAGTTATTGTATTAGATAGTTAACTCATTGTAAAAACTATCAATATGATTGCCTTGCGTTTCATCACATTCATGTCTTTGGTTTCCATAGTTTATATGTGTAGCTAAATTCAGTAATGGGTTAGAAAGTTAGAAAATCGATCTGGTAGATAAGCATGACTCACTGTTCATTTTGGTTGATCTTTACCAAATACTAAACTTAAACGCATAGAAAGAGTACTTCAAGTAAAGGTAGTCAACTGCTAAAAAAAGTAAGTAACTTAGACCACAGTGAGCAAAGATAGAAAGTGATAGCATCTAGAAATACGTGTTATTATACACCCAACTCTTAAGATTGCGGTGAGAAACACAAAGAAAATGCATCATTTATACTTATATTTTATATTTTGTGCATGATATGCGTTCAGTGTTTATAAAATTGTATTTTTTGAACTCTTTGATCGCGTGGAATTGTTCATCGCATGGTTGAGAAAAATGAAGTAAAGATGTCTCAACGTCTAAATCAAAAGCAGTGTTAAAGGGAATTCATCTCTTGACGCATAGTCGAGTGTTTAAGGAAGCGTTCAGAGCTATATATGCACTGAACATCCTATGCAATACAAGCCTTTTGGAACGTGTCTAAGCCCTAGTACGTGCAGAAATAGGTGTCGAGAAACATGAAACGTGCGTAGTGGACGACAGATGTTCGAGGCATTTAAATACCATCTTCAAAGCTCAGAAAAGATTTAGTCAGTTGGAGAAGAGTTAGCTAACTCACACAAATGGACATTTTCAGAACTGTACATTCTCTGCCCAGATTTCCTTCCTCCATCCATCCATTCCATAAGACCAAGAAGCTTTGCAAGCATTCAATCACTCTCGAAGGACAAGAAATTGTGATTCATAGTCTCTATATTGTTGGGTTATTCTTTTGCATTCTTTGTGTTTGTATTTTCTAATTCAATCTGTGTAAACATTTGATTTATGAATATGAACACCTATTTGCATCCATTTTCATATCTTTAGTTTTTCTACATCTTATGAGTATCTAAAGTCACTAATGTGTTACGGAGTTAAGAATTAATTTTTAGGTAAATATGGTAATGTTCATTTTGTCTAATCTTCATCACACTATATACATGAACACATCGAAAGAGTATGTTCAGAGTAATGGTAGTCAAATGCTCGAAAGAGTAAGTAACTTAGCGTCAAACCCTCTCCCAGACTTTCTACTCTTAGCCTAGGAGACGACATGAAGTCAGCGAATCTCGTCCTTACCTTGATGATCCTCATTGACCATCTTAACTTAACTGCGACTTAAACAATACCAATAACTTAAAAAGTGTGGAATAAACTTAACTGCGGAAAAACAATCTCAAACTTAACACCTAACAGCGGAAACTAAACAAATATCTTATATATAGTGCAGCCCATACTATCTTATACAACTCATCTTACTATACCAAAACTTATTTTAACAGTAACATGCATGATTTACTACTAACGTACAATAGTACTAAAACTTCTCGAGTAGCATACAATCCGGTAGGTCAGGCTTCGGGATCATGATCTCTACCTGAAAAGTGGAAAAACAATTTGAAAGAATGAACTAAAACGTTCAGTGAGTGATGCTTTAATAGAAAATACTTAAAACATATATATAACATAACTAGAAATCATCAACTTAGAAACTTCCATAAATCAAACCATAACTAAAACTATAAATCATAATTTAACTGAAATAATTTGAAAGGTGCTTGCACAATACTTATCTGTAAATCATGGTAAATTTATGCATAACTGAAATCATGCTAAAACATGAATATCTGAAAATCTGTAAGCGAGGTGTATCAAACTGAACAACATAGTAGTGGGAAAAACACAACACTAACAACGTCTTTTCCGTGGTGGAGTAATCTCAACACTAATGACAGCTATAACTACGCAGTAGTGGGATTAGAACCAACAGCGTCTTCGTCGTGGTAGAGCTAGCTCAATACACACGACGGTATCCTACGTTATAGTGGAGCGAGCATCTATAATGTCTTTGTCGTAGTGGGGCTAATCCAGTATTAACGACAGCTAAACTACGTTACAGTGAGGCCAACACTTGTAACGTCTTTGTCATAGTGGTGTAATTTCAACACCATGACAGCGCATAACTACAAAGTAGCGGAGCCACCACCCACAACGTCTTTGCTATGGTGGGGCGAACCCAACACTCATGACAGCGCATACCCTAGTGTGTACACCTAGTATAGTAGCCTCATGCTCACATGGATACACATGCTTAAAAACAAATCATCGTAAAATGTGCAAGTCACATAAAACATATCATCATCTCAAATCATTTCTCAAATCATCATGAAACTCGTAGTACTCGAAATCATGCTTAAACATCACTTATAACATGATAGAAATCTCATAGAAACATTAAATCATCATAACTCATGATTTCGAAAAACCTCGTAAAACGTGCTTAGGCCCTATAACAGTCAAAACATGCTCAAACAGTCATGAAAATTATCAAAATCATCTCAATAAACATAAACATGACCGAACATATTATAAAACATGCTTATTTTGTAAACAGACATTGCCACGTAAAACTTGTCAATATAATACTATTATATTCAAACTACTGAAAATTTCTTACAACACTTAAATCATGCTTCAAATAAGTTATCATGTGAAAGTACATTGAAAAATATGAACAGCATGATTTTTCTGAAATTTTCTGAAAATTATGCAAATTCTCGAAAAACGTGCAATCCGATCATTATTTTTAATATTAAAATATTAAATAATGTTATCACTCACAAACTTGGCGAGCTATCCCTGACTCGTAAATTTTTCCGATCTCTAAATCTCCTAAAAAATAAATTCAGAATCGACCCTTAAATCACTTGGCACGAAAATCGATGAAAAACGAATTTTCCTTAATTTCCTTTTTGAAATAATTCTTTTCTCCTAAAATACTATATATATAAATATAATTATATATATATATATATATTATTAATGCTACTGTCCGTGAAATACTTGTTAAAAAAAGTAGAAATGTTAACATATACCTTGGGTCCCTTAATTACATACATACATACATATATATATATATATATATAATAATAATAATAATAATAATAATAATAATATAAATATTACTTCACATGTACAACAACACGGGAAGGAGAAGTTCAATTTCAACAGAGACCTACCATGATGGACATACAAGGACACTTCATCTTCTTCTTCAACATTTTTCTTCCCTTTTATTTTCTAGTTTTTCGGCCACAACTCCTGCCATACTTCGGCAAGCCATTCCTTTCAATCTACTAACAATTAGATGCTCCAATCTATGGAAAACAATCTTTACATGAGTCTACTTACTTACTTCAAAGTTTGAGCTTCAAACTCCTCGTACATAGCTCGAAATCGTCCCAGGAAGTCCCCTTGCCCAGTTTTCCGGCGAGCTTAAATCTGAAAATTAAAACTTTGATTTCTTCCAGCACATACCAAATCAACTCAATCCCTTTTACAGAACTTTAAATGAACTATCAATCTACCTTACCTTCAAATTAGAGACCTTAACTCGGCCTGTAGATGGAGAAATTAATTTTGAAAGTTTTGGGTCCCGTTTCTCTGTTTTCCAGCTGCCCGAGTCACTTTTCCTTCAATTTCAATGGTCTCTTCGGCCAAGTTTCTTCAAATTGAGCTATCCATTAGCTTCCTCTCTCTTTTTCACACAATTTAGACACAAATATCATCCAAATTGGTTGAGAATTGAAGCTCACTTTCATACTTCTTCTCACTGTGCTCAACTTAGATTTTGCCCCAAAATTTTATGCTCTTGCTCTCGGGTTCTTCTCATTTCCTTCAATTTCTCTCTTCTTTTCCTTCCATTTGACCAACAACGACTTTAGTTACAAATATCCCCAACGAATTTGCTTCCACTTAAAGAATTGAGGGAAAAAATTTATGAAAATTTCACATCCCTTCTTCTTTTTAGCACTTTATCCTTTCGGGTTCCCAATTCCAAAATTCAACCTTTTTTTTTAAACAAAAGATAAATATAACTTTTATAATAATAATAATACTAATAATAATAATTTTTAAAAAAATCATTTTCTTTTTCCTTTCTTTTTTTTTTCTTTCTTTTTTTTCTTTTTTTTTCTCTTAAACAAATTTACTAAAATGCCCTTTAAAAAATTACTAAAATATTCTTCCATTATTTTATTGATATATTATAACAACCAAGTTTAAATACAAAGATCGAGTATTACATTTAGACCACAGTGAGCAGATATAGGGAGTAACTTAGAAATAAGAATAAATGTATCGCATTGTCAATGCATCATTTATATCTAGAAATATAATATTTGTGATATCAAGGCGCCGAAAGGTTGCATGTCTTAATTAGTATTGAGTGCATGAAACTACAATGTTTATAAATGATTAGGATGACTTCATAACTCTGTCTACCGCATTGTTCACTTAACACAGTACTTGGATTGCTTTAAGGTTAGCTAACGCACATCCATCCATCACATCACAATTATGTAGATTAATCTAAGTCAGTTAAAGAGTCTATTATTCTATACACTCCATCATTGCTTTATTTATTTATCTCATGAATTAGATAAAATAATAAATAATGAAGTTGTAGGAATTTAAAGATTGCAAAATGAAGATTAAATTCACAGCCAGGAATTTAAAGTAAAGATAAATGTTGAGATTTTAAGACTAGTCATCAAGCATTTTATCTTTAATTTAATAGTATACAAAGAGTCTCGTGACACTAAATCTAATAATCAATGTAATTCACAAAATCTTAAATTCTAACCATTCAAAACCAACCAAGAGATATAAATTTTCATAAAGATACAAAAATAACAATTATCTCAATAATTGAAAAGAAACTAAAAGTTACCAAAATATGCAATTCCTTTTTGTTGGATTCAAACAAGTCATTCTAGTTACAATTTGAATTAATTCCTCGTTTGAAGATCAAACAATTCCTCGTTTGAAGATCAAACAACAACTGCTTACTAAATCACACCTAAAAAAAAAAATTCAACCAAAAAATTTTGGTACCCATTTCTTGGGTCCTTCATTGTTAGTGAGCACGGATTTTAGAACTCATTTAAGATTAGTTCCAACGTTACTATATATAGACCTTAAAACATAATTAATCTACAAAACGCTAATTTCCTCAGAGCTTGTTCACTTCACTCTCGCTCTTGCCCTCTTGTTCCTAGTCGAGATACTTACATGTACAGCTAAATCAAATCAATTCAATCTAATCTAAAAATGAGACCAAACCTCTTGTTCCTTGTTTTCCAATCTAACTCTACTCTCAACTCTTTCCCCTCTTCTTCCCTTTCCTTCAATCTACCTCTAATCTTTCAATTCTCTTCCCTCTTCAAAAATGGAGAAGTGCAGTTTAGGGACAAACAAAAGCGGCAGTGTCGTTTCTACAACGGCTGTCGTTCCATCTCATATCTCTAGAAAGTGAGTTTATGCACTTTTCCCTAAAATTTACCACTTTTTATATGTAATAAAATTCTCTCATTTCATATACACTAGAGACAATGACAAATAGTCTATGAGTGGTAGGTTATAGGCACTCATAGACTTCGACAAAATATTAAATTTTCGTCAAAATGTTCGTTTATATAAGTTCGATATTGATATCGTAAAAAAATTCACAAAATATAATATATAAGTAACCTAATATCGCTAATGTACATGTAATATAAATAATAGATATTGATAGTGTTTACATGAGATTTCGACAAAGGAAATTTAATTCATAGAATTTGAATTTTGTATTTGTATTGATTTCAATTTAGTGACTACAGTCTCTAATACATTATCCTTTGATACTTTTTCTAAAAAAATAAACTTTTATACTTGTTGATCTTCTTGGATATTCGGCCTCAAAGCTTGATGACAGGCCTTTGGATTTGATGATCGGTATTTGAGCTTGTTGATTTTCGTGGATCGTTCTTCGACCTGTGGATAAACTTTAATTGGTCAAAATTTCTCATTCGGTGTTTTCGCTATTCATAAAACAAAAGAAAAAAAAACAAGAAATAGTTATCAAACAAATTTATATTTCTTTTTCTTTTTTTCAAGAAACAAGAAATATAAATAGTTATCAAACATAATCATGTTTCTTGTTTTCAAAAGAGAAGAAATGAGAAACGAAAAACGAGAAATAAGGAACATGAAATGGAAACGTTGTCAAACAGACTCTTATTATCCACATTAGAATTAAAAATGTTCAAATTCACTTAGAAAAATAATATAATGTATCTCATATCGTTGGAGTTTCTAGTCTATAGGTCAATTAGATCTTCTTCCTAGCTTGTAAACTGTATTAAGACTATTATGTACCGAATGGATTTTTTTTAGAGGGAGTCCGGAATGAAATTTGAAATGTTCAAATTCACTTAGAGGAATAATATAACGTGTCTAATATGCATTATAATATAAAGTTTACATTTTAATTAAACTTTATAATATAATTTGGATTGATTCAAAATTAATTTATAAGAGAACTAAATATAATTGTAGGACAAATTTAGTTTATAATTACATACTTAGTCTAATTAATTTATACATAGTTGTTTTGAAAATAAATTTATTATGTATTTTGTACCTACAAAGACATTTTATTTATACAAGTGCATTTCATTTTTAACATTGTGAAACACGTGTGACACACGTAGTTCATACTAGTTAATTTTAAAATTATAAAAGTTTCAAATGTACAAGCAATGACTTTAATTTCATGAAAAATGTTTGTTATTTCATCAATGATAGAATCTAAAATTTTGTTATTTTAGAATATTTTTATAGTCAAAGTTTTTTAAAAAAAAATTACAGAACACGTGCATTAGTACTACTAGTAATATAAAAGTGAAATAAAAACCATCAATTTTAAAAAGTAAAAAAATCAAAATATATAAAACTAAAGTAAATATAATTAAAGATGAGATAAAAAAAAACACCAAAGATGAGATAAAAAAGAAAAGATATATAAATTAAATAAAACAAACCTAACACGAGATTTGAACCCAAAATCTAGCAGTAAATATCAAATTTATCTCTTCGTAATTATCAACTAGCCAACATCAAATTTTAATATTAATAGTGAATGAATATATTTTTAAAGGACGAGGGTTCAACCCTCGCCCTTTTCCTCTCACTTAGGACAAGTGCTCAACACTCGTCCTATTTTATTCATTATAAATGGAGCGAGTATTACTCGCCCTTTTGAATCACTATATTTTTTCTAAAAAAGTTTCAAAACAACCATGTTTACCTAATAAGTTTGTAAAACAACAATATTTAAATAAATTCCCCCTCTATAACTGTCTATCATTCATAGTCAGTGAATGTGCTCTATCAGTGTCTATCGCTAATAAATAGTAATAGACTTCTATTGTTGTCTCTCACTTATAGAGAGTAATAGCGCTCTATCACTATTTTCTAGAAAAAAAATATATAAGAATTTTTTAAAAAGATAAAAAAACAAAAATGGTTACCTAATATATTCATGTTTCAATTTCAAATTCGTAAAATATAGAAAAAAGAAAACAAGGAAAAACAAACTGAATACAAAACAGATATCGAACGAGACCTAAAATTCAAGTTTTGGAGATGATATCATCTCTTAAGAGACTACATTAATGTAATCATTTATGAAGGACCTTCTACAATTGACGACTTTGTACCTTCAAAACGCATGTTTTGGTCTTATTTGTCTAAAGTGACTATTTTGATATCTACGGGTAAAGTTTTAACACAAATTTTATATACAATAGAATTCATGTAATAATTTTATGGTTACATTTTAAGAAATTTAGTGACTCAAGTGATATAGCTAAAAAAATTGATGGAAGGAATTAGAAAAAATAGAAACAAAAAAGTCTATCAAATAGAAACAAAAAGTCTATCATATACCATAATGGATGTTTCAAAAATAGAATAACCAAAATAAACTAAAGTTGAAAGTATACATAAAAAAAACTAAATATTTTAAAAGTCAAAAAACCAAATTGAACTAAAGATACAAGTAGAGGACCAAAACAATATTTAAACATACACTACATCATAACTTCGTAACAGTTTCCAAGTTTAAAATTTATTCATTTATTTGAATATATATAACTCTCAAGTCTCAACTGATGTGAGACTCAACAAAACATCCATTAATACACAATACAAAGTTCAAACAAGCCAGCAAAGAAACAGATAAATTATGGATTTTTTAGGAAAAATAAAAAAGCTAAGTAATTTTCCTCAACAAGAGGGTACCTCAGGTATCGCCATGGCCAATCAACTCAAGAAGCATTTTCTCATAGTCTCCAGAAGTGTCTTTAGCAATAGCACGATCCAGAGGAACGCTGTTCCTACGATAATATTCCTCTTTTATGCGCCCCATATCGATTTCAGCTCGAGAAGCAACAACCCTAGCAAGCGCCCACTCATCTGTTCCCAACTTGTTGATTGCCAAACGAAGAATCTTTGCAAAGTGTCTTTCTGGGAAGGTCAAAGACTTGATGGTTGTTCTCAGTAACTTCAGGAACTCATCATTTGGATCATTCTTCAAATCCTGAAAACATGAACATTCATTTGACATAGTGGCCCTTTAGCTCAGTTGTTTGATAACACTATGCAAAATTTTTCGTAAATTATTGAACTGTAACAAAATAAAGGATCACATCTTATTTAGCTAATAATACTAACAAGTGGCTGTTTGATGATCTTATTTTTTTCATATTAAAAATAATCAAACGATCTTGATGTGTGAGTATTTTTTTTTTAATGCACTATTTGTTTGAGATGTGTACAAATGCAATGAGAACTATTTATATTTTATTTACTGTACTCCCCTCCCCCACAATGGCAATTCTAGTTGGGGCTAACTAAACTGGTTCAAATTTTAAGAGAAGCCTTTACTATTTTGTTCTGGTGATGCATGAAGTTAAAGTAGTTTATGTAAATGGAAGGCTTTTACATAAAACCAAAGCAGGAAAGCCAATATCAATAATCAGATATTGAAATGATCGTGGCAATTTGCAAATATGTACATATATATACCTTGTTTATGGCATTGCCATACTCGTTATTGTAGTGATTCAATGTTGCAAGCAATTGTGCTTTGCTCCTTGTGGTCAGAATTCTAATTACTTCATCATGATTATATTCTTTGTCTGCTATCTTCTCATGGAGTATTTTAGCCTCTGATTTTGCTAAGGTTTTGTTCACCTCATCCCCCTCGTATCGGAGCGAGCTTATCAGAGGAACCAAAAGCTGCATCGAGTTTTAGTGAAGGTCAACCAACAGTAAAAAGAATCGTAAGGAGTTTGAAATTATGTCCACTACATTATAGCTAAGAAATACCATTCACCTCAAACATATTCTTGGGGTCAATCTCTCAGTTTAATTAAGTGCCATTGTACATGTTTGCTGATATTACTTATATGTTTCAAAAGTTATTGTTACCTTGCGGATATCTCCAGAAGTATGATATGCAACATCTTCTTCAAGAGATCTCTTGAAACGGGCTTGATAGGCCTGCCTCACCTTGAATAATTCGATTGATGTTCGAGTGCAAGCAACTTCCACAATAACCAAATTGTTTGAGGTTAACCTCTTTGTTGCTTCATTGACCATAAATGCATCACGATCTGCAGGTTCCAATGTCCACAGAAGTACAATCCTCTGTACGAAGCAAAATAAAATTCATGAAAGCACACAAAAGAGTCGATAAATTCTAGAAAATTAGTTTGCTCTGTTCAAATACTAATACTCTGCACAAAAACAGAATTTCAGTCAAAGAAAATTGCAAAGAATGAGAGATGAAATACGCAACAAAGTCTTGCCTCAAAATCACTCGAAAGTTCCTTGTCTAGCTCTTTAAGAAGATCTTCACCATATGTCTCAGCATAGGTTTTCCGAATTAAACTTCTTTGAGCCGCATTTCTATGGGCCAAAATGGATATGATCAAGTCCTCGTTCGTTCCCCATCCTGCACGTTGATCGACCAAAAGTCACAACACAGCAGTTATGAAACGGAATGCTAACCAGAAACTGCTCGATATCCAAACGAAGATCATAAAGTCATTCAACTGCTTAAAAATTTTCATCTAAATTATGTTTGTAGTAACTATTGTACATTGAACCATCTAATAGATAAATGGACCAAACATAGATCAAGCAACAAGCAAACAGAAACACGATCAAGCTGAAAGTTAGATAAACAGAAAGAACGTAATCACGATCTCCAGTAGATCGGAAAATGGAATCGACATAGGCGTAGCTTAATTTGGATTAACGCTTACGTGATCACTTGAACATAAAACTAGATCAGAGCTTAACGAAGCCTCACCACAATCATTAATGAAGATGCAATCAAACATGGATAGTCAGCACATTGAGTCGAATGAGAAAGCATAAAAGAAGGAACAAAATAAAAATGGAAGGGAAAACATATTGAATAGGAAACCTTGGAAAGCTTTACGAAGCTGTTCACAGTCTTCGGCAGGAGAAGGAAGATGGTCAGGAACTTTGATGGTCGCCATTGCCACTAATCGATACCTCGATTGTGCTGTTGAACTGTGAGATTGTATTTGTTTATGAGATCAGATTTGAATGAAAATTGATTTCAGGGATGCAATGAAGGGATGGGGGCCCCAATATTTATAAATAGCGGTGGACTTCATTATAATGTTGTCACCTCCAACTTTATTGCAATGAAAAAAAATTAAAAAAAAAATAAAATAAGTAACAATTCATTTTTTCCTTAAAAAAAATTATGCAAAACTTTAATAGTCGTTAAACATTTAGTTGGAGTACTTATAATTTTGTGAAAATAATTCAGAACTTAAACTTTAATTAGTAATAATTCACGACATATTTGATAAATAATTAGTTTTTGGATTTTGTTTTTTAATAACAGGTCATATTTGATATTCGATTCAATTTTTTTGTTGTATAATAAGTATACTTGTCTTTCATAAGTCCTAAATCCGATTTAAATATATCTACTTCAAATATTTTTAGGACTTGATTTAAATCTTAAACAATACTTTTTTTTCTAAGTCTTTCCCCCATGAAATTTAAAAGAAAATAATATTTGTTATATACTTCATTTCTACATCAATTATCATTTTTTATTTCAAGAAAAATATTATAATTTTTTTTCAAAACTAAATGGATGAAAAATATGAATAACCTTATTATTTGAACTTTGCAAAACCACAACCCTCATAGTGTTTTTTTTTTTTTTTTTTTTTTTTTTTGCAAACAACAAAATATTAATAGAAGGATATGGATTTTCTAAAAATTGAATATTTGAATTGGTCATAATAAATTTCAAATATGTGATTCTCTTTGCTAGTTAAAAAATACAGAAAAACATAAAATATTGTTTATCTAAATTCTCATCTCTTTTATATACAATTATACTATTATTGGTACACCGTATTGTTGAGTCATTTGATTGAAGTGTTATCCACGCGTTAATATTTTGTTCTATCTCAAGAAACCATCGTTCATGACACATTGAGTAGCATGGACGAAACAACTTACATTCATTACGTTGGTCATGTTAATTGTTTTCATTGTTGAATTACAAATGAAACCATTTTCTTGTATTTTATAAATATGTTTTTTTCTTCTATCTTAAGAAAGATATGATCATTTAAAATTAGTTTATCTTCCTCAAAGTTGTTATGATTGGATGCATTTTTGAGGCTACAAGATTTTAGATCAGAAAGTGATTACAATTCGAAACTGTTTAAAATTAGTTCAAAATTGTTGTTATGTAGAGAAAAAATTATTGATACGGACATGTTAGAAAATACATTCTCTAATTTTCATATCTCGAAAATGCTCCTGCAGCAGCAATATCGAGAGAAAGGTTTTAAAAAATATTCTAAACTCATATCATGTCTTCTTGTTGCCAAACAAAACAACGAGTTGTTGATAAAAACCATGGATCCCAACCAACAGGAACAACACCATTCTCTGAAGCAATTGTTGTGAATTTTAATCGTGGGCAGAGCCGTGGTTGTGGTCTTGGTCAAGATAGAGACCGTGGTAAAGGAAGAAATAATTATTATTTTCGTCGCAGTCGTTCTAATAATCTAAATTTCAAAAGAACCGCGTGAAACAATGATCATAAAGGAAAAACTCCACAAATAAAAATACAAAAGACGTTGAAGAAGTTTGCTACCGATGTGGTATGACTGGACATTGGTCATGTGTTTGTCGTACCTTGAAACACTTAGTTAATTTATATCAAGCTTCCTTAGAGAAGAAAAAAGGAAAAAAACGTAGAAGTAAATTGTGCCTATCAAAATAATAATATATTTGATCCATCAAATCTAATTAATTTAGATGTAATAGATTTCTTTGGAAAAAGGGTAACCCATTGTTGAATTACGCATCCAGTAGATAGTCACACGTGTGCTTATTATTAAGTCAAAATCTTGCATTTGCAAGATTACTTGCTCAAATAATTAAGTTAAGAGCACAGTTTCCTAACTATACAATTAATTCAATTCGACTTGATAATGCTTGAATTTACATCCCAAACATTTGATAACTATTGTATTTCAATGGGGATAATGTTTAACATCTTATTGCTCATGTTCATACACAAAATGGTTTAGCAAAATCGTTTATAAAACGTTTGCAATTAATTGCTAGACCATTGCTTATGAGAGCTATGCTTCTTACATCTGCGTGGGGACATGCTATTTTGCATGTTGCATCATTTGTACGTATTAGGTCAACAGCTTATCACAAGTATTTTCCATTACAATTAACATATGGCCATGAACCAAATATTTATCATTTGAGAATTTTTTGGTGTACAGTGTATGTTCCAATACCTCCACCACAACGCAACAAAATGGGTCCTCAGAGAAGGAGGCTAGGGATATATGTTGGATTTGATTTTCCATCAATTACTAAATATCTTGAACTACTGACGAGTGATATATTTACTGCACGATTTGCTTAATTATTGTCATTTTAATGAGAAAGAATTTCCAACATTAGGAAGAGGAATTCAAAAGTTTGAAAAAGAAATTACATGGAATGTATCATTATTGTCTCATTTAGATCCCTCTACAGATCAATGTGAACTTGAAGTTCAGAAAATAATTCATTTGCAAAATATAGCAAATATGTTACTATATGTAATGAATTACAAATGTAATTCATTTTAACGAGAGTAAAAAGAAACTCACCTAACCATAGTAGTGGCAAGATGACAAACGAATACTATACCTCACCGACAATTGGAACAACTTCAAACTTCAAGGAGTTTCTTCATAATTTGAGGAAGTTTCTACATCTTTTGGTTGCTCCTTGAACACAACTCAATTTATTTTCCTTACTCTTTTAGTCTGAAATTATTCCTACTTTCCTCCATTGATTATCAGTCGTCGCCTTATTTTTCATCTCAACACCAGAAAATTGTATTGAAAGAGTGGTCAATGGTAGTGATTAGGGATTCTCCTCCCAATGATAATTTCTTCGTTTTTCACGAATCTACAAACCTCATCCATTGAAGAAGAGGAATGGGTTTTTTTCCCTCAATTAAACCTGGGTAGTTGGGCTTATTGAAATGGCCAAATTTTGTTCAAACCCTAGATGTGAGAAACTTGTCTTGTTCAACTACAATTCCTGACCCATCTTAGATATTTATTTATTTTACATTATTACCCATTTTAGCTCACGATTCATTCATCTAGACTTCGGTTATCTTGATTGAAAACTGGAATCTCGCAAATTTGATTGGAAGAAGGTTGTGAGAGAAATACCAAGTTGGGATGTGACGTTGCGCTGTCGCCGCTCGTTGCTGGTGAGTTCTGCTCGCTGGAAAAGGAGTTTGTATAGTTGTTGGTGGGTTATACTTGTCGGATAAGGAGTTTGTATCGTTGCTGGTGGGTTATGCTTGCCGAAGAAAGAGTTTGTATCCTTGCTGGTGGGTTATGCTTGCCAGAGAAAGAGTTTGTATCATTGTTTGTGGGTTTTGCTCGTCAGATAATGAGTTTAGAGGGAGGACAGTCGATGGAATGGAAGATAAACTACAGAGAGCTACACGTTGGAGAAAAAGGGTTAGGGTTTTCCTTTTTTTTATCTTTTAAATTTCATTTTAGTCCTATAATTTAGAATTATTCAATTTTTAGTCCAATAATTTAAAAATTGTGTTAGATAGAACTTCAACTTCTTCTAATGTTGCACCATGTATTTTTGTATAATATTTAATTGTTTA
This sequence comes from Cucumis cinereus, assembly GCA_037974625.1. Taxonomy (NCBI): domain Eukaryota; kingdom Viridiplantae; phylum Streptophyta; class Magnoliopsida; order Cucurbitales; family Cucurbitaceae; genus Cucumis; species Cucumis cinereus. The sequence goes on from JBBPDJ010000021.1 coordinate 8,356,850, forward strand.
ATGAAAAGATATATTTGTAAAGATACATGGTATTAGTTACAATCTGCCTAGGTTCTTAAGTTGGTTATTTGATCCCAATGAGCATCGAAATATCAAAAAGATCATGTACTTGATTATCAACAGATTTTCTATTTTTCTTATTTCCAAACATCTTGTCATTTTTCTAACCACCACGCTTAAATATAAAGTAACATCAAAATAGTCCATTACAACTTCCTTATTAGTATATATTGAAGTTTTGAAAAATTTATGTTTGCAGCACATCAATGATGAATGATTTATTTAACTATTTTTCCGAGAAACTAAATCTAATTTGAAGGTGTTTTAAGTAAATGCAAACAACTCTTTTAGTCATTTACTTACTCAATCCCAAAAGACTAAGTTTCATAATAATTTAAGAAAAATCATGTGAAATAGTGGAAGGGATAGACAGGGAGTGAGACAAGAGATATATAATAATGTATAATTTTGAGTTGAGTCGGGTCAACTTGACAAAAAAAATTATGAACTCGAGAACCGATCAAAAATTTATTTATTTTTCAAAATTTTCAACCTCAGTTGGGTTGGATAGGTCGAGTTACCGTATTTTTTGAACATCCCTATTTTTTACACTGTGTAAAATGTCAACACCAACCATTTGGGATCATCATTCAACTCATAGGGTTTGACAAATTTTGTACAACATCCTCCTCCCACAAACACTAACGTAATTCTTTTAACTTTCCATGATTCTCATACAACATAAGAGTTTTACCATTAAGCTAGTTATTGATATTGGTAAGTTTTCGATTCTTTTAATATATATTATATAAAGAGCATAAGTTAGGAGCAAACTAAATCCGTCGATGATTGGAGACATACTCCGAGCTAGGTGTAATAGGTTTGAAAGAAGACCCTCTTGGAATTAAAACAAAAGTGTCCTCACCTATACTAAATATAGGGTTGAAATTTCCTAACATAATGTATTGGATTAAACTTTTTATTTTTAGAATAGAAGATGATGACAATCACCAAACTAACAAGTTATACGGTGACAATTAACCAAACATAACATGTACATCCTAAACGATTTAAGTGGCTAATTGAGTCTAATTATGTAAAAATATTGGGACAAATTTCTAAAATTTTATAGGATATAATATTAAAACTAAAGAAATTATAGTAATCAGCCGACTCCATTGGGGATCGAACCCAGAATCTCTGGTTCCGTAGACCAGCGCCTTATCCATTGGGCCATGGAGTCGTCGTTTGGAATATTTTGCAACAAAAATAGTTTCCAATGTTATGCTTCTTCTCTTTGAAGTTGGTGGTTTCACCGAACTTTAAGCATAATGCGAACAAAAACTGGTCCACGAGCAACCCACAGAGAGTTGATAAAGCAGAGCTAAGAGATTTTCTTCGTTGATCTTTTTGTTGACAGAAAAATAAGGGGGTTTGTCAAGTTCTTATGCTGCATAATCCATGGCGGAGAGGAGAGGAGGATGATCGAGTGGGAAGCAAACAGAATCTGAATGTTAATGGAGAATAAGCTGAGCTAAGGATTGAGGATTTTGCTGGAAATCAATTGATTGATTCCTTCGCTTTTTTTTTTTACTTGAAACCGAGTAATGGGTAAGCAACAATCCTTGCGCAGCAAAGCAGTCCATTTTGTCTCCGACCTCACCACCGTTCTTCTTAACCCAATCTCCGATAAACCTTCCGCGACAGCCTCTGCTCATCCTCAACATCATCATTCACCTGTGAGTTTTGTCTCTCTTAACTTATTATACCTTTTCAATTCTTTTTCTGTTCTTTCTTATGCTTTGATTATTTTCCGGCACTTGCGCTTCGGAAGTTTTACGTTTTTCTTCTGCGTATCTTTTATGGACTGGATGACTTCGATTTCATTTGGTTGATTTCAATCGTTGGTTGTAACGGTTTTTGGACTAATTGTGACTAATTTTGGTTCGTAAACCATTAGACCCTTTTGTTTGTCTTAATCGTTAATCTTTATGCATAATTCTAGGGTAGCAGGTTAGATTCTTTCTGTTCGAATTGATACGTGATTTCATAGAACTACTAAAAATCGACGCGTTTTTCTTGTAATAAAAATTTTCTTTCCAGAGATGTTTGTTAATGGGACGTAACTAGCGAGTGAAATCTCTCCGGAAGTGGGCAGCCATGTCCATTCTTTAATTGGGTTGACTTTGTTCTTCTAGGAAGATGCGACCGACCTTAAAGACGACAGTGATCTAGGGTCAGCTAGTGAACAGGGTTCTGAATTTTCGGAAGATGGCCCTGATACATCTTCATTTACTGCATTCCTGTATTCCCTCCTGTCATCCTCAGAATCGCAGGAAAACTTGAACTCCGATGAAAGGGATAATCAGGCAGAGGCAGGCACACCAATGAACAATGCTGCAAAAGAAACTGTTATGAAGAAGAGCTTGTTTTCTAGGGGGAAACAATCGCTTGGTAGAGCTTTTCATCATGCTGCAAGAATCACTGGCTACCGAAATCAGGACAGGAAGAGTGATGTTGACTTGAAAGTTAATGATTCTAAATTTTCTGGCATTGAGATGATGGAAAAGACAACTGTAAGTGAGGTTCCTTCGTCAGTTGTCGTCCCTGATGCGTCTGAACCTTCAGTGCTTCTTTCAGAAAAAACTAGAACTGTTCTTTATGCCTCCCTTCCAGCTCTTGTCCAGGGAAGGAAATGGCTTTTGCTATATAGGTGAAGACCTTCGGCATTTTGTTTTATTGATTACGTTTTTAGAAATTCTCGTAGGAGTTCAATTCTTTAAACTCTATCATCTGTTTCTTAAATATATATATCGGTTGTGCAATGCAGTACGTGGAGGCATGGGATATCTCTTTCAACTCTATATAGGAGAAGTATGCTTTGGTCTGGATTCAGTTTGCTGGTAACTATAAGTTTGATTTTTCTATGGACAAGTTTGTTTTGACATGCATTCATCTTTGACCCTGTCTGTTGAATGAATGTAGAAAGGATTATTTTCCTATAAATAAGAATGGAGGGTTGAATTGTCAATTCGAGTATAACTTAGTGTCTAAGACACCAATTACCATCTCAAAGGTTGGTGATTTGATCCCTCACACCTGCAATTTTTGAACTAAAAAGTAAGAAACAAAAAGAGTAGGGTTGATTGGGCATCTATGACACGTACACCTTGAGGATTCCACTACTGATGCATATAAATATTACATACTTGATACGTGTGCAGTTTATGTCATACAATGGGTCACTTCTGCATAATTTACTTCCAGGTTGTTGGTGATCGGAAAGGTGCTGTATTTGGCGGCTTGGTGGAGGCACCATTAAAACCGAGCAGCAAGAAAAAGTATCAGGTGCTTCTAACTAACATGTCTCTACTCTTTACGTTAGCCTAGTGAGGAAATCTGTGCAATTTGGCCCTATTAATCATGAATCTTGAACAGGGAACCAATAATACTTTTGTTTTCACAAGTATTCCTGGCCATCCTGTGATTTATCGCCCCACAGGTACTTACAATCCCTGTTGAGTAGTTTATTCACCACAAGTCACTCCATACCAATCTTTCGCTTGTTGTTTGTGAATTGACATCGTTTTACTAGTAACCAGAGGTTTGGCTCATTGGCAACCTTTGCCAATATTATAAAACAATTATGCAAGTTTTTATGAACTTAGAGTTCAATATTAGTTGGAATATAATGTAAATTCAACTTGACACTATCACTGAGCTTATGAAAATAAATACCCAAAAACGAAGATACGATATTGTTCATTTAGTAAAGTATGATGGGTTGGCCTAGTTTCAAAAGGAGATGCAGTCTAAATAAATGGCTAAGAAGCCAAGGGTTCGATCCATGGTGACCATCTATTTAAGAATTCATTTCTTATAAGTTTCCTTGACATCCAAATGTTGTAGGGTCAGATGAGTTATCTGTGAGATTAGTTGAGGTCCATGTAAGCTGGTCCAATCACTCACAAATATTAAAAGAAAAAAAATCAATTATTTAGTAGCAATCTTGCTATGCATTCTGTTTCTCTATCCACTCTTGAGATGAACTACAATCCTTCTAGGAAATGGAGCAAATTACGGTTTTATACCATTTCATGGGCCATATTCTTGCTGCGGATAATGTATTGTGATTTCTTTATCTCCCGTACATTGGAAACTTTGGGAGATTTTTTTTCCCTTTTTCTCCTCTCTTATTCTAAGGACTAGTATGCATTTTCTCTCAGTTTAGGTATTATTATTGTTTGTTTCCAAATTATGAATGTAATTTTTTTTAAGAAAACATTCCACGTGTAAAGAGAGACAAGGTGCATGATCTTGAATCCTTTTAGGGGCCTATTCTGAGATTGCTGATAATCGTTGATGAGTACTGCCTTAAAGTTTACTTTCGTACATGGTTTTATATCCAGTAGTCTCATGGAGAGAAATTTTAAACTGATTCAACCAGGTGAAAATTACTATTTCACATTGTGCTCACCCGATTTCTTGGCCATTGGCGGCGGTAGCCATTTTGCACTCTATTTGGACAATGACCTGTGAGAACACTCCCTTTTAATAGTCAGTGTGATGCAAACACACATATAACATCAATTATCTAAAGTAAACTTGCAACTTGATTCTATACTTATAAATGTGTTCTTGAATTTAAGATTGAACGGATCGAGCTCTACATCAGAGACGTACGGGAATCCTTGTCTTGCGAATACTGAAGAATTTGAAGTGAAGGAAGTTGAGGTGATTGTTGAACATCACAGTTTGCTCACATGCAAAATACATATATGGTATTTAAGTAAGCTACTATTGATTCTAAAATCAGTTTTATACGCTGTGTATGTGACGCAGTTGTGGGGCTTTGTATACACCTCAAAATATGAAGAAATGCTTGCTTTGAGCAGAACGGAAGCACCTGGGATTTGTCGATGGTGATCGATTTTCAAATACAACCCAAACCAACTTTACTAAATGAATTGACATCCTGTGGTGATCTGATGACCGTCTTGACATGATTATATGATGGTGAAGGCAGATGAAGTAAGTAGAAAGATGAGAAGATTGAACGTGAAATGCCTTCTCCATACTTGTACATAAAAACCTAACATTTGTACATATAAAAATGTGAGTTTGTTTTGTGAACAGAACACCTGTTCTGTTGATATGGTTGGGGGTGTGTTGGTTCTATTAAGTATTATTACAGCTAACTTTGTTTAAAGTGAATTGTTTTGTTGGGATATCATATTCTGAGTATATATTCCACGAATGATTGCCCTTTTGCTTCTCAGCGATCATTACTTGGGACTTCTTATTTTTTACTTTACTTCTTTTTTGGTTACCAAGCACGGAATGGATTCATTTTGGTGTTTGTATTTTTTAAATCGTTTATTTTGGTCCTTATTGTTTAAGGTTTAGGGTTTAGTGGTAAAAAGGTCAATAACTAACTAAGAAGACGGATATCAAAAAAAAGAAAATTGGTCCTTATTGTTTTAACTACTCAAATTATATTTATTTATCTTTTAATTCATAGTCAAAAGATTGTTTTTAAGAAAATTATTGTAAATGACAAAACTATTGAAAATATTTACAAAACAAAATTTTGGGGGACAAAAACTGATTTGTGTGATATCTATCAATATGAAATTTTACTTTATTTTGTAAATATTTTGGTTCATTGTGTTATATTTGAAAATGTGTTTTCGTTTTTAATTATACATTTTATATTTTAATAAAAAACAAACTACTCATAAGGCATTGCAAAAATTATAATTTGTTGTTTGGAGACAACTTTTCTATTCATTGCAACCCTCCATTTTAAAATCTAGAGTGATAAAAATATTAGAAAAAAGGGTTTCTGAAAGAAGGTTAGTTTTAGATTTTAGTGTCATTTTAGGGTAGTTTTAAAAAATATTTGTAAAAGTAAAGTGATTTGCAAACTATTTGCAAAAATATAGGTTTTTTTTTTTTTTTTTTTTTGTCTAATTCAATTAAATCTCTTCAAAGACTGAATGCTTTTTTTTATTATTATTATTTTTATTGCTTTTTTTTTCAATTCAATAGAAGGGTGCATCTTTTTGGTAAAATTAGTTCACTTTTTGTCTTAATTTTTTCCAGGTTGGTTATTGAATTGTCTTTTTCTCATTGGATATGTTTATTTTTTAGATTTCTTTTTTTATCTTTTATACATTTTTTGCTTTATAATTACTTTTTCGTCTTTTAATCAAATATTGAATACTCAATTTTTTTTATTCAATTGAAGGTGTTGAATAAGAAATTTTGGACTAATTATAAAATTTCACATCATTTACCAAATTAATTATAAATTACAAATAATCAATTTTGGAACTAATTAAAAGATTATCACCTTTGACAACCAACACGAGATTTCCAGAGAAATTTAGTTCGTGGAATTTGAACTTTGTATTGATTTCAGTATAACGTAGTAAGTACAATCTCTAATATTTTCTCATTTGATGCTTTCTCTCTCAAGTATGAAGTAAAATATGAAACTTGTAGTTCTTCGATCTTCAATCAATTCGAGCTTCAGTCTTCTGGAATTCAAGGAAGGTTTAATCTTCCAAGTCTTCAATTTTCAGAAGGTGGTGATCCGGAGGTGATAAGAACTTTCACGTTTGGAGAGCTTCAGAAGTTGAGTCTTCACTTCAGAGATTGAGTCTTCAAAGGTTGAGTTTTCGATTCTTCAGAGCTTCAACACTTTGTTATTCTCCTAAAAAGTCCTCTCAAATTAATGAGAATTCTTTATTTATAGAGAATTTTCATGGGCTTTTATCTGGGCTTGGGCTCATTTGTCCGTTGGACTTGGGCTTAGGCCCATCTTGCTTATGGGACTTAGATTTGGACTTTATTTTGTTTATTGGGCTTAAGCCTATGAACTTGGGCTTGGGTTTAGACTTAAGTCTATTTTGTATATTGGGCTTGAGCCTATTTTGTTTATTGGACTTGAATCGAATTGGGTAGAAATTTTAATTACCCAAACAAATTCAAATTATAATTGTAATGACATGACAACATTTAATTGGCCAAAATTTCTCATTCAACCAATGTCCCTTTCGAGATTTGTGCACGTATGTGGGTGCATGAATCTCGAAAAATAATGTTTCGAAAAATGCAAGTTGTATATTCTTGAAATCTCACCCTACTTGACGTATCAATCAAGCTATGAATTTTGTGTGTAAGCTTGACTTGAATTTGAAGTAGAATTTGAGAATAAACTTGGATAACAACCTGAGTTTAAGATTTGGAATGTAGCCAAATTTAAATTTGAAATCAATTTGAGGTTAGATCCTCAATTTAATTTGACTTGAGGGTAAAAACCCAAACTTGGATTTGGAATAAAAACTAGGTATATGTCAAAATTTTAAATTGAACCAAATTTGATATCAAAATACAAGCAACCCATTATTGATTTTAACTCCAAATATATATATATATATATATAGATGAAATTTGAACTTCCATCAATTTTGCTTTGGTATGTATAATGCCTCCAATCTAAATTTGAGATAAATTAGATGTCGTATACGCAAGTTAATTCGGCTTGAATTTTAATTCGGTGAAATTTGGAAAATTTATGTGGTATGGCCAAATTTTTAAAAATTGGGAATAAAATTTAAATTTAGAATTTAGCATTTAAATTAAAAATTATCCCCAAATAAAATTTTTTCAAACCTTTAAAAATAATATGGATTCCAAAGCCCATTAGAAATTGGGCTTGTTGTGCATATAAATAGACCCTCCTCTCACTCATTTTTTTCATTATCGAGTAAAAGAAAAATCCTCAAGGTATGAAAATTCTCTCTATCTTCTCTTGCTTTTGCTTTCTTTTTTTTTTTTTCTCATTTTTTTTTCTTTTAACAGGCTTGCTGGCAATTTGCATCCTAATAAAAGGTACTGATTCGATGGTTTTTTTTTTTTTTTTGCAGCAATATTTTGAAAGTCATACAGAGCATATGGATTAATCATACGAAAGACTCTGATGCATGGACTGATTCCAATAGGGATGACCTTTAAACAAGGTCTATTCCACCCTATTGTGTTTCTTAAGAAGATCGTTGATTATAAACTGACTCATGGATTGAGGGTTTTTTGTACGGATGGCCCCTTTTCAGGGGCCCATTCGATTTTTGGCCCAATATTAAAACTTCAATGAAAAATGGCCTTCTGATGATGTCAGCACCACGTGATTTTACCGTTTTGTCCCTAAAGTGCGCGCGCCCCAGGCCTACTCGATGCACGCTACACGTTTACTCGATGCACGCTACTCGTCTACTCGATTTCTCGATACAAAAGTCAAACAATATACACTCGTTGACTACTCGATGCACGCTACACGTTTCACACGTTGCACGTTACTCGACATACTCGATGCACGTTACCCACGAGTAGACGAGTTCTCGGTCGTACACTTGGTTATCATAAAAATGTCACACCCTTTCGTTCTAGTTGCTCTAACAGCCCATTTGCAAGAACAATGTATACAACACACACTGTACAAATTTTTGTTAGATTTTCTAACCCGCATCTCAAATGTGTTCTTAATTGCCAACAATGACAGCCTCATCTTGACATCACTTTTGCTGAAGAAAATTTGTCCCTTATGAATGTTTGTGTCCAAGTCTGATCCAGCAGATGGTTGGATTACCAACTCCACTAGTCTACGACCATAACTCGAAGGTCCACTATTGGCAGTACAACCACTACTCGAAGGTCTACAACCATTACTGTCCCCAAACTGTCCACTACTACCTCCAAATTGTCCACTACTGGAAAAGCTTTGTACGTTTTGAACTGTGTGTTCTTCCCCGGTTGGATTAGTCCCACCACTTGCAAATCGAACATTAGGAGGGTTTAGGGAATGCAGAGGGTTTAGGGAAACAGGAAGGTTTGGAGAATCGGGAGGGTCTAGGGAATGAGGAGGGTTTAGGGCATCAGAATGGTTTAGGGCATCAGAAGTGTTTATAAAATAAGCAGTACATGGTACCGTCTCAATACCAGTATCGTTGTCATCATAATACTGCCACGTGTTTTCCGTGTTATCTAGGGAGACTATTGTTTGAATTGACCCTATCGTTTCATTTTGGATCTTCTCAACACTTACATATATCGGCAGTCTGCTGTGGGTATATTTATGAAGCAAAAATCGAACATCATCATCATCCTCCACTAATACAATAAATGACTCTTCATCCGTACAACATTTAACTCGGATAAGTAGACTGTATTCTGATGCACTACACTTGGACACTTTGTATATCAATTCTTTAAATGCGTCATACGTGATTGTAGAATCCACTTCAACATCTTTTTGGCTACGTTTTTTATAACATTGTTTCTCCCCATCCTATGTACTGCCAAATTGGATGAATATATACCTTTTTTCCATCCTAAAATACAATAAAATATCATAAATTAGCTAAATATTCTACAACAAAAAAATTCAACATTCTGTACTGTAATACCCGACTTTTTCTTTATTTAAGTTGTTTGTTGTAAATTTACTAATAAAATAATTGGAGGGTATTTTGGTAATTTTTTAGAAATGAAATTTTAGTAATTTTGTTTAAGAATTGGTAAAAAAATTTAATTTTGTAATTTTGTTTAAAAATAAAAGAAAATAATATTTTAGAAAAGAAAGAAAAAGAAAAGAAAAAGAAAATAAAAATGGAAAATAAATTGATTTACTTAATTAATTATTTATTTATTTATAATTATCTTTTAGTTTAGTAAAAAAAACAAAAATAAAAGAATTTTTTTTTTAAATGTGTGCCTAAGGTGAGGATGGATGAGAAAAGGAAAAGTTATTATCTTCTTCTCCAATTGGGCTTAATTTCGGTGGAAGCTCTTTTATAGCAAGCTGCTGCTCGATAATTGAAGGAGTAGAAAGAGAATTGAGGAGGAAATTGAAGAAAAAGACAAGAGAAGGCCGAAAGAGAGAGGGAGAAAATCTGGAAATTTTATTTTTGAACACTTTGAGGAAAAGTGATGATTTTGATTCAATTCTCAACAAAATTGGACAAAACTTGTGTCTAAATTGCTTAGAAAAGAGATAGGAAGCTGAAGCACATCTCAATTTGGAGAAATTTGACCGAAGAGATCACTGAATTTGAAGGAAAAGAGCTCGAGCTGCTGGAAATTACGAAAAACGGACCCAAAATTTTGAAAATTAAATTCTCCGTCTACAGGCCGATTTAAGATCTAATTTTTGGAGGTAAGCTAGATTATTAGTTCATTTAGAGCTCTGTAAAAGGAATTGAGTTAATTTGGTCTGTGTAGGAAGAAATCAAAGTTGCAAATCTCGGTTTTAAGCTCGTCGGAAAACTGAGCACCGTGACTTCCAGAGGCAAATTCGAGCTATCCATGAGGAGTTAGAAGCTAATTTTTTGAGGTAAGCAAATAGACTCATGTAGAAGCCATTTGACATAGGTTAGAGCTTCTAATTGTTAGTAGATTGAGAGAATTGCCTCACCGAAGTTGGGTCACAAAGCTGCCGGAAAACTGGGAGTTTTAAAAAAAAATTGATATTGGTTCTGTGAAGAATAAGAACACTTTTTATTATTATTATTATTATTATTATTATTATTATTATTAGTATTACTATTATTAATATTATTATTATTATTATTATTATTATTATTATTATTATTATTATTATTATTATTATTATTATTATTATTATTA
>JBBPDJ010000021.1:8367638-8384006 GCA_037974625.1 Cucumis cinereus
AATTTCCACGTTTTTGCCATTTTTATAAATAAAAATATTTTTTGCCATTTATCCAAAGGAAACTTAAAAAACTGCTACATATCTGGTAACCCTTGAAGTTTTAATATTGGGCCAAAAATCGAATGGGCCCCTGAAAAGGGGCCATCCGTACAAAAAACCTATTTTAGGACGACGTGGGTTGTGTTTTGCGAATAAGAAAGAGTTTTTTTGAGCCCCCAATAAATTTTTTTTTAAAGAAATGTGTTTTTGCGGTGTGCTATTTTTATTGGATAGGTTTACTTGACGGTTAAAATTCGTCAAGCTCTAAAATTTACACTTAACTAAAAACTGTCAAGTATTGAAAAAATTTCAACAAAAAATACCAATTTTCCCTCCTTTTGTTTATTCTTGACGATTTTTAACTTTACTTCACGATTTTGTATAAAACCGTCAAGAATTGTAAATTTCAAAGTGTCAAGTATTCCTTTTTTTTGTGTAGTAGTGTTGGTGTATGACTCTCTCCTCCGGGAGTCTTATGTTTGATTGCTTTATAGTTATTACTTAAGAGGAGAGGCAAATTCAAAAGGAAAGAAGAAAAGAAAGGCTCCATTAAGATCAAGATCAAGAGAAGAGTTTGAAGAGCAAGAAGTTCGAAGAAGAGAAGTAATGGGTGAAGTAAGAGAAAGAACTTTGAGAGAGCTAGCGGAGCCGAACTTGACTCAAGGCTCTTTTGCATAGTCTATCAGGAGACCACCATTCCGTTCGATTATTTCTAGCCAATTTCTCCATCGTTAAACAACTAGTAATGTTGCAATCAAAATCAACCCACAACTAGTTAGTTCAAGAAACTAATTAACCTCAATTAATGAACAAAAATTGAATCAAGATTCATACTAAACTTAGTAAATGCACTTTCATCTTAACGGTTTCGATGCATTCTTTAAGTTTTCATTAAGATCTTAGGTTTCAATGTTGTAACATTCAAAAGCAAGGAAAGCCTCTATCTTAAGAATGCTTAATTAATTGAATTCAAATTGAATTATGCAAGAAAATATTTAAAGGAAAGACATGCTTAAAATCAATTCAAGAATTTCCAATCAATCTTGTTTAAAGAATTATTCTTAGCGCCATTAGGAATTAAAGAAAGTTTCATGCACTCACAATTGATCAAGTCATTCAAACTAGAACTCAAGCAAAAACAAGATTGAATTTCAATTAAAGATTGAAATTGGATGCAATTAAAATATAATTCTCAACAAGATCAACTAAAATTCATTCCCAAGAAGGTACCTTTTTAATTCTTCATTGATCTTGGAGTAGTTTCAAGAGAAAATTGGAACACAAAGACATCTTCAAAGAATTGAAAAAGAGAACTTTATTGATGAATTTTGAGAGAATTTTACAAATTGAAGTGCCCTAACTAATGGGTATTGAATTGTTCTTGGATTGTTGTGTAAAATACAAGAAAAAAGACTTATATAGGCAAATAGGTGTGTGAGTGTGGGGGGGGGGGGATGCGCTCATCTTGGCACACGTCAAACGGCGATGTGCATAATCGTCTTTGGTGCTGCTACACTCTTTCAAGGAGACGCGGTGCTAGGGTGTGGTGTTGCGACACTATCAAAATTAGAACTCTCGAGTATGAGGCATCGGGTTGGCTGAAATTACGATTTTGCTCATAATCTTCGCTTGGTCCATTTTCGGTCGTTTTAGCTCTTAATTGAGTTGTTTTTGCTCTATTAGACTCCTTAGCTTCCCTAGATCAATATTTCCTATCAAATAAGGAAAACTTTGCACTTTTATGGTGCTATCATAAATGTTGGTCAAGAACTTCCATTGGAAGCGTAAGATGAAATCTCTCTAAGGTAAATTTGTATATGGAAAGCAAAAAAAGAAGGGGGCTTTCGTTTGACAGAATAACTAGAATACATCAAAGTAAAGTGTGGAAAGTAAGATAAATTAGAGAGAGGGAGGGATAGCACATCATCTTCGCCAATTAAGAGACTGTTGGCTATTTATGAATTAGTTCATCAATTTATCATAAGAATTGATTTATCTAATTAACAAGCTCAATCAATTGATCTAAAAACGTTGTTCAGACTCCCTTAATAGAAAATTGACTCATGTGATGTCAATTTCTAAATTAACTAAATAGTCTCACACTACTAGTTAATTACAGTAAGTTCTTGACTTGTGTAGAACATTAAATTAAACTAACCAAGTAGAACCCATCCTCTTTCAACTTATTAGGTTTCGTTATCTTTTATTATTGAAGACGTTGGTAACACCAAAAAATGAACTACAATTATAACTCAATCTATTTACTACTCAAAATTAAGTTTGATTTTGTTACAAAGCCCAACATACATGTACAACCTATGCTTTGAGATGACTATTTTGTTACATTATTGAACATTCATTGCACATGGATTTACGTAAGTAGTTGAAAACAAGAAATCAGATAAATCTATAAACATTCCATAAAAAAATCACAGTAATTTCATAAAGAAAGTGCCAACAAACCTCAAAATCGAAGTTTAGCAACTAGTCAATCATCTAATCTCTATACCTAAAAATTCTTTCTTAAGTGTATATTTTAGTTGGTTTTGTTGCATAAATGAGTCTTTGATGTTTTATTTGCTTATTTTGTAGGTAATGAACAATTGGAGTTGAATGAGCCAATATAATGTAAGAATACTAAAATACCCCTTAGGAAGGTCAAACTTTGACCTAGGGCAAAAGAATAAGTCAAAAAAAGTGTTGAGGAGGGTAGTACGACATGTTGTTGCTCTGTGCTTGGGACCAAGAACTTGAAAGGACAAGGCAGAGTAGCATTGCAGCCCTACCCTGCAGCGCCATGGTCCTTCATAGTTTTAGACGATGCATTTTTACGCAATATTCGACACTACATGAACTTCTACCCTATTTTAAGATCTTTTTATCATCATTTGGAGGGGTTTTCAATTGGGGATCACTTAGGGTTTTCCACAAAGGATGAGAGGTTGTCATTTAGAAAGATTTTCAAACCTGATCATGGAGTTGCATTGTTGGCGACAAAATGCTTCACAAATAACTCTTTTTTTTTTTTTTCTCTTCAATCCTTTCCTTTATGTTTATGTACAACATGTTTAAGGCTCATCAACAAAAATCTCACAAAACTAAAAAGGTTTTTGCTCCCAAAATTAGAGGAATCCTTACCTCAATATCCCATTAGACAAGAAGGAGAAGGAGGACATCCATTTCTTAATTACAACCCAAAAGAAAATAAAATCCTAAGATAGGACACTATAAAGAATGAAGGAGAAGAAATAATTTTGGTGGTTTCCTCCATCTTTATCGATTCCAACATGAAAAAGCTCTAAAACGAAGAAGATATAGCATCACAGGTCCTAGGAGTAGCATCACGGTGCTCTACCCTAAACGTGTCTTAAGTCCAAAGCATAATGATGCAGTGTAGAGCATGGCGCTACGACACTCGCACGCACGCGTATCGCATTTCTTTGTAACTCTTTAGAGTGTCGCAACACTCAAGCACTGCGATGCCTACTATCTTGTTGCACAACACATGACACAAAGCATGGCACTGCTACTTAGCTCATTAGAGGCATTTTGGTCTTTCATGTCCCTTGAAGCTACGAGTTCTCGGTGTAAACCCCACTCTTTTTGCTAGTTAACCTAAGAGTTTAGGTTTAAAGGATTTCAAATAAAGTCCTTGATAATGATGGGTTAGTTTTCAAAAGAAAGGAAAAGGGTAAGGGTATGTGCAAACCCTTGCTTTGTTATTTCCTTAGTTAGTAGTTTCATTTGGAGATGATACTATTATGTTAGGAAGACTAGTCTATAAATTTATGAGAAAAGTATAGTTCAACAAAAAGGCCAAGAGTCATATGTAGAATATTCTAAGGGTTGTGATATGATGCTTAGGTAGGCAGTCATGCAAAGATAAATAAGGGGTTGAAGTTTAGGGTTGGCAACCAAAGAAGGAAAGATGTTGAAGATTTGGCTAAGTGTTGGCTAGCCATGAAGTTATGCTTTGCGGCAAAGTGAAGGCCAAAAGAACCTCTTACACAAACAAAGATGGGTTGAGACTTAAGGGCAAGTATCATCTAAGCGACCGAGATGAGTGTACTAGGCGACAAGGACAATTATTCAAGTGTTTGGAAAAGAAAGACCCCTTGCGACCATCTTGAGTAAGTGTTATGCTAGGTAGCAACCAAGGAAAAGGTTAGGTGTTGATGCATTTAGGGCCATGCATCAAGAAGAGGGGCGATATGCGTTGAGATAAGCTAAGTGACATGACTCTGTGTGTGTGGCATAAGCTATCTAAGATGATCAAAGAGGGTTAAGTAAGTTTAGTTAGACATTTTAAGTGTGCTACGCGTTGAAATAAGAAGGATAATCGGTCAAGTGGAATTACAGGTGGCTAATTGAGGATTAAGGTCAGCATTACTCAAGCCGGAGGTGTCGTGATATTTTCATGCATGACAACTTATTTAAGATCAATTTTAGATGAGGCGGGTGTTCATTTTACTCGTGAAAAATGAGTATTTCCAGTCCTAAATGAAAGCTAAAAAATTTTAGTTTTTGTGAGAGGGCAGTCCGAAAGAATAAGGCTGAGGAAGATGAGAAAATTATGAGAAGAACTCACAAAGGTTTGTTCTCGAAGCAATTGTGAGTAGTCGTCAAAGATCAGAAGCTAGTCGGTGGAATACTAAGAAATTTGATTTGAAATTTTGAGGTAAGCTGGTTAATAAGATAAGAAAAATATTTGTAGAAGGAAGTTTTCCATTTGGAGGAATGAAGTTTAAGTTATAAATTTTTTAAGTTAAATTTGAGAATTTTGAATCAAACAAGTAGTTTCAATGGATTAGGCAACCTGATGGCTTAGCCAGCCGTTGGGTTAGGCGAGATAGGGGCAGTGTGCGTGAAAGGGGTTTTCTTTAGAGGTTATCTTTACATGGAAGGGCAGAAGTGTCAGCGAGCTAAGTATCAAACGCACACTGGCCTTGGAATGCGCTCGTTGTGAGGTTAGTATGCGGGTGTTGTGTGGGCGATAAGGCAATGTCACCAAACAAGTTGGGCACATGCAGGCACCATTGGCAGACGATAGTGAGGTTAGCAACACTATCCAGGGCCATGCCATGGTCTGTCTATGTGCCATCCACGCGCACTAGATATAGTCGTAGGCGTGGGCAGTGACATGGTGCTTAAAATGATATTTTTGACATTTTGGGAAAGTTTGAGTTAGGATTGATACTTTCTAAGCCTAAGATGATTAATTGGGGATTTATTTCTCTAATTACAGGTCAATAAGCCATTCAAAAAATCCATAAGGCTTAAGGGATTTAGCTTCAAAATGTGTATGACGAATGATTTTAGTGCATGGTTTCCACGAAATTGTTTGAGCAAGCTATTAATTTAATAAGCATGATTTCCTTAGTTTTACAAGAAATGCTAAATTTAGTAGTTTGAGATAGTTTTAAAATGAAACTAAGTAAGAACTTTTAAGCAAAGTAAATAGTTATCTTAAGCTTGAGATTTAAATTATGGTATTTAAATATGAGATTTATTAAGCACTTAAAAGGATGAATTTTAAATAAAGTGTTAAGCAACTAAATATGATGAATAAGGTTTTACTAAAAATGATTAGCATAGCATGTTTTAAGAAAGTATAAAGTGGTTAGCATATTTCAAATCAAATAAGCAGAGTATGATGTTATTTTAAAAGCATGAGTTAAAGCAAGTATGAAAGCAAAGCATAAAGCATATAAAAAAGAGTTTAATATAAGCATGAGATTTATTAAATATGACTTTACTGAGAATGTTAAGTTTATAAGCATAATTTTACTAATTAAAAATAAGTTGTATACTAAGTATGTTGCAAAGAAATTTCCATGAGCTTAATGAAAGATAAATAAGCATGTTTTATTGGATACCTAGAGATCAATTTAAGCCCTTTGAGAGATATAGTTAATACAAGGATGAGTTGAGTATTCTGAGCTAGTATCATTATCATGTGCACATAGATTTATTTTGTTGTTAATGTTGAGTAGACTCCATAACAACACAGATGTTGGTAGTACTGGGCGAGCCCTACTCAACATATATAGGAGAGTTTACCACTGTTGTGATGAAGATTTCCACTTCAGTGCGGGCCGTTATATATCGATTACACTCTGCAATGACGTGCCTAGTTTCTGAGATGTAACGACACCCTACTAGTAAAGCATTTATAGTATTGATTATATCTTGTTTACAGCAGGACGGTCGTTGTCTGTATTGATTAAATTCTACCACAACGAAGTTAGTTGAAAACTACAACTCATTGAGACTATCATCGTGTATCAATTAAATTCTACCACAATTTGATTAGATGAGTTGTAAAGTAAAATTAGCAGAACAGACAAATTATGAATTAAGGATAAAAAAGAAGTATAATAGGAGATTTATTTCAAAATAAAGTATGAGAATGTTTAAGAAAATTGGAAACTAAAGTTTAAATTAAGTATGCTTATGTTTAATTAAAACCAGGCACTCACTAAACCTTTCAGCTCATTCTTTCAAAATGTTTTCATTTTCTAGGTAATGATCGTGATCTTAAAGCTGAGCCTACTGCTGCCAGTCGTCCAGTTTGTCTAGCAAGTTATAGTATGTCAAAGTCCGTGGAGGACATATGTTACTGAGTGTCAAAATAGAGTATGTAAGAGTTTGAAACAATTGTAAGAGTTTGTAAGAGTAGGTCAGAGTTTGAGATGTATTAAAACAATTTTTATTACATTATGTTTTATAAATTCTTCCGCTGTGTTAATTTTGAGTGATTTTACCAACTTGTTAAATATGGAAGGTTAGTATGTGCCGTTAGAGAGTCGGTATGTGCTGGCTTCACACTCTTCTTTTAGCTAGTAAGGATGCTACGGGGTGTAATACTCGGTATGACTCTCGATAGCTCCAATCAACCCAAGAAAGGCATGTAACACTTAGAAATGTATGATTTGCTCAAGGATCTACACAGTTGGATTATTGAGAACATTAAACATGATAAGAAAGTGAGATGAAAGGCATAAAACCAAGCTTCTTTTATGGAGGTATCACTCTTTGAACCTTCATTCTCCAATTAAGTCTCTTTAAGGATTTGTGTAACTTGACACTGCAAGAGGCTAGCAAACCTTAACATTTGTGAATAATATTAGGCAAGCATTGTAAGGCTAGCCAACATCAACATCTACGCCCCGCAACGTTTAACTACTAATGAGATGAAGAACTTTATCCTGAATGCTGCTATTTGGTTTACAATATTATCTAACATCAAGGCACACGCTCCCTTCCTCCTTTTCTCCATATCTAGTAGAAATAGTGTTAAATAACCTGATTAGGCCTAAATGAATAAATATTACACAATTTAGCTCTAATTATTGATCTCTTGCTAACAAACAACCTTAAATTTATTTAGAACGACCTAAAATCTATTTGACCTCAAATCGCTAAGAAATTGTAAACCCTAGTTTTTCTATCTATTTATTTTAGTAAAATTATTGAATTTAGTGTTATTGTTGTTAAATTTTTGCTAAAGAGAGGATTTTGGCAAGTGTGATAGGAAACTAGTTGAAGGGTTGACAAGGCTTGCAGTGTTGATGTAAGTGGCCAAAAGAGGTAAAGTGTGTGGAAAATTGGTTAAGTTTTGGCTAGGTGAGTAAGAATGTGCCATGCAATCAAGTAAAGGTCACCATAACCTCTATGCAACCAAAATAGTGTGTAAATGAGGTGTCAAGAATGGCTAAAGTAATGGTTGATAGGCGGTCAAAGTGAAGGGAGGTGATATTTGGAAACGTTTTGTGCTAGGCGAGATGAGCATTAAAGGACCTAGGAGATTGTTTTAGGTGGCCAAGCAAAGAGACTAAGTGTGGATTAAAGGTGGCACTAATGGCTCAAGTTGTTGTTAGGCGACCAAAGGAAAATGTCCTAGGTGACATCAAATACCCTACGAGTCGTATTATGATAAGACATGACAAGGCCACATGACTAAGTGTGGCATAGGCAATGTGACTAAGTAATGTATGAGTGTAGCTGAGCAATGATTTATGAGACCAAACTAGAGAGTGTGATGCGGCCAGCCTACCAACAAGTAGAGTTTAGGCGTTGAAGAGGGCTATGTGGCATGCCATCATCATGCATTGTAAGCATTGAGGCAAGGTTAAGTAAAGTCTAAGCAAGATAAGTGTGAAGTCTAGGCATCCAAAAGTGAGTTGTTGAGCTTTGAGGCTACATAAGTGATCGGTTGAGTGGATTACAAATGGCTAAGCACAGTTTAACACCACCATTAGCAAGCAGGAGCTGTCAAGTTAAAATCATGCAAAATTGTCTATATAAGGCTGGTTTCAGATGATGAGAACTTTCAAATTACTCATGTCAATTAAGTGATTTTTGTCTTAAAAGAAAGCTGAGAGAGTCTATGTTTTTAGTGAGGGATACTAGAGAATGAATATTTGAGGAAGAACTTCATTTGTTGAAGAAAAGCACAGAAGGTTAGTTAGGAGGGACTTTTGAGCAACCTTCAAAGATTTGAAGCCAACCAAAGCAATACTTGAACTTTTGATTTGCATCTTTTAGGTAAGGTAGTTAGAGAACAAGAAATTTATTTGTAGAAGAAAGTTTCTCAATTTGATGAACGAATTTTAAGTTATGAATTTATGAAGTTGAATCTGGAAATTTGACTTGACATGGGGTTTGAGAATCTGTGTAGCTGCAAGGGGCATTGGCAAGGCATCAGGATACTGTGCGTAGCTTGGGTAGGTAAGTGTCATTGGAAGTGTCATAAGCGGTGCAAGGCAAGCCCTAACACATAGCTATGCTACCAGGCATGCGCGCGACAAGGTACCACGCGACAAGACCTGCAAGTGATAGGGCCTGCACGCGCAAGGGTTTGGCACGCGACAAAGGTTTTGCCCATAGTGAGGGTGCAACATGACCAGGGAGATTAGCATGATGCCTGGCAGCCTTTCACAAAGCCAGCGCACATGCGTTCAACCTGCCCATCGCCTAGCCATTGTGCCAAAATCGACCATTTTTTATATTTTTGTGATTTTTGAGCTAAGTTTGGAAATTTTAAGGATAAAGAGGATTAATTTAGGACTTAAATCTATTACTTCTGGCAAAGAAGAAGTTGGGCAAGTCTAGACCCGGAAAAACCAGCACAAACCCGTGAGTGACAAAATAATTTCAAATCTATGAATTTCAAAGTTATAATATTTAAGCAAGTATTGAACAAGTTAAGCATGATTATATATTTGATTTGTCTCAAGTTAAAGTATTTAAGTAAGCTTTAAGCTACTAAGCATGATTGAGTATCAAGTTGAAATATATGTTTTTATTAAGTTATTTATAAGTATGAGTTTTACCTAAAGGTTGAGATTTAATGGTTGAGCGTGAGATGTACTAAGCATGGTAAAGCATGAGTTTCCAGCAAAGTTAATTAAGTATGAGAATCAATTGAGTTATTCAAGCAAGATATTTAATATATAAATTTAAGTACTTAAATATGTATTATATCAAGTATGAGATTTATTTAAGTCTTGATTTATTTGAGTTAGAAATTTAAATAAAAGTTTTATAAGTACATTTTTACATTGTTCTATACTTCAGGGTGAGTATAATGTGCACAAAGATAAATTTCCACTAATGTGAGGCCCCTATTAGGTGCCTAGAGTTTCACTTTAGTGAGGCTCAGTAGCATTGATTATATTATGTTATAATGTGCGTAGAATTAGAAAGATCAAAGTTGATGGTATTGATTAAATTCTACCACAATTGAGCTAAACATAGACAATTTACATATGGGTACTAGAATGTTGAGGAAGCTTTATAAGTATTTGTGTTTCTTCGCTAAGATTTCTTTATTTATTATTTTACAAGCCCGTTTTACTTAAGTAGTCACTCATTGGGCTTTTAGCTCACTCTTTAAAATGTTTTTCATTTTTCAGGTAAAGATCGTGGTTCTCAAGTTTGACCTACTGCTGTCAATCTACCATTCAGTCCTAGGTTTCTTTTGTTATCATGTGTCTTGATCATGCATATAGAGTTATATTGAGATTTGAGGGTTTGAGAGGATGGCTGTCTTTTGTTTGCTAAACTTTGGTTATGAGTTTGTTATAGGTTGTATAGTCATGTTGAGTATGTTTATATTTTTCTCAGTTTTATTATAGATGTGAGTTAGCAGCTTAGTAAGTTGACAGTAAGTGTCGATGAGTAATGTAGTACTTGCTGGATTCACACCTTCTCTTAGGCATAGAGAAGAGGGTTTGAGAGGGGTATGAGTAATCCCATTACTTTGACTAACCATTTAGTGCACGAAACACAGATTGGCAACAATGAAATAGTAGGTGAACGTAAGTTAAAATACTAAAATATGGGTTGTGGCAAGTTTTCGTGAAGTTGTTAGTGAGTTGATGTAGCAAGGTAAAACGCCCAAGAAATGTTTTAATAAACTAGCTGAATTAACCTAATCTGAACCTATCTTTTAACTTCATATTACATCTACTCATTTCTTCCCTCATTTATTTTATATATCTGGATATGCTTTTGTATTTATCTAATTCCATATATCATTTTAATTTTCGTGGTATTGCAATAACATATGAGTGATGAAACTACTTTCTTTTTCTTTTTTTTATTGCAATTAAGCTTGTTGAAGAGATTTAATCCTGATGCGGAAGCGTTTTATCGCTTTTGTCTTTGATTTTGGATGAAAAAACAACATAGAATTAAAATATAGAACATCAACATGTTATATGGTTAAACTTGGTTTAGCAGACATTTAAGGTTTAAAAAGAATACTGATAAGTACCAAAATTGTGCTTATTTTTTCTTCTTATTTAGAGTTAATTTTATTAGATTTAATGTGCTTGCTACTACTTTTCAGCAAAAGATGGACAAAATATCCATTGGGACCAAAAGAGACAAATTTGGGTGATATTGGAGCTTAAATGAATAAAATACACAAAATTACGAAAGTGCCCTAGAAGAAGCCTAACGTCGCAATGCAAGATGGACGATCTGGAAGTCAAATTAACATGCTAGCGAAAAAAATCAAACTAAAACACTCTAGATTTCATGAATTTGAAGGATTGAGTATGTTGGAAAAATTAGAGAAAAATCAAGATTTTGAACACCTTACCTTTGAAGCTCAAAGTTCTTCCTTAATTCTTGATTAAATTGAATGAAATTATCAAGTTGTGAGCAACCACAAGAGTCTTCTCTACTATCCTCGAGGCTTAGAACTTAATTATCGGGTCAAGATGGTGATCAATTTTGTGAGTTTTTTAGAGAAGTGAGTTTATGAACACTTCAGGATTTTTTCAAAAATTCAAGTTTCATCCTAAAATTATCCAACTAATGTATGCACTATATAGTCAATATACATGCAAATCATAGTTGCACAATAATTTGACACACAACATGCAATTAGATAGTGGATTAGGTGAAAGGTTTTAAGAGAGATTAGTTGCTTGGAGTAATATTTGGGTCTAAACTTAAGGAAAGTGATTTACTACCAGATTCCTTGAAGCTAATTGATGATAAGGTTGTGTTACACTATATGTATGGATGTTGAGATTGACTAAATTGCTATGAATTACTATGATTTATTCATGATTGGACTGTGAGAGCATTATGAAAATTCATGATTAATGCGATTAAAGTTATGATATGTTTATGGCATATATAATATGGTTTTTGCATGTTGTGCGCCTTGTTGGACTAATGGTGTTTGCTAGAGTTTTTATCAGGCTACGTAGATCCTGTTATATGTACCATGTCACTATGAGATCACCACCTATGCCTGTTATGACTGTTATGTCTTCCTACGGGACCACTGAGACTGTTATGTTACAAGATGTACACTGATGCTCTGATAAGAAGGTTAAAATGTTCACCTAGTGGACCCTGTAGTGGATCACTTACTGAGTATATTTAGTACTCATCATTTCTTATGTTTGAAGTTTTTTAGGCAAAGGAAAGGCAAGTTGGCGAGTGACAAAAAAGACTCGTGACCGTGTCACCAAGAACTAGATCCATGCTTCCACTTTACTTCCATGATTGTAGAATTTTCCTTAACATTTTATTGGATAGAAAGTTTCTCGATTTGAACATTCGTTTTCTTTCAAAGTTTTAAATAGGAAACCCAAGCTAAAATCTTATTTGTTTGTTTATTTATTTGTTAGTTTTAAACACTTTTCCTCATAGGTTTATTTCCTGTCTTTTTAATAAAATGATTGCTATGCTTGATTTTAAATCTTGTTTTTTTTTTTACTAATAATCTTAGCTTAAATTGAAAAGTTGAATCATTACAGATTGTTATATGATTGTTGTCAGGTTATTGTCTGAAACGCTGATTTTCAAAATTGGATCTAAAATTGGATTTGACGATTATTTGTCGGAAATTTTAGGTATCATGTTGGAACATGGCAATGACATTTTTGCAATGATGTTTGATCACAGACCCATAAGAGCGATGGTCTGTGAATGAGCTTTTGAAATACCCTTTTGTTCAACAGCAAAAATCTCATCCCCCAACAGAATTGAACATCAATAGTATTTTGAAACAATTAAGAATAAATCCCTCACCTCTGTCACTTCTTTGTTTTTGTAAAATTTCAAATTTAAATTTCATAAAAAAAAATTTACATTTTAATGAATAAAAATGTCCCCACTCTTTAGTCATGGAAAAGAAGTTAAAAAAAAAAATAGCAATAAAAAATAATAAGATTATTCAAATCTCTAAGAACAAAGCAACCCAATTTAGGTGCTGAAAAATCCTACTTAAAATCTCACCATATTTTACTTTCCAAATCCTAATTTTCTATCAAAATTTTAATCAGAAAGAATCTCTTTCAATAGTGATTCATTTTTCTCTTAATCTCTCACCCTTTCCATTCCTCCCATTTCCAACATAAATCTTAAGATTGAAAGACATGCTTGCAAAAACCTATTTTGAAATTGCCATACCATACATGCCAATTTTCCATTTTTTTTTTTTTGGTGCAAAATGCTATTCAATTTAAAAGTTAAGAAAATTGGACTTTTTCTTTTTGTCAACACATTTAATACAATTTTTTTTAGTACAAAATGAATTACAATTTAAAAGTTCAGAAAATTGATTGTTTCCCCCTTCAAAGTACACACACTATATACACAAAACTTATTTACAAAAAGGTAATAAAAAAAGACTACAAAACACAAAAGCGCAGTCTCTTGTAAAAACATACAATCATTTTTAGCAGAAACTACGATTCCGTTATACCTACAACCGGAAACCCTTTGTAGGTTAAACTGAACCGTTCCGACCCGAACTGAAGAGCATCGCAATAAGAACTAGCATTAAACCGTTCCGTAAACCGGCCCGAGTCACTGATCCTCCTCTTCGTCCTGCTCACTTTATCGCCCTCTCCATTTCCCTTGGATTCCCCAATCAAATTCTTGGTCTCTCTGATGGAACCCCAAACTCCATCCATCAAAACTTCGTACTTCGCAAAAATTCCCCTAGATTGCTTTTCTTTGCAATCCTCGACCCGTTTCAACGCGCAAACCAACTCGACCGATTCGCCGAAACTGAGACAACCGAGCCGGTGATGAAACTCAGTAACTCGGATTGAAATTTCCTTCATGGCCGACAAGTAATCATCACCGACAAAGCCGTAGATCTTATCCACCAATCTGCTTCTATTCAGATGCAAACAGTGAGGCATTTTCGAAGTTTCTTCGATTAAACCCACCAAACACTCCGTCTCTTTAAGCAAATCCGAGTTCAAAATCCCCGAAATCTCTTCTGTTTTTCTCTCCTTCTCTTCGTTGGAGCTTGAAGAACCGACAAAAAACCCCAAAATCCGGGAAATAGACAAAACAGTTTCGATGTACTGAGCGTACCATCGAACCCAAGAGGAAAGCTCCCATGAAATGGGATTGGAACTGTCGCGGAAATCAGAGAGTTTGAGGTAGTTTCTACCACCGGTGAAGGGAAAAACAGAGAGCTGGTCTTGAAGAATAAAGCCGCCGTTCTTGACGATGTGGTGGACGGAGATAAGGCACTTGAGAGCGACGGCGGAGTTATGGGTGGTTTGGAGGCGATCCATTAAGACTTCAACGGCAGCAGCGGCGGTGGCGCGTGAGGTTTTGCCAAGAGAGAGAAGGACGGAGAGGTGCTTGTCGCTGGGTTGCGCGTGAGGGTCGTGAGTGGTAGCTCGGAGGAGAGCGAGTTGAAAGGACAGTATGTTTGGCTTTGCAAGAATGGCGGCTTTGCTTTGAGAGGCTTTGTCTTTGATGAGTCCAATTAGGGAACTCAATTTTTTTGTGTTCACCATTGAAAGGCTGAGAGAATCAACATCTAACAAACAGAGAAGAAATGATTTTTTAGTTATGGAGAGATTGATTTGAATTGGAATTGGGTAGATTTTCTTTTATTATTATTATTATTTTTCAATTGGAGGAATTTTAATATTTGACCTTTCTAAGGTCGGTTTTGGTCTTACAGCTGTTTGATTCTGTATGATTGCTTAATTGTTTTTATCTCCATTTCTTTTTTCTAGTTCGTACTCAAATCTTCAAGGGTCAAAACTTGCTTCTTAGACTATCCCATACAATATACTATTAGGAAAAAAATAAATGGTCAAAAGATATACAACTTGAACATTCTTAGTACCTTATGATTTGAAGGATTCTGAAAAAAAGTACTAAATGAATAAACTAATATTGGTTTTAACACTTTTTTTTTAGCAAATTATTATTGTTAATGTCAAATTGAACACCCACATGTATATATCCTTTACAATATATAATTTCAACTTTCTTCACCACTTCTATACTTTTAAATTGTCTATTTTTGTCCTTAAAACCTTTCAAAAACTAATTATTTTGATCCTTTCATTTTCATTTTGTAATCAAAATTATATTATTAGAGTTGATTCACTAAGTTTCTTAAAATGAATCTATAAATGTATATTAAAGAATTTTTGTTATATATAAATTTTATTTTAGAATTGTCTAAATACATATCACAATTGTGAACTTATTTTTGAAGTATAAGAACTAAAATCGACATTTTAAAAGTATAGAGACAAAAATACAAAACCCAAAATTGGTAAGTCTCAAAATCACATTATTGAATTTGAACATTTGCAAATGGAGAAGGAATCAAAAGAGCAATACAACAGACAGTCACATGTCAAAATACAAAGTTTAAACTTATAGGTGAAGACAAATTCAATTATAAAGCATCTACCACTCTCCCTCGCTTACAGGTTCGAAATATGAAGAAGACCAAAATTAATATTAAATAGGAAGGAAGCAACATTGCAGGTGATATGAACCGACCAAACATCAAATTATTAATTATACTTTATTTAATAATTATGATGTATTTTTCATATTTTTCAATTTGATATTTTTTTTAATAACATTTAAAAAAAAGATCATTTAGTCTTTTCTCAATGAATTAGGATTTTATTGGAATACTATTTAAGTCTTGCCTTTTGTAACATCCCAAAAATTTGAGATAATTTTAGGTTAATTATCTTAAAAGAATAAGTTGGATTTATTTTGAGATCTAGTTTGTTTTGGGATATTAATTATTTTTGTTAAGTAATTAAATATATATATATGGGTATATATATTTAATTATTTTTTGTTAAAAGATATTTGAAAGAGGAAAGAGAAAGATTTGATTGGTTTGGAATAGGAAAAGGAAAAGATTTATTTGATTTAGAAAAGATAATAACAATAATAATAATAAAAGATTATTATTATTTATTAAATAATAATATTATTATTTATAAATTATTATTATTATTTATTATTATTTATAAATCAATATTATTATTTATTAATTTAGGTTGCATTGGAAAGCCTGAAAGTTATAAAAAAAAATTCTCCTTTTTTCTTCTTCTCCAGCAGCCGCCCCCCCTCCCCCCCTTTGTTTTGTTTATTTTTCTTTTGCCGGTTTTCGGCATTTGCTTTGCTCAATCCTTTCGTTTTTTCGTTCGCTGATGCTATTTAATTCTCCGAATTTGATTTTTCTGTTGTCGCTCACGGTCGCCGTCATTAGTTATATGGGTAAGTATTGAATATTTATTTTGGATTTTTGGATACCCAATAAAGTTAATTGAGAATTAATTTGGGAATTATTCTTGGTTAATTGAAGGTTCTTTTGGAGCTATGGCTAAAATTAATTTGTAGGATTCCTCCTACGAATTAATTGAAGAGTCGACAACGAATCAGTAAGATTAAAGAACTACTTGGAAGGGTAAATTTGATTAACAATTTTTGGAAAAAAATGTTAATTAAATTGTTATGTATAGGATTAATTTGGAGCATTCATGAGGAATTAATTCGTAGAATTTTCTC
>JBBPDJ010000021.1:8384106-8395352 GCA_037974625.1 Cucumis cinereus
ATTGCAGACAAGTAACGTACCAGTAATGACATCTGGCGCGTTGTTCGCTTCCTGTTGAGTCATCGCAAATATCTTTCTCTGCTGTCGAGGTCGTTCTACAACCCCTTTCTCTTAGCACCACTGGAACTACCGCCACCAGCCCCCAAATTCCTCTGCTGACTAAGTTGTTGTGCTGGGATCTGATGCCCTCCCTGAGTTCCTGCCTAAAGCTGTGGAAAATCTCTTTTGAAATGATCGAGTTGTTTGTAGTAGAAATAGATACCTTTTCCTGCCATACACGGCTCCCTGTGCACTCTACCACAACTGCTGCATAGGCTTATATCAATAGGGCTACTGATAGATCCTTGTCCTGACCTCTATCCTGATGATGATTCTGATGATCGACTGGAGGTCCTCTGATAAGCACTCCCTGAGGTCTCTCTCCTGAAGGACTGACTAGGAGAGCGAGATTTAAAATCTCTCCTTCCAGACACTCCTTGAGTAAATCTCTGTTGGTCTCGTCCATGGAAACTACTAGTCGTAGAAGCAGTCCGACTAGGTCCCATGTCTTGCCTGCCCTCACTCAGGCTCTGCTCTACTCGCAATGTTGTCTCAACTGCTGTGAAAAATCTGCCCACTTGGCTATGGCAGTGGCCAATGTTCGGATGTCCATCCTCAGTCTTGTTTCAAACTGTCGGCACCTATCAGTCTTTGATGCTACAACAGTATGAGCATACCATGACAACTCGGTATACTTCCTCTCATATTCTGCAACTGACAGTGCACCCTGTACTAATATAAGGAATTCATTCCTCTTTGCTTCACAGTAAGTACTAGTATAGTACTTATCTTCAAAAATCCTTCTGAAGATTTCCCAGCTCATGGTACTGGTATCCCTTCGTCGTGTCTCTATGGATCTCCACCAGCCTTCTGCTTCTTTTTGCAACATGAACGTTGTCAGTCTGACTTTCCTCTCATCTGGGCAGTCCATAACATTAAAACATTTCTCCAACAGATTCAACCAAGCTTCTGCATCTGCTGGGTCAGTCGAGCCCTCGAATACCGTAGCTCCTAAAGCTTTGAGTCGTTCAATACTATATCTCCTCTCAGGATCATGGGATAATGATCCAAGTGATTTCGCCAAACTCTATACGAATCGCGAAAACAAACGGCTCTCTAGCTCTGCTTGTTCTATGGGGATACTAGATTCCCCTTCAAACTGAGCCTGGATAGGATCTCTCATCCCTTCTACGTCATGCCTACGCTGTCTGCTTTCCTTTCGTGGAGGCATAATTTCCTGTATCAGGTCAATCTATTAGACATGTTACACTTACCTCTTACCTACATGCATGTTACTAGACTTTTAAACACTTTTTACTCTTCTGAACATCCCACAGTACTAAACTTTTGCTCTGATACCAAGTTGTCACACCCTCTCCCAGACTTCCTACTCCTAGCCTAAGAGACGGCGTGAAGTCAGCGAATCTCGTCCTTACCTTGACGATCTTCGTTGACTATCTTAACTTAACTACGATTTAAACAGTACCAATCACTTAAAATGTACGAAATAAAAAAAATCTCAAACTTAATACATAACGACAGAAACTAAACAAATATCTTATAAACCGTGCAACTCATACTATTTTATACAACTCATCTCACTGTACCAAAACTTATTATAACAGTAACATGCATGATTTACTACAAACGTACACTAGTACTAAAACTTCTCGAGTAGCAGACAGTTTGTGTTAGGTCAGGCTCCGAGATCACGATCTCTACCTGAAAAGTGGAAAAATAATTTGAAAGAATGATCTAAAACGTCCAGTGAGTGATGCTTTAATAGAAAATACTTAAAACATATATATAGCATAGATAGAAATCGTTGACTTAGAAACTTTTCACGAATCAAATCATAACTGAAACCATAAATCATAATTTAAATTGAAATCACTTGAAAGGTGCTTGCACGATAATTATCTATAAATCATGGTAAAATTATGCATAATTGAAATCAAGCTAAACATGAATGTCTGAAAATCTGTAAGCGATGTGTATCAAACTGAACTACGTAGTAGTGGGAAAACCCAGCACTAGCTACGTCTTTGCCGCAGTGGAGTAATCTCACACTAACAAATGTTATATCTACGTTGTGGTTGGATCAGGACCAACAACATCTTCGCCGAGGTGAAGCCAGATCAACACAACGACGGTATCCTACGTTATAGTGGGGCTAGCAACTATAACGCTTTTGCCAAAGTGGGGCTAACCCACCACTAAGGCAGCGAATCTACGTTGCATTGGGGCCATCACTTTCAACGTCTTCGCCATGATGGAGTAATCTCAACACCATGAGATCGTATATCTACGTAGTAGCGGAGCCACCACCCACAACGTTTTTGCCATGGTGGAGCGAACCCTCACACAAGGCAGCGCATACCCTAGTGTACACACCTAGTATAGTAGCCTCAGGCTCACATGGATACACGTGCTTGAAAGCAAATCATCGTAAAACGTGCAAGTCACATAAAACATATCATCAACTTAAATCATTTCTCAAATCATCATGAAACTCGTAGTACTCGAAATCATGCTTATATCACTTATAACATGGTAGAAATCTTATAGAAACATTAAATCATTATAATTCATGATTTTGAGAAACCTCGTAAAACGTGCTTAGTCCCTATAATAGTCAAAACATGCTCAAACAATCATGAAAATCATCTCAATAAACATAAACAGGGTCACTTTCCAGCTCTGTGTAGTAATAATAATTATTTTCCTTAATTTTCCTTAATTTTCCTTAATTTCCCTTTTTGAATTAATTATTTTCTCCTAAAAAGATTATTTATAAACAAAATTATATACATACATACATACATACGTATAAATAATAATAGTAATAATAATAATCATAAATTCCATCTTCTTCTTCTACAGTTTCTTGCTCCTTTAAATTTTCGTTTCCGGCCACTGCACTGACTCTATTTCGACGAGGCAATTCTCTCAATCTACTAACAAATAAAGGCTCTAACCTATGGCAAATGATTTCTACATGAATCTGTTTGCTTACCTCAAACAATTAGCTTCAAACTTCTCGTGGATAGCTCGAAATCACCTCTGAAAGTCACGTTGCTCAGTTTTCCGGCGAGCTTAAAATCGGGAATTGTAACTTCGATTTCTTCCTACATATACGAAATTAACTCAATTCCTTTTACAAAACTTTAAATGAACTAATAATCTACCTTAGCTCCAAAAGTTAGTTCTTAATTCGGCCTGTATATGGAGAATTTAATTTTTAAAGTTTCGGGTTCATTTTTAGCATTTTCAGGCAATCCGAGCCCTTTTTCTTCAAAATCAGTGGTCTCTTCGGCCAAATTTCTCCACTTTGAGCTGTGTTTCAGCTTCCTCTCTATTTTTTACACAATTTAGACATAAATTTTGTCCAAATTGGTTGAGAATTGACTTCAATTTCTCATTTCTTCTCAAAGTGTTCATGTAGAATTTCCAGATTTTTTTTAATCTCTCTCTCTCGGCCTTCTTCAAACTTAAAGATAACTCTCCACCTATTCTTCATCCAATTAAAATTTTTTTGAAGAATTAAAGTAAAACAATTTATCAATTTTTTTTGTTTTGTTTTCCTTTTTCCTTATCTCGACACACTCTTTAACAAAATTTCCTAATTTCTTTTTTTTTAACAAGATAATAAGAAAATAAATAAATAAATATCTTTTCTTTTCCTTTTTTCTTTTCTTTTTCGTTCTTTTCTAAAATATTATTTTATTTTATTTTTAAACAAAACTACAAAATTAAATTTTTACCAATTCTTAAACAAAATTACTAAAATATCCTTTATCAAAAATTACTAAAATACCCTTCGATTATTTTATTGATACATTTACAACAAACAACTTAAATAAAAAGTCGAGTATTACATGTACCCCAAAGGTCTCCATGCATACCAAAGAGGTATCATAATAATAAGGCTCATCAAGTAAACCAACCACCTAGGAAAGGAAAGAAGCAAGTCCAAGACTATTCTAGAAAAGTGGTTGATTGCTATAGATGCAGGAAAAAGGGTCATTATGCAAACAAAATCCCTAACAGTGGAAAAGTTCAAGAGCTCAACAAAGAAGATTATTCTTCTGATTCTTCCTACTCGGGCTATGAGTCAGAGTTCCAATTGCATGAAGTAGCTGATGAAACAGATTCAGAGTATTCAAGTTTTAGTAACGAAGAAGAAGAAGGCCCAATTGCATGAAGTAGTTACTGAAAAAGATTCAGAGTATTCAAGTTTTAGTAACGAAGAAGAAGAAGGCTCAATTGCATGTGGTTGTAAAGAAGACGACTGCAAATGCGTCATCAACCAAATTAACGTCCTAAATTTTGAACAAGAGGTACAATTTCAAACCGTTGACCATGTTTCTGACGAAAACTTAAAACGAACAATTTAAAAACCCTTAAAGATTCTTTGTCAGAACCATCTTCTTCAAAACCTCTTCTAAAGCCAAAGGTGATCCAAGAGACAAATCCCAAGGATATTTTAAATTCAAAATCTGAAAAACCTGTTTCGATCAATGATTTGAAGTTTGAAATTAATAACCTAAAAAAGGATATTACTCAACATCGTTTTGAAATACATGAAATCAAAAATGAAAATTTTTCATTAAAACTAAAGAATTTTCAAAATAATGAACAAGAACCTGAACAAAGCAAATGATTTTTAATAAATACAATTCCAAAATTTAATTTTCAAAAATAGTATTCTTTGTTACTCTAAAAATTAAAAATTTCAAAATTACTTTAAAGGCCGTAATAGATTCAGGAGTCGATCAAAACTGTGTTCAAGGGGGATTAATCCGTACTAAGTATTTTGAAAAAACAAAAGAAGTTTTGACAGGAGCAAATGGTAAACGTCTAAATATCAATTTTAAACTTCCTATATTCCACATTTGTAATGGAAACATCTAAAACAAGATTTAATTTTGGGACCACTATTTTTAACTCAACTTTACCCCCATTGAGATTACTGAAAAAGGAATCATTTCAAAGAAAATGGACAAAGATATTTTTTTTCAAATTTTTAACCCCTATCTTACCGCATGAAGTTTTGGGGATCAACGAAATTAATTCTAACATTATTAAACGAAAACAAAAGCAAATAAGTTTTCTTCAAGAAGAAATTGGTTTTAAACGCATTAAGGAAAACCTCAATGATCCTTCAATTGTTTTACGAATTAAAGAAACATAGTCTTTAATCCAAAAGGAGATTTGTTTAAATCTACCTAACGCTTTTTGGAAAAGGAAGAAACACGTTGTTAATCTTCCTTACTGTAAAGAATTCAAAGAATCAGATATTCCCACTAAAGCGAGACCAGTTCAAATGAATTCTGAACTGCTAATCCATTGCAGGAAGGAGATCCAGGACTTGTTAGAAAAAAAAAACTAATAAGGCCTTCAAAGAGTCCATGGTCATGTGCCGCCTTCTACGTCAATAACGCTGCAGTAAAAGAACGAGGCGTTCCAAGGTGAGTAATCAATTATAAGCCATTGAACCATGTTCTAAAGTGGATAAAATATCAATTCCAAACAAATCTGATCTGCTCAAACGAATTTTAAATGCAAAAGTATTTTCAAAATTTGATATGAAATCTAGTTTTTGGCAAGTTCAAATTTATGAGGAAGATAGGTATAAAACCGCTTTCAATGTTTCATTCGGGCAATACGAGTGGAATGTTATGCCATTTGGTTTAAGAAATGCTCCATCTGAATTCCAAAAAATCATGAATGATATTTTTAATGATTTTCAAGAATTTACAATTGTTTATATTGATGATGTTTTGGTGTTTTCCTCAAACATAGAAACACATTTCAAACTTTTGAACATTTTCATCAAAATAATTAGAAGTAACGGTTTGGTCGTCTCACAATCAAAAGTCAAACTATTTCAAACAAAAATTAAGTTTTTGGGCTTTGAGATCCTTTAGAAAAAATCAAGCCCATTCAAAGGTCCATCGAGTTTTCATCCAATTTTCCTGACCAAATACCTGAAAAAATCCAACTGCAAAGGTTTTTGGGTTGCCTCAATTATGTTTTGGACTTTATCCAAAACCTTCGGCCCATTTGCAAACCATTTTTTCAAAGGCTAAAGAAAATCCCAAAACCATGGTCCGACAAGCACACCCAGTCTGTCCGACAGGTCAAATCTTTAGTCAAGTTAATCCCTTGTCTAAGTCTTGTCAACGATAAAGCAAATCTTATCGTTGAGACAGATGCCTCTGATATCGGATATGAAGGAATCCTTAAACAGTGTTTGGATAACACTGAGTCAATATTCTGATTCCACTCATGAATTGGGAATGATACCCAAAAGAACTATTCTACGGTCAAAAAGGAATTATTAGCCATAGTCCTCTGTGTCAAAAAATTCCAAGGTGAACTAATTAACAAAAAATTCACCATCAAAACCGATTCGAGGGCCTCCAAGCTTGTCTTAGAAAAAGATGTTAAAAATTTGGTTCAAAATAAATTTTTGCTAAGTGGCAAGCCATACTTTCCTGTTTTGACTATGAGATTTTGCCAATAAAATGAGAACAAAACCCTTTAGCTGATTACCTCTCAAGGGAGTTCCTAACCCCAAAACTCTCTCCTCCTCTTTCTAAATGAGTTCTACACGAAGCACTACCAGAGGTCAAGGTTCTTCCTCTTCCTCCTCAAGAGGCAATCACCCATCTTCTTCCAACTTTGCACCTACTCCTATGAGTGCAGATCAATACGCAATGGATCTAGGGTTTACTACGGTAACCCGATCCAGAGCTCGATCGTCCGACATACCGATAGATCCTGCCACGGAGTCTTCTACTCCCCCAAGGTCTTCAGCCAACCTAATCCGTCCTTTTGGCGGAGTTGTTCAAATGAGGCCTTCTGCCTCTCCTTCTTCTATTAGAGAGTCATCGACTCCTTCTCCATCTACCTATTCTCAGACCATTACTCTCCAAAAATGGTTCGTTCCCCGACAAGAAAGCAAAACTTATTTCAAAAAACCCACTGTGGTCTATGGTCCTATCATAGAACCTGAATACCAAAGTGTCACATCCTCTCCCAGACTCTCTACCCCTAGCCTAGGAGACGGCATGAAGCTAGCAAATCTCATCCTTACCGTGACGATCCTCACTGACTATCTTAACTTAACTGCAACTTAAACAATGCCAATAACTTAAAAAGTGCGGAATAAACCAAACTGCAGAAAAACAATCTCAAACTTAACATCTAACAACGAAAACTAAACAAATATCTTTTACCTAGTGCAGCCCATACTATCTTATACATCCCATCTCACTGTACCACAACTTATTATAACAGTAACATGCATGATTTATTATTAACGTACACTGGTACTAAAACTACTCGAGTAGCAAACAGTCTGTGGTAGGTCAGGCTCCGGGATCACGATCTCTACCTGGAAAGTGGGAAAACAATTTGAAAGAATGAGCTAAAACGCCCAGTGAGTGATGCTTTAATAGAAAATACTTAATATATATATATATAGCAGAGCTAGAAATCGTTGACTTCGAATCTTTTCACCAATTAAATCATAACTGAAATTACTTGAAATGTTTTTCCTGGAGGATTCAATTTCATTCCTGATGAACTTCATAAAAACCCGTAAATTTTATGAGTTCATTTTGGTTGACACAACATCCGTCGAAATCACTCACGTTCTACACAAATCCGACCCTTCAAAGATTGCTTGTTCCAAATTAAAAATTTTAAAGCAATCAACCCAACTCAATGGAACCAAGGAATTTTTACAGAAAAGTTCTTTTCTAAACCTTTCGTTCCTCAATCCTTTTCATACCATGACTACATTAAAGCCTGATATAGAGTCATGTGGTTCTCTTCTAGAAACCACTCGTGGTTTATTTCCTTCTGCCAAAATGAGTACAAAATAAACTTTCCACTATGGTTCATCCAGTGGTGGAGTAATTTTGGTCTAACAGATGACATCCTTCCAACACCTCTTAAAGAATCTTATTCTTATTTTTCTCGGACAATCCAGAAAAATTCATTTCACAATTCTATGAGATTTTGTCTTTATTTCCAAATTCCATGGATATTCTACTGGAGTTTCTATACGTCGTCTTACCCACAACATAAGATGATTGTCAAACAACTCAAAATAAAATGGTGGGATGAATATAACTTTCAACATGTCACCATCAAGCACATGAAGGAATGGTTCGCTGAGAACGGCTATATGCAAGATATAGATCAACGCAAGAATGTCGAATTGTTGAACGAAAAATCGAAGCTCCTAGCCGCCTTAGCTCAAGCATCAACAGATGTTGATTTCCAACGTCTCGTAGCAACAGCGGCCAACGCTCCATCCTCTTCGAAATCAGCCTCCTCTTCCACCTAAGAGGACGAAGATCCAGAAGAACCAGAGTATGATTTGGATGATTCCTTTCTCGACTCACAACCTATGTGAGCTTCGAGTTGACTTACCTGTTTCCAAAAGAATACGAGTCCATGTAGAGTCTTCACAAAGAAGATTTCTATCTTACTATATTTTCTTTTAGTGTATTTTATTTAAAAAATAAAGTATTTTTTGTATATTCTCTTCTCTAGAGTAAATATGGATAAACTCTGTAAGTATTCTAGTTTACTCTGTAATATTGCTCTGTCATCCAGAAATCCAGCCAAACAAAGAAGCAGCAGCAAAGATCTTCAATGCTCAAGTCTTATGCCAAACCTATGGATATTGTATATTTCATAAAGGTAAGACGCGTTGATGATGAAGATAGTGCAGTGAGTCCGTTGGTCAGCCTGTAATTCGTCTAGGGGATTTGTTTAAGGGTATACGTCTTCCAACAATTCCAAGATAGGACTTCAAGAGTGTTGCAGAAGATTTTCAGATGGCAGACAAGAAATCTTATGTTTTCTTTATATCTTATCTTTTATTTATGCCTTATCTTTTCTTTATGTCTTTTCGTAGCTTTAATTATTTATCTTTCTTTATGTCATTTCGTTGCTTTAATTATTTTCTTTTTGAAAAAGTAGCTTTAATAATTTACTTTAGTTTTGTCTTCTTGTCAATGATAGGAATCTTATTAGATCAGGGGCTCTGATACCATTCAATTACAGGATGAGAATAATACAAGAGTTTGGCAATCACAATATTAAGAACTTTACAAGTTTTAGGGATCGTTCGTTAATATTTCGACGTTCTGCCTTTGCATTACATTTATGGAAGTCTATTTATAGACCCTAGAATTGAAACTAAATTAAATTAAACAAGCTAAGAGATAAGATCGTATCAGACAGGACAGGACCCTGATCTGATAAGATTCTTATCATTGACTACAGGACAAAATAATAAAGCTACTTTAATAAAGTTACTTTACAAAAGCAAATAATTAAAGCAAGGTAATAATTAAAACTAAAAGACAAAACTAAATAATTAAAGAGGAGATTAGATAAGATTTGATAAAAGAAAAGATAAGATCTTGTTGTCGGTCATCGAGAAATCTTCTGCAGCATGTTTTTGAAGTCCTATCTTGAGATTTATGGATGATGTATACATTTGATCATTTCTGACGTATCCCCTAGGCTGATTACAGGCTGACCAACAGACTCATTGCGCTATCAATGCGTCTTACTTTTGGGACCACAAAACTAGGTCGACACCCAAAGTTTACAATATCCATACGTTTGGTACAAGCCTTGATTCTTGAAGACCTGGGCTGCATCTTCTTTGTTTGGCTGGATTTCTGGATGACGGAACAATATTTACCGAGTAAACTGGAATACTTACAAAGTTTACTCCTTTTATCCTAAAGATGAGGATATACCTTTTTTTTTTTTGTAATATACAAAACATAATAAAGTAAAATGAAGTAGAGATCCTTTTTGGTAAAGACTCTACATGGACCCTGTATTATTTTTTAATATAAGTATATGGACTCGGAGCTCACATAGGTTGTGAGTCGAGAAAGGGATCGTCCAAATCGTACTTCGGTTCTTTTAGATCTTTGTCTTCTTGGATAGAAGAGGAGGCTGATTTTGAAGAGGACGGTGCATTGGCTGCTGTTGTCAGAAGTCTTTGAAAGTCTGTGCTTGTGGACGCTTGAGCTAAGGCAGCTAGGAGCTTCGACTTTTCGTTTAAGAATTCTGCATTCTTGCACTGGTCAATATCTTGCATGTACCCGTTCTCTGCAAACCAGTCTTTCATGTGCTTGATGGTGGCATGTTGGAAATTGAATTTATCCCACCATTTGATTTTAAGTTGCTTCACTATCATCTTGTACTGTGGGTAAGATGAAGTATGAAAACTCAAGCAGAATATGCACGAAATTTGAAAGTAGAGACAAAATCTCATTGAATTATGGAACAAATTTTTCTGAATTGTTTGAGAAAAATAAAAATATGATTCTTGTAGGGGAGTTGGAAGGATATCATCTGTAAGACCAAAGTTGTTCCACCATTGAATGAACCATAGAGGAAAGTTGATTTTGTATGCGTTTTGGCAAAAGGAAATAAACCAAGAGTGGTTTCTGGAAGAAAATCATATGACTCTGTACCATGCCTTTATGTAGTCATGGTAGAAGAAAGATTGGTTTTAAAATGGATTTTTCTGTAAAAATCTCTTGGTTCCAGTGAGTTGGGTTGATCGCTTTGAAAATTTTGAACTTTGAATAAGCGATCTTTGAATGGTCAGATTTGTCCGAAACATGAGTAATATCGACTGACTTGGTGTCAACCAAAATAAACTCATAGAACTTCTGGGTTTTGTGAAGGTCATCTAGGATAAAGTTGAAGCCTTCAGGAAAAACATTTGAAACAGTCTCTTCTAAGGTGAGACTTTGGAACTCTGGTTCTATGATGGGATCATAGACCACGATAGGTTTTTGAAAATATGTTTTGATCTCAGGACGGGGAACAAACCATTTTTCGAGAGTAACGGCTTGAGAGTAGGTGGATGGAGACAGAGTCGATGACTCTCTCATGGAAGAAGGAGAGGCTAGAGGCCTCATTTGAACAACTCTGCCAGAAGGACGGATTAGGTTGGTCGAAGGCCTTGGAGGAGTAGAGGACTTCGTGGTAGGATCTATCCGTATTGTAACATCCCAAATTATTTTTAGGGTAAATTATGATTTTGGGATGTTTATTGTATTTTTTTTTCTTTTCTTTCTTTATTTATTTTGGTTGTGGTTGGTTTGTTTGTGATTGGGGAAAAGAAAAGAGGAAATTGGTTTTATTTAGGG
>JBBPDJ010000021.1:8395452-8409247 GCA_037974625.1 Cucumis cinereus
CTCTTCTTTTTTCTCCAAAAATCCCAAAAGAAAAATTCCAAATTGGTTCCCACAAGCCAAACCTTAATTACTCAGAGGATAGGAGAGGCTCCAACTGGTGTGGCTACGATTTGGAGATTTTGTAGAATTCAAAGACTGCAACCAAAGTGAGTTTTTTTTCTCTGTAATTTTATTGATAAAAAGCATGTTTAGCCTAGATTGTTCTGTACTTTCTTTTCCAATGTATTAGTATTTTAAAGTTTCCAAATTAAAATTGTGAATGGTCTGTATTTCTTCCGCTGCGATGAGTTTTTATCTCATCAAGATCAACGTTGAAGGAATATCAGAAGAAGATCTTGCCCATTTCTTCCAATTCTCAGATTCATGGTTTGTGAAGCAGGCTTTAGAGAAACCAGACACTGATTGGTTGTATTGACACCTTCCTCTGTTAAAACGACAGAATCTAGATCTTGATTTTCCACTTGGATATTTAGTTCTCTTTGGTACTCATAACCATGGGGTTGAGTTAGATCAAGATTATGCAGGTCTTCATGGACTGAATTTTTTTGAACGAGAGGCTCCATCAAAATGTCTTGGGAAGGATTCCTAATGTTTTGTTTAGGAGGTTAGGATTCTACATGGTTACCATTTCATGTTGAGGCCTGTAGATGTTTCTTTGGTGTTTTGGACAATACTTGAAAGTGCAACCAAGATCCAAATTGGTTTGACGTATGCAAACTATCTTAAAAACCCGAGTGATTAAGATCATAATCTTTCAAAGCATGTCCAATCCGACCACAGGAGTAGCAAAAGTCTAGGAAACGCTTATACTGAAATCTGATCCATTTCTCTTCTCATCCACCCTTCGTGCTTACATTAATACCTCTTCTAAGAGGTTTTGAAATATCTATCATCACCTTTGTACGCATAGATTCACCCCAACACATTCCATCTTGTTCACTGTCAACATCTTTGAAAGACCCAATCGCATCACCAACTTTTCTTTCCATGAATTTGTTTTGAAAACCAAAGGATAAGTGGAGTAAACGAATCCAAAAAGCGACATTCTTGAAATTTAAATTAGATGGTTTCATATTGACCCTGGGTTCCTCGAGAACAAGGAGATGCTTGTCAAAGAGCCATGGGCACGCACTTGTCACCCATTTTTTATCAATCAGTTTTTCAAAAGTAAAAAGAAAGAGGTTCCTACCGATGACTGAAACGCTAGCCCCATGATCCATTCTCCAAGCATTGAAAAAAGCATTATTCATAGCGTTACCCAAAATTAATCTTGGCAACAAAAGCTTGTCGATTAAACAATGCTCGAGTTGACTATTAATCTCTTCTTCAATCACAGGATCCAAAGGGATGGATGTTTCCGCTTCTTCTCCTAAAAGCCTAAGAAGTTCAAGATCTAAAGCTAAACCATTTGACATTCTAATCTTTTTTGTTCAAAGACACCCAAGGAAGACAACCCCTGAAACAACCTTACAAGGAGAGTCTTGAAGGAATCTGGGAAACCCTAAGATCCTTCCTTATCTTACATTAATCATATTCAAATAAATAGTTCTCTCACAACCTATAGTTTCAATGTGTACTATATACACATTAATCTTAAGTTATAGTTTTAATATGAATGTAGTTCACATTAAATTAAAATTTAAACTTATTCAAATATTTAGGGTTTAGGGTCAAATTCAAAATTAAATTTATATAAAAAGTTTAATTAAAATATAAACTTTATATTATAATTATGTATCATCATACATTATATTATTTTCTTAAGTGAATTTGAACCATTCAAATACAATCCAAGATATTGAAGGGATGAGAGCCCTTACGCAGTGGAAGATTTAACATAATCATTACTCAAATTTAATTGAGAAAAGTAAATTACGAATACATTAACAAAATTATAATACAAAAAAATAATATTAAAGGCTACGCATGCTTTTCTAATATAAAATTAAATTATAAAGAAGAAATTGAAACTTACTTTCATTGTCAACTCTGAATCTACAAATCACCAAATGTGAGACCACCACCATTTGAAACCTTTCCTATCCTCTAGGTAGATGAGCTTGGTTTGTGAGAACCTTTTTGCGACTTGAAAATTTTTTTAGAGAAAAGAGAGGAAAATTCAAACCTCTTCTTTTTTCAAAACACCAAAAAGAATTATTTATAACCTCATTTCTTGTAGAACAAGAAAATGACGTTAGAGAGATCAATGTGATTACGTAGGTGAATCTCACGTTTTTTCACTGTTATTTAATTTCAATCAAATTAAAATTAACTTAATAATTAATTAAATCACATTTAATTAATATTCCATGAACATCTCTCAAAACCTTTAGCTTTTAATTTATTAAATCAAATTTAATTAAACTAAACTATTAATTAATTCTGCAATTAATTAATTACTAAATTAAATATCTTATATTTAATTTAGTTCTTATTTGAATCATATTCAAATATAATATTCTCTCATAAATTATAGTTTTTAATTTAATCAAATTTAATTAAACTAAACTATTAATTAATTCTTTAATTAATTAATTAATTACTAAATTAAATATCTTATATTTAATTTAATTTTTATTTAAATCATATTCAAATATAATATTCTCTCATAACCTATAGTTTAATGTGTATCGTGTACACATTCAATTTATAGTTTTAATATGAATCTAATTCACATTAAAATATTATTTGAACATATTCAAATATTTTAATTTCTCATAACCTAATTTTGAATCACATCCAAAATAAAATTATATTATAAAGTTTAATTAAGATATGAACTTTATATTATTATATATCACCATATATTATATTAATTTCCTAAGTCAATTTGAACATTTCAAATTATATCCAAGATATATTAACCTCATTACCCTTTACGAGCTAGGAAGGGGACCGAATGGTCCTACAGATCATAAGCTATAACGATATGAGATTAATTAACTAAACTCATTATCCACATCAATCAATATTCGTTAACTGTGTGTACATTTCACTAAAGAATCACAACTGAACTCTTCTCACTGTAGATATATTTTTGTGTCCACTGATATAGACCAGCAACAACAAGTTAGTCCTGTGTTCGTAACACTAGTTGGGTCAAATTACCGTTGTACCCATGGGTTACTACTTAGTCCTTAAATACTAGTGTTCTTCTAATGAACAACCTATTTATCCTCCAACTAATAAACAAAAATCTCTCTTGTGCCATAGAGAGGGTAGGATCTTTTGTTCAAGTTCGGAGACAACATTTAAAGGAACACTCATCTACTTAACCTAAAGTCAGGAAGGAGTGAATTCCGTCTTGTGTGATTATGTTCACAGATCCTCACTCGATTTTGTTTCCAAAATGGTAGGCTTATTGAGTCGGCAACTGACCACTCTCACCCGTACAAATCAAAGAACAATCCCTCATGAACAAGAGTTCATAATGCACTCAGGATTAAGACTAAGTTGTCTAGGTCATCCTATTGAAATAGAAACCTAACTAGTTAACAGAGTTACATCTAGTAGTTACTATTTTGTGGTCCAATCTTATTCAAACTCATTGCATAGGATACCCCACTCGCGTGTCATCTACACGAACATATTGAATCATTGTGTTTATATCAAATAAAAAGTGGGTCGTATCCATAGTGTTATCGAGATAAGGTACCCAACCTTATCCCTATACTAGGGGTGTACATGGTCCGGGTTGGTCCGGGTTGGTGTCGTATTTTGGACCAACCCGAAAATTTGGGTTGGCCTTACACCCAACTCCGTCAATTCCAATTTGAACGGTAACCCAACCCAACCCAACCCAATCCAACCCAATATTTTCGAGTTGGGTTGGGTCGGTTCCTCGGGTTGTGTTTTTTGGGAAGAATACGTAGAAAAATACCAAATAAAAAATCGTAAAAGAATTCTTAAATTTCATATTATTCCAAAAAATAACAATAGCAAGAACCAAAGAACAATTATGGCTTAAAAAAATTCAAATCGGTTTCAAATCTAATTTAAACACTCACAAAACTTAAAATTTTAAAATTAAGGCTTGAAAGTTGTGTTTGACTCTTTGACAATCTCAAATGATGACGGAGTAGACAAGGTTGGGAATGAGGGAGGTGACAAATGGTGGAGTAGACGAGGTTGGGGATGAGGGAGGCGACAAATGTTATAGAGGGAGAGGAAGGTCGTTGGCGTGAGGAGAGGAAGTGGTGTGAATGAGAGGAGAAAAGAAGAAAAGAAGAGCGGAACGTGAAAGAGAGGAAGAAAACCTAGGTTATCTAATTATATATATATATATATATATATATATATATATATTAAAAAAAATTGGAATTGACCGGGTTGGGCCGGGTCAACTCGGGTCTATTTTTCCTCAACCCGAGAACCGGTCAAAATTTTATTTTTTCAACCCAACCCAACCCAATTTTTTTTAACCCAACCCAACCCTTACGATTTGGGTTGGGTAAGCCGGGTTCGTCGGGTTGACAGGTTTTCTGAACACCCCTACCCTATACTATAGACTCTTTAAGTTGTATCTTGAACATTGATCCTTGTATGTCTCCACATACAGTTCAAGAGTCATAAATCAACTTAGGATGTTAGTTGTTTGAATTTGGTTAACAAGACAAAATTAATTAATAACACTTTTTTGAAATTAGAATAATAACTCTTTATTAATAACTGTTAACAGATTACATGTACTATCTACGAGTTTTAGGACACAAAACTCAACAGATATAATGACCACATTACCTTTTACGAGCTAGAAAAGAAACTTAATGGATCTACAGATTAGAAGCTACAACGATATAAGATTAATTGGCTAAACTCATTGACCACATTAATCAATATTCGTTAATTGTGTGTACAACTCCACTAAAGACTCACAACTAACTCTTCTCACTGTAGATATGTTTTTGTGTTCACAGATATAGATCATCAACAACAAGTTAGTCCTTCACTAGTGTCTGTAACACCAATTGGGTCAAGTTATTGTTTTACCTCTAAGTTACTTCTTAATCCTTAAATATTAGTGCTCCTCTAATGAACAACTTGTTTATGGTCCAACAAATAAACAGAAATCCCTCTTGTGCTATAGAGAGGGTATGGCCATTTGTTCAAGTGTCAAAGACACCATTTAAGGAAACACACATCTACTTACCCTAAAGTCAGGAGGAGTGAATTTCATCTTGTGTGATTATGTTCCAACTCCCTACTTGGTCCTGTCTCCAAAATGGTAGGCTTATTGAGTTGACAATCAGTCACTCTCATCGGTACAAATTAAAGGACAATCCCTCGCGAATAGGAGTTCATAGTACACTCAGGATTATGACTAAGTTGTCTAGGTCATCTTATGGAAATAGAAACCTAACTAATCAACGGGGTTATATCTAGTGGTTACTATTTAGTGGTCTAGTCTTATGAAAATTGATTGTATAGAATACCCCACTCGTATGTCCCTACATGAACACATTAGATCATTTCGTTTGTATCAAATACAATGTGGGCTATATCCATAGTCTTACCAAAGGTTCCCAACCTTATCCCTACACTATAGACCGTTTAAGTTGTATCTTGAACATTGA
This sequence comes from Cucumis cinereus, assembly GCA_037974625.1. Classification (NCBI taxonomy): domain Eukaryota; kingdom Viridiplantae; phylum Streptophyta; class Magnoliopsida; order Cucurbitales; family Cucurbitaceae; genus Cucumis; species Cucumis cinereus. The sequence goes on from JBBPDJ010000021.1 coordinate 8,401,026, forward strand.
TCCTCGTATATCTTCACATATAGTTTAATACTCATAAGACAACTTAGGATATCAGTTTATTGAATTTAGGGTTATTAAGACAAAACTAATAAAATAATCGATAACAGTTATTGAAAATTACAATAAAAATACTTTATTAATAACTGTTAATGAATTAAATTTACTATCTACGAGTTTTAAGACATAAAATTCAATAGTATATGTGATAATGAATGTTCATAATTCGTGGATATTTCATTAAGGTTTTAAGTGGATGACTTTTCTTTGGTAGCGAACTATCACTATGCACTAAAAATTTGACATTAATGATAACTCACATTCGTGCCTTAAAACTCTAATGATTTGTCGTGTTCAAGTTTCCCTTTTCTATGCCCAAGTGCAAGCGTTGAGAAAGATTAGCAAGCCAAAGTCGAACACAAAGACTTAGTGATCTATCGATTTGGCCTAATTTTATCTTTTGCAGTGAGATTATACAACATAAGTTTTTGCACACTATGCGGTGACTCTAAAACTATTACTTACAACTATTACATACGAGTTTAGATGGAGTGCAATAAGTGACATGGAAGGTGAGTGAGTGTGGATATAATGAACTAACAATCATCATATTGCAGAGTGTGGATATAATGAACTAACAATCATCATATTGCAGACACGGGGAATGAATGAAGGAATAATTCAAATGATAGTAGAATTAAAAAGACTTTGAAATTCCTTGAAACGAGTTTCATCCTTAACTTCTAATTAAGACAAACAACCTCTTGGTGCTTATGCCACACATATACATATCTCGGGACATATATGCTGAAGTTATAACAACCACTTTTCTCTAAATGATGTATGAATAAGAACATGACCTAAACTTAAAAAAATTGTTCAAAATATTTGGAAGGAGTGTTTTGAGCACGCGAGTATGTAGTTAATATGTTGAAGTTAGAAAATGTGTGTTTGAAATATAGAATTGTAAAATAAAATTTCTCAACAAATAGAGAAAGGAAGAGATGGATTTTCTGAATAAATGTGTAAACATTTACTATTAAATTTGAGATGTTTAAAACAAACTTATGAAATTGTTCGGTGAAATCCCGAAAGAATATACTTAGCTAAGGGATGGATAGAAACTTTTTTTTATTTTTATTTTTATATAAATGATGGATAGAAATCTGGACATTAATTAATTAATAGGTTGAATTTCTCACATGTCATAAAATAACAATATAAATATATAAAAGACCAATCAACTTGTATTAATTTATTGTTTTAACGAAATCCAACAACATTTTTAAACAAAAGATGCAAGGGAGAATTAAAAAAATATAAAATGTAAAATAAACAACGTAAAAAATATGGAAGAAGTAGACAAAAGATGTGTGTATATTATAATCATATATATATATATATCATGAATCATTTATCCATAATTATTTGAAATATAATCCAATAAGGACACGCTACCTAACCGCGAACGGTCTTGGTGTTATTTTTGCAAATACTACTTTTCAAAATTTTGGTTGTACTTGTAGTTATCTGTGGAAGCTGAAGTCTGTACACAGTTCATCTCCAATTCCTCCGATGGACTCCGTCTTCTCCGCCACGACGAGGAACATAGCCATTTGCTGCGTTTCGAAAGCCTTCAATCTGAGACTCTCTGAAATTGTTCGTAGAAGATGTGTTCACGGCGGTGACCGAGCTCGCCGTTTCAGCTGCATTTCCAGTTATCTTGGCATCTACGGAACTACTAGACTTTCTGGTTCTATTTCACCGTCGCTCAGGACTCTTCAGGTTGTTTTGCCTTCGTTGCGGCGTCGTTTGCGGTGCGTTTCGAGCTCCTCTGTATCTTTTGCTTCTGGTGGCGGAAATGATGGTCTTGGAGGGAATAATGGCGGTGGAGGTCGAGGTAGAGATGGTGGACTGGGCGGTGGAGATGACAATAAGTTTTTTTCTGGTAGTGCTGAGGAGGTTTCATCACTGTTGCCTAGCGTTATTATACTCGATGTTGGAGTACGGATTTTGCATCGCTTTCTTGTGTCGTTCGTCTTTTATCTCTACCGAATTCTATGATGATTTGGATGCATATATATTTTTTTCTGATTCTTCTTCTGTTCAATATTAGTGTAATTTATTTTTTTTCTCATAGAAAAAAATCCGTAGGGAATGACATGCGGGGGATGCGCAGCGAGTGTGAAGAGAATACTAGAGAATCAGGTTGTAGTTACTAATTCTCTTTGCTCGGACTTCAGTTATGGCAATAATTTCTGTTTTGTTCTGTTATGCTCGGTAATAATCAAGAAACATGAATTAATTGAATGAATTAAATGTAGAAACCAGGTTAGTAAAAGCCAGTAAGTTTAGGAACCCTTCCCAATTGGTTCGACGAACTCGTTAAACTAAATCGCGGCAAGAAATTGTAAGTAAATGCTTTTTCTTGTTGAATGAACCAATGCTCATGTTATTGTAAAATCACTAAACAGCCACAAGTTGCATCTGCTAGTGTGAACCTCACAACGGAGACTGCAGTCATTTGGCCAGTACCGGAGGTGAAAGATTCACCTCATAGGGTGAAGCATCTGGGAGAGACACTTGCCAATCATCTAACAAAATGTGGTTTTGCATCTTGTCTTCGAGGTGAAGCTCATCTATCATAATGTTAAAAAATATTGTCATTTATGGCTAACATTAATTGTTGCGTACATAATCTCTTGTATAATTGTTTGTTAGTTTTTGTGGATGCCTTTGTACTTTTCTGTACTTTTGTTGTTATCCCATCTCTGCTTTAGACCTGCTAAAATTGTTCATTGCTATTTGTATCCTATCAATTTCAAGAAACCTTTTATATTCGATAGCTATAATGGTCACAGACTAACCGTCACCATAAGGCTCAAGGAGCCAGTGGGTCTCACAATCTCTGGTTTCATGATAGTATCTTTACGATGCAAATGTTGGGAAAAACCTCATTTACCACAAGCCGTCCATCAACTTTCTCTGGATCAAATTTTATTGGACTCATAAAGCTTGATACATGTGCTTCACTCCTAGCAAATCAACAAATAGAACAATTCACACTATTCACAATTTCACAATCTGTTCCAAGAATTCTTTTTGGAAGTTCGGAAAATGCTACAACCACAGAGCATTCTAAAAAATTCAAGAAACTATGAGCCTAAATCTCTAATACCACTTGTTGGGAAAAAACCTCCTCGTACTACCATAGGAGGGAAATTAAAAAGAAGCAATAAAAATGAAAATACAAAAAGTAACACGGAAAACTCCGAACTCGGAGAAAAACCACCACACGCTAGAAAGAAATTCACTAGGTGAAAAGTTGTTATAATCACATAGAATACTTCTCTTCCCGATCCCAATTACAAGAACACTCTCTTAAAGCTTTTACACTAATGAGAAAGAAGAACAAGTTGATTATCTAAATTTTGAAGACTTTTATATTGTTTTATTTTACTCAATTTAAAGACTTTTATCTGGTAGGCACTAAGCAAAATTTAACTTCTTTCTTAAACCATGAGGCTTTAATATATTTCATGACTGGAAGGCTGTTCTTTGTTAGTTCTCTTGAGAGGGGTCTCTTCAGGCCTTAGGCTGTTGCTTCCCATTTTTTAGTCAGTACTATCTTCTTCAGATTTTTATTATTAAAAAGTAAAGCCCTTTAATCAAATTCACATCTTCACTTTGTAAGTGACCTTGCTATTGCTGTCCTTCAATTTTAACAATAATCTGAGAAACTAATTAGGTTCAAGCAGAGTCGAATGTTCAAGGGCGATATGAAGTTTAGAGAGCTATAGCACATGTGGTTTTGAAGTAATATGGATAGAGCTACTGTGGACACTTCAGTTAGGTTTTCATTGCCAAGGATTTAGAGTATGGTTACCCATTCGGCCATTCTGTGAGGTCAAAATTAGACTTGAATAAAATGTGTGTATAGATATTTATATTATTGGAGATTTAGTATCTAAACTAATATTTTCCTTGAAATATGAGTGAAGATTTTATTTTAGAAAACAATTTGTAACACAGACTCCTTTGTTTTTGCTCTCGTAAATCTACTGAATCATTGTACAGGCTTGGTTATGCACCATCTGCTTGTTAGCAAGTGTGTTCAATCCATATCAGTGAGGGGAGGACGTACTATTCTATCTATGTAGTGCTTTATGATGCACATAGAGGCATTTTTGCAGATCTTAAAAGAACTTGTTTTCAAAGAAGTAGATTTGAATGTTTCCATCTGATATTCAAGATGTAAAGCTTCATCTACTACATGTTTGCACCACCCAGCCACACATCCCCACCCCACACCTACGTACACACATGCATACTTTCACAGTGGAAAAACTTGAATAAAGGCTACTTTAGAATCTAAAGTTTTAACTATTCTTAGCTTCTCTCATTCCAAATGATAGTGGGCTTGATATATTAGATGTGTATTCCTCAGAAGCTCTACATGTTTGCTATATCTTGATAGTACAACTTCTCTTATGTGTCCAGAGTCTGGAAGAGACAACATCTTCATGGTTTTTGAAAGGAAGATGGAAGAAAAGCGCAATCAGTTAAAAGAAAGTGGTTAGTACCTTGTTCCCATGCTTTGGTCTTTTTGCCAGACTTTTTCTCTTTTTGTTGGATGGATACTATGTTTACCAATAATCTCTGATATGCTGGTTTTCATTTATATATAATAACTAATGCTCTTTTTTTACTCTTTTTCAGGTCGGAATCTTGCTTTCTCCTGGGCTCTATGTGCTGTGTGTCTTCTTGGTCACATTTCTCATTTTTTTGGTGCTAAGGCCTCATGGATCCATACATGTCATACCACTCAATTCCATCTATCATTGTGCTTATTTACATTACTTGGTCCTGGTCGTCAACTTATTATCGATGGTATGAAAAGTCTTGTCAAAGGAGCTCCAAATATGAACACTTTAGTTGGTCTGGGAGCTCTATCATCCTTTAGTGTCAGCTCATTGGCTGCCTTAATGCCAAAACTTGTAAGTGACATGTCTATAAGTGAAGCCACATGTTTTAGACAGTCTTATCTATTCAACATATTTTTGTAGCAGTCAAGTTGTAACCATTTCAATTATCAGTTGGTTTCCTTTTTTTTTTTTTTTTTGGAAAAAGGAAACAATTCTTAATTAATATTAATAAAAGAGACAAAGTCTGAGTATAAGATGTTTATACAAAGAGCGAAAACAAATCCAAAATCTAAAACGTATGCTAGAGCAAAGAAGCAAAGAAGCAAAGTACTAACAAGGATCAGCAGGCGCACCCGGGCATCTCAACTAGGTTGACATCCCCTTAGCGCCCTCATCATATCCATTAAAAGAGAGTCTAGCAAGGATTGGTTTCCTTTTTTATTTTCTATTTTTATGTATATTAAGAAAAAATCAATCCTTTTGTGCCCACATTCAAAGACAAGGCTTTGAGTACTTTGGATAGAAGCTCGTATCCGTTTCAAAAAAAAAAAAAAAAAAAGAGTACTTTGGATAGAAGGATTTTTCTAGTCTGCCATCATGCAGAAAATTTAGACCGGATGAAATTTGTTAAACAACAAATTGGGGAGGAATTTAGTAATACATTTCTTGAATCTGTTCAAGGATGAAAAACATAAACATGAATGTGGCATACCCTTGGCATTATGAGAGCTCGTGGGGAGTTGGGCTTAATTGTTTTAGTAAAACTTTATCATCCATCTTGTATTTAACAGTGTCAGTTGGCTGTTGGTGTACTGAAAGCTTAACATTTTTTTGAACTCTTTTACTGCAAATTTATGTTTAGGCTGATTAATACTGTTGTAAATATGATAGTAAATAAATCCACTATAGATGGCAGGTTGGCTTTATTAATGTGGTTTCTGATACAGACATTTTCCAATCTCAATTTATTGTCACTTATCTTACCATAATATCTATTTCATGCATTTTCTTTAATCCTCAACATAAAATGCCTGACCTATAACATTTATTTTCTCAACAGGGTTGGAAGGCTTTCTTTGAGGAACCAGTTATGTTAATAGCATTTGTATTGTTAGGAAGGAACCTTGAACAGAGAGCTAAAATTAGAGCTGCAAGTGATATGACAGGACTTCTTAGTATTTTGCCCTCAAAAGCTCGTCTAGTTGTTGATGGTGACACAGAATTGAGTTCAACAGTTGAAATTCCTTGTTCTAGTCTTTCAATTGGAGATGAAGTTATTGTACTTCCTGGGGTTAGCAAAATGAATATGTCTTGAAAAGCTCTTCTATTTGATATTCTACTTTATTGCCAATTACTTTTAACAAATATGTCCTTTCTTTTAGTTTATTATATCCCGTTCCCAATCTTCATTTAAATAATTTACATTAGAACAATTTTCCTTCTTTAGCTATTGAACCTATAATACAGTTAAAACATTTTACAGTTTTACTGTCCAATTTTACATTATTTTTTCTTGATTCCAGGACCGTATTCCTGCTGATGGAATTGTGAAATCTGGTAGAAGCATTGTGGATGAGTCTAGTTTTACTGGGGAGCCATTACCTGTTACCAAGCTGCCTGGGGTACTTCTTCTATTTTTGGGTCAAAGGATCATAATCTCATTTTGATGTTGGTTTTGCATGTTTATTGGCAAGCAATAAGTCTACCTTGTTGCAAACTGGTCATGTATAGAACAACATGGTGCCTTTTGCAACTGTCTAATTGAAAGTTGAGGACATAACTTTTGTGCCTAATAGGATAAGTAAATTGCATTTGACCATTGTGACATACTTTTTGTTTTCTAAAGTAATGCACTTCTGAAATCTACAAAGAATATGTTAGTTTCATTTTATCATAGAGTTTTATTTCCTCCCCTGTGCTAGAGCCAAGTTGCAGCAGGAACTATAAATCTTAATGGAACTCTTACAGTTGAGGTGCATCGCCAAGGAGGTGACACTGCTATGGGAGATATTATTCGTTTGGTAGAAGAGGCTCAAAGCCGGGAAGCTCCTGTTCAACGGTTGGCAGACAAGGTTTATCTTTGAATTATTTATTTATTTTTCTAATTCTATGTTGAAATTGCTTGAAGTAGGCTGACATGGTTCTCTGAAGTTAGGTCTCTCTCTCTCTCTCTCTCTCTCTCCCCCTATTTTCTTATGGATTTCCTGTCTAGGATAAGTTTTGACTCTTTCTTCTCAATTAGATATGTTCTTGGTAGGTTTCTAATGCAAGGCATCGTAGGGGAGGGGAGGGTAACAAACCTAGAAACGAGAGGAGAGATGTTTAGTGAAGGCATTGGCAGTGGAGTGGAGTGGAGGGAGAGAAGGTGTGGGAGTGGAAGTGAGGGTGAGAGAGATCACCATCACCCTGCCACAGCAGTCTCGAGCTGCAGTGTTACCTATTCCTTTGATTCTATTGTGCTAGATTAGTTTCTAGATGTATTTATGAAACTAGTACTAATGGGGCCATAGAATAGAACTTTTGGTTCTCCAAAGAGTTTTCCACAACAAAGCTTCGTCTTGGTTTGACAGATATGAACTCGCTCGATTGAACGCTTCCTCCTAGTGCTCCCTCAACAAAAAGTTCAAAGATTTTTCATTGCAAGACATCATTCTTAACTGGCAGGCCTTCGTTCTTCCTCCCTGAAGTCTCTCCATCGACTAGCCATATGTACACCTTTGTATTATGAATTTCTGGGCTGGTTTTGTTCTGTATTAGTTTAATTCTGGTCTGTTTTTATTTATATTGTTATTTGTACTTTTAAATCAATCAGAATTGGGTTTAGGGTTTAGGGCACTAGATAACATAATACAGCTGCTGACTGGCCCCAGGTTCAAAAAACAGCCTCACCTTTTGTGGATTAATGCTGTTAAAGGTCTATTGAACGATCTATGGTTTGAAAGAAACCAAAGGGTCTTCCATGACAAGAAATCTCCTTGGTTAGATAGATACGAATTGGCTAGACTCAATGCCTCCTCATGTTGCTCTCTTAGTAAGAAGTTCAAAGATTTCTCCATTCAAGACATTGCCTTAAATTGGCCAGCATTCATACGGCCTCCTTAAAGACTTTGGCTTAATTGAGTGCTTTATTATCAATAGTCGGCCTTCCAGATGCTTTGGTCTTCCAGTTTTGATGAGTTTCTTCTAAGTGTTCCCCTCGCTGTTATTTGAATCGTTTTAGTTTAGAACTTTTCGGATTAGTGGTTATTCTTACCTTTATTGTATTAGGGGTCCGACTGTGCTATAAAGCCTTTTACCCTT
>JBBPDJ010000021.1:8409347-8441846 GCA_037974625.1 Cucumis cinereus
CTCTTTGTATAAACCTCTTGTACTTAGAGCTTTGCCTCTATTTTCATTATTAATGAATAATAGAGTTTGTTTCTTGTCCAAAAAAATCAATCAGAATTGGGCTGCCTTCCTCTACCGGACCTAATTTTCATTGTGCTTATTTGTATTTTACTTTCTACTTCATGTCTTTTTTTTACTTCTGTTTTTGTTTTTGTTTATGTATAAGTCTTTGGCTCTCTAGTAGCTTTCCCCATTCATAGACTTCCATCTAATTGTATCTTTGTTTACTTTCCTTATCGGCTGAATTTATAAAGCCTTCTTTCGCTTTTTACCTAGATTTAAGGAGATGATGAGGGCGCTATAGGGGTGTCAACCTAGTTGAGATGTCTGGGTGCGCCTACTGATCTTTATTATTGTTATTGATATTGTTTTTACATTTGTATTGGTACTTTTTGATTTCGCGTTGGTACAATCTTCCTATCTTTTTGTACCTTCTTTTTGTACCAAGAGCATTAGTCTCTTTTTTTATATACCTTATATGAATAAAGAGACCCGTTTCCTTTGCAAAAAAAAATTTAGGCATGCTTGGAAGCGGGGGTAAATTTTGTAAGTTGGGTTTTATTTTGTATCACTTAACCTTTGTTTGGAGATGATGAGGGCGCTAAGGGGGTGTCAACCTAGTTGAGATGTTTGGGTGCGCCTACTGATCCTATTTTTCTATTTAGCTCTTAGTATAATCCTTTTGTGCTTTAGCTAATTATTAATAAAATATTTTGGTTTCTGTTTCAGAAAAAAAAAAAAAAAACAGAACTTTTGGTTTCTAAACTCACTCAGGGATGAGTACAACACAAAGACAAACCCTCTTCAATATTGATTTTTTTTTTCCCTATACAAGTTATAAATTATTGTGTTTTCATTGTTTTTTGTTTGATCATATATTCCTTACAACCACAACAGTTGAATCAGTCAAATGAGCAACCTCTAAATACATGTGCATTTTTTTCTCTTTCTGAGAGGTTGTAACAGGATGGTACAGCCTTGTGGGGTCGGGGCCTAGGGATTGTTGTTTAGGATTCATCAATGTGTGTCCAAGTTCTTTTTTGTATATTTATGATTAAGAAAACAATGTCTTACCTTTTAATGTAATACTTTGCACTTTCTGTGATCTTCCCAGTTGATCTATCACAGGATTTTATCTGGATAGATTTTATCAGCCTCTTTTGTATCTTTCTTCATATAAAAGAAGTTCCAAGCATATTTAATAGCTTCTTATTGTGAATTTATGCATGGAATTGATTTTTTCTGCTGTCTGTTCTTACTTCACCAGGTATCTGGGCACTTCACTTATGGAGTAATGGCGCTCTCTGCAGCAACTTTTATCTTTTGGAGTCAATTTGGATCACGCATTCTGCCTGCAGCTTTTTATCATGGAAGTTCAGTTTCATTGGCTCTGCAGCTTTCTTGCAGTGTTTTGGTATGAGGATTGAAATGTGCTTAAACCTCGGTTACCCTTGCATGCAAATTTATGAACTATGGAGAGTAACACATGTTCAAAGGGCTGCACATTTTCTACGAAAATGACATTTCTGAGGGGTCATTCTAGAAATATTGCACTCATAACATGTTCCTATGTTAAAATCAAGTAATTCTTGCACTAGTTCTAAAGTGGCCATCCTAGACACAGATAGGATTTTGTGGTTGAATTTTTTTAATGCTCCATTTTGGTAAATTCAGTTAGAAGCAAATTGATTACTATCAAGAAGATGGATATAACTGATAATTTTATATAATATATTGAGTAAATCAAAAGTGTACCTAATAACCTATTACATTGTTGAATAAATAGAGACCAAAAAACTAATAAAGGGAAAATACAAATATGGAAAATATTTTTTTAGATAAGAGACAGAGAAATATATTCAAGAAAAGCCCAAAAAGGGCAAACCAGAACAACCTAAGGGCAAGGGCCAAGGTAGCCCTCCCCGAGGGGAACTAACACAAAAACGCCTTCCAATTGTTGAAAATCATTGGAAGGCGTTTTTGTGTTAGTTCCCCTGTTGAAAATCATTAAAAACAAAAGGTAAGTTCTCTCCTCTCTCTCTCCTCTCTCTTCTCTTCTCTCTTCTCTCTCCTCTCTCCTCCCTTTCCCCCTTCATCCACCGTCCGACCACCCTCCTGACTGCGAAAATGGAAGTAAAGAGTTGCCAAATTGCTGGAGCCTACTACTGTATATGGTTTGAAAAAGGATACTTTAATATTGAAGACTTGGACTTTCGGAAAATACTACATATTTCTAAATCCCAACTTCTATGGTTCATCAAGGCTGTATCCGACCTGGTTTTAGACGAGGAATTCAGATACTTCAAAAAAGAAGAAAATTACGAGGGGGGATTCACAAGATTGTCCAAATTCAAAGCTCCTTCCGGTTGGATAATTCGCTGCCTTGCACAACCACACCAAGGTAATCAGTCTTTCATTCATGTATTTTCCGGAATAGCCAAGCAGGGATGGTTTTCATTTCTGAAAATGATGAAGTCCTATGTAGAGATAAATGACTATGAACAGTGGCATTCTTCTCTGTACCCACTACCCCATATACCAGAATCCAAACGTTTTTTAGAGAAGGAAACTCTTCCTCGCCCGAACTGAGCTACGCAGACACCTTGAAATTTCACCATGAAATTTCACCATCGACCCCATTCTCAAAGACAAAACCTGGGGCATCAGGAAAGATTACAACAAGAGTCTCCCAAAAATCAGGAACCCCCCCTTTCAGAATTTTGGGTTCAGAAGCCACAAGAAGTTTTAAATGAGGACTTCTCTCGCATTTGGGTCCTCAGCCGACTATTCATCTTTGATGAGTGGAATGATATTTCCATATTCCTCGAAGAGCAATTTCAACGGAAAGTATACATTAATCCTCTCTTTGCGGATAAAGCAATAGTCAAATTTGAACTAAATTTCAATGAGGATCTCATCCCTATGCCAGGAAAATGGTTTGATTATGGCAGGTTTCATTTTTTATTCGAAAAATGGGATGTTCTAAAACATAGTCGCCCATCATTCATGAAAGGTTTCGGGGGGTGGGTGTCCATCAACAACCTTCCGTTGGACCTGTGGCGAAGAGATATCTTTGAAGTGATAGGAGACTACTTCGGGGGATTGGTATGCATTGCTTTGGAGACTCTCAACCTCATCAATTGCCAGATAGCTCGAATAAAAGTTAAGAAAAACTATTGTGGCTTTATGCCTGCCACCATTGAATTAAAGAGTGACAGTCGAGAAAGTTTATTTCTTCACTTTGGAGATATAAAAGTAATTCAAAATTACAAAACCAACAGGGATGACCTACTCCGCCTTGAGTTTACAAATTCTCTGGATTTAAACAGACTTCATATGGTTGCAAAAGATGAAGATTGTAATAAGGATATGCCGAATCCTACTTGGAATTCTCGACTGCTAAATGACCCATCCATTTTCAGGTGCCCTCACAAGCTCGCCAAAAATCCGGCATCAGCCTCCGACACTCGACGGCCGGAAAACTCCATTGTTTCAGGCAACCAATTAGAAAAGGTTGTTCATCCGAAGAGTCAATTAAAAGTTATAGCTGGACCATTAAACTTCCGAGAAATCCAAGAGTCGAATGTAACCCTTTCAAAGAGAGAGAAAATTGACGGCTTTGTAATTAATAATAAGTTACCTAGTAACGATAAAGTACAGCCTGGTAATAAATGCAATAGTAATTACTCAAGCCCCGCCAGCTGCCCACCTTCAGATAGTATACCATTAATGAGAAAAACATCCAGATTTTGGTACGATGGGGATACTGAAGAGTCAGAACACATTCCAAGAGTCTCGGAAGGGAAAATTAACAAGCCTGCTGCACTGTCCTTGAGAAAGAACCATAGAAATTTCAAGTTTTATCCTAAATATTTCAGAAAAGGGACCTCTTTCCAAAACTTCTGGACTGCTCTAACCAACCCGGATCTATTAGAAGTCAGCAGTGTAAACATTCTGTGTCCGGGCATACACACCAACAGGTCAGTCATCTCCCCTCCTCCTTTGTCTAAGGCTCACTACAGTTTTTCGTCTCTCCGAATACCAGGTTCAAACTGAATTTTTGCCAGGCAGTCCAAGTGCTCAGACATTATCTCCAGGTCCTCAAGCAGCGGTTTCTGATGACGAGTCTTCAATAGTCAGTGTTAGTAGTGAAGAGCCCATCCAGGAGTTTTATTCTGTTGATGATGAAGATACAACTAAGGAAGATTCAAGTGGTATTGAACTAGTGGGGAATGACCTAGCCAATCTCTTTCTCTCCCCAGAAAAGAAGTCAGCTAACAAGACCCCTGTCTCTGGACCACCAAAACACCTAAAAAATTTTATAAAAGACTGTGAAATTAAGATGATCTGAAGGTCAACACTTTACACATTGGTCCATAGACATGAAGATCATTTCATGGAATACCAGAGGCATTCTTGATAAATCCAAACAACTTGCGATCAAAAAGTTGATTAAAAGGATTTCCCCAGATCTAGTGTTAATACAGGAGACTAAACACGATGACTTAGATTCATTTATCATTAAAGACATATGGAGTTCCAAAGATGTAGGTTAGCATTCTATTGATTCAGTGGGAAAATCCAGGGGCATCCTAACACTATGGGATGAAAGCAAGATTACCATCGTGGAGGTGCTGAAAGGTGAATACTCCCTATCTATTCAATGTAGATCTCTCTGCAACAAAATTTGTTGGGTCACCAATATCTACGGCCCCACTAATTACAGAGAAAGGAATGATATATGGGAGGAGTTATCTTCACTCAGCGGGTATTGTTCTGAAGCATGGTGTATTGGGGGAGATTTCAACATGACAAGAATAGGGGAAGAGAGATATTCGGTGGGCCGAATGACTAGAGGTATGAAAAAGTTCAACAAGTTTATTGAAGATTCCAAGCTTATTGATATACCAATGATGAACGGTAAGTTCACGTGGTCCAGAGAGGGAGTTTCTACTTCGAGATCTTTACTGGACAAATTTCTAGTTTCCCCTGAATGGGATGAGGCTTTTGTGAATTCTAGAGTTAATAGACCGATAAGGATACATTCTGACCATTTCCCAATATTACTAGAAGCAGGAGTTTTTGAATGGGGCCCCTCCCCTTTTCGGTTTTGTAATGGTTGGTTACAGAACAGAAGCTGTTGTCAGATGATTGAAAATTCACTATCCATATCTTCTCCAGCAGGATGGGCAGGTTTCACTCTTTTGAATAAACTTAAAGAGATGAAAGCAAAAATAAAAAAATGGCATTTGGAGTATACTAAATCTCAGAAAAGACAGGAGGAGATATTGGAATCAGAAATACAAGCAGAGGAGGATAAATGGGAGCAATCAGAAGGTTTTGACTTCAACTATGCTATCATGATCTCAAAGAAAGCTGAGCTGTTGGATCTGTATAGAAGAGAGGAAAGAAATCTAATCCAGAAAAGCAAGTTAAATTGGCTGGAATTGGGGGATGAAAATACAAGTTTTTTCCACAAATTCTTAGCAGCCAAGAAAAGAAGAAACCTGATTCCTGAAATTGTTAATGAGCAGGGCACACCTTCATCTTCTTTTGCAGATATTGAGTCTATCATTCTGGATTATTACAAAAGCCTATATTCAAAAGAAGCTTCTGCAGGTATGTTTCCTCTTACTTTAAAATGGGAGGTTGTTACTGACATACAGAACAGAACTTTGACAACCAAGTTTACCTTATCCGAAATTAAATCAGCCCTCAAGTTCCTTGGCAAAAATAAGGCTCCTGGTCCGGATGGTTATACAACAGAGTTTTTCCTACACTTCTGGGATTTGCTGAAAGATGATACCCTAAAACTCTTTCATGAATTTTATTTGAAAGGAAAGCTGAATGCCTGCATTAAAGAGAACTTCATATGCTTGATAAAGAAAAAAGAAGATGCCATTAAGGTTAGTGACTTCCGTCCTATTAGCCTAACTACGCTGCTATACAAGTTAGTTGCAAAAGTCTTGGCCGAGAGATTAAAGTTGGTTATGCCTGACATCATCGCTCCATCCCAAAGTGCTTTCTTGGAAGGTCGCCAAATATTGGATCCGGTTCTAATCGCTAACGAAGCAGTTGAATACTATAGGACTAAAAAGAAGCAAGAATGGATTTTGAAACTGGATATGGAAAAAGCCTTTGATAGAGTTGATTGGGACTTTTTGGAAAAAGTCTTAAAGGAAAAGAACTTTGACTCCAAATGGGTTGAGTGGATTATGGGCTGTGTCAAGAATCCGAAGTTCTCCATTTTCATCAACGGAAGACCAAGGGGCAGAAAGCAACCAGAGGAATTAGACAAGGGGATCCATTATCCCCATTCCTATTTTTATTGATCAGTGAAGTCCTAAGCAGCTTATTTTCGAATCTCCACATGAAAGGGAAGTTTGAAGGCTTTATGGTTGGTAAGGAAAACATACATGTTCCATTATTACAATTTGCTGATGACACTTTACTTTTTTGCAAGAATGATGATGAAATGATTAGTAACCTCAAAGCAACACTAGAGATTTATGAATGGTGTTCAGGCCAAAAAGTGAATTGGAATAAAAGTACTCTTTGGGGCATTAATATGGAAGATAGCAAGATTCAAGCAACAGCCTCCCTCCTAAGTTGCAAAATAGAGCCTCTCCCAATAATGTATTTGGGTCTTCCGTTGGGTGGTTATCCCAAATCTACTCTATTTTGGCAACCGGTCCTGGATAGGATTCAATGAAAGTTAGACAAGTGGAAGAGATATAACCTCTCAAGGGGTGGAAGATTAACTCTTTGCTCCTCAGTTTTAGCGAACCTCCCAACCTACTACATGTCAATCTTCCTCATGCCGGACAAGATTGCCAAAGACATTGAAAGATCCTTGAGAAATTTTTTCTGGGAAGGTAATAATGGTAGCAATATAAACCACTTGGTGAAGTGGGATTTGACCTCTAAACCTTTCAAGGAAGGGGGTCTCGGCTTGGACAAATTATTGATCAGAAATCTAGCCCTCCTAGCCAAATGGGGATGGAGATTTTCGATAAACCCCACCTCCCTGTGGTGTTTGGTAGTCAAGAGTATACATGGCAGTGACCTTTTCAAATGGCACACCAATGGAAAAGAAGCTCTTAGCCTTCGAAGCCCATGGATTAGTATCTCAAGGCAATGGAGAAAGATTGATTCTTTATCAGTTTTTAAAGTTGGTAGAGGTGATAGAACCCATTTCTGGTTAGACCCATGGGTAGATTGCATTGAATTGAAGACAGCCTTCCCAAGTCTTTTCAGAATCTCCCCTTGCCCTAAAGCCTCAATTGCAGAAATGTGGGATTGTTCTACAGCTTCTTGGGAGATTACCTTCAGAAGACCTCTCAAAGATAGGGAAATTGAGGATTTCCAGAATCTACTTAGTGCAATAGTAAATTTTGCTCCTTCTAATTCATCTGATAGAAGATGTTGGTCGTTGGAAAATAATGGGGCCATCTCGGTTAGTTCCCTATACAAGCACCTAATTCCTTCCTCTCCTATGAATATTGACTATGTGAAATGTTTATGGAAATCAAAAAGCCCAAAAAGGGGAAATATAACAGCTTGGATTCTTTTAAAAGGGAGATTAAATTGTGCGGAGACTCTTCAGAAAAAGCTTCCCTCTCATTCCATTTCTCCACACATATGCCAGTTATGCTATGGAGCTTCGGAAAACCTACAGCACCTCTTCTTCATGTGTGATTATGCAGCGGCATGTTGGTTTAAATTGTTTGTTTTATTCAACATTAGTTGGGTATTCGATAAAGAGTGCAGTTGCAATGTCATTCAGTTACTGTTTGGCCCTAAGTTCAAGCATCAATCTCGTCTCTTATGGATCAATGCCATCAAAGCCACGTTGGCTGAATTATGGTTCGAGAGAAACCAAAGGGTTTTTCACAATAAACCCTCTCCATGGCAAGATAGATCTGAATTTGCAAGGCTGAATGCTTCTTCATGGTGTGCTCTCAGTAATAAATTTAAAGATTTTTCTTTGCAAGATATTGCCCTCAATTGGCAAGCTTTCATCCATCCTTTCTGAAGTCGTATTGGTCCGCCTAGACTAGGTCCCTGCTCCTATGGCCTCGGGATTTTTGGAGAGTTATTAGTTTTTGATCGTTTTAAGCTATTACCCTCTTTTGTTTTCATTTTGCTTAGCTGTTAGAAGTTTCTCCTATTTGCTTTGACATTGGTGTTTCA
This sequence comes from Cucumis cinereus, assembly GCA_037974625.1. Lineage (NCBI taxonomy): Eukaryota > Viridiplantae > Streptophyta > Magnoliopsida > Cucurbitales > Cucurbitaceae > Cucumis > Cucumis cinereus. The sequence goes on from JBBPDJ010000021.1 coordinate 8,417,580, forward strand.
TGTACTAGGCTAATTTATAAAGCCTCACAATGGGTAATAAGAACTCTCCTTTTGGTAGTTTTAGTGGAGATGATGAGGTTGCTAAGGGGGTGTCAACCTAGTTGAGACACCCGGGTGCACCTGCTGATCCGTTTTATGTCTTCATGTTTTATGTTTTACGATGTTATTACTGTTTTAGTTTTTAGTTTTCAAGTTTCTATTTTTACTCTTTGCTCTTTGTATAATCCTCTTGTACCTAGAGCTTTGTCTCTTTCTTCATTTTTATGAATAATAGAGACTTGTTTCCTCTTTTTTAAAAAAAAAAAAAAAATTGTTGAAAATCATTGAAAGACTATAACTACAAAACTCTGATGTATAATTTGTACACCACCAGGACGCTGTGTGTTTTACCACAGTCCAAAAATAATCAAACGAATTAGACTTATCCTAAAAAATTTTATTGTTTCTTTCTTTCCATATACCCCAAAGGAGAGACCTAAAGGCACACCCCCATGTGATGTTACCCTTAGTACCAAAACCTTTCATTTTTAAACCTTCAAGAAGGCAGTCCTCAATCTTTGCAGGCAGACAAGTATTGACAGAGAACAAATCAAACAAAGCAGACCACCCTTTCCTAGCAAAGCTACAATGTAAAAGCAAATGGTCTAAAGATTCACCACTACTAAGACATAAAAGACAGACAGAAGGATAAAGGGCAGCACTGTGAAGTGTTCTCTGCATCTTCTCATGAGTGTTCAAGCTTCTATAGGCTAAAGATCAAGTGAAGAACTTAATCTTCTTCGGGATCCTACACTTCCAATTGAGGCGCACCAGCAGAAAAACACCAGTAGGGTCACGGTTGACTAAATTAGAGAAGGCCGACTTAGTAGTGAAGGAACCATTCCCATTAATCTTCCATTTAACACTATCTGCACCTGTGGTAGGAGACCACGAATGCAACCTCTCCAAAATGGCAGCCACTCCATCGAACTCATCATCAGTAATGTTTCTCCTCAACCCCAAATTCCACGAAGAAGTCTCGGGGCACCAGCAGTCTGCTACACACTTACCTTTATTCAACGCCAAAGCAAAGACACCTGGGAAACAGTGGGCCAAAGACTGACTGCCACACCAAATATCTGTCCAAAAACTGATATTTCTGCCATCCCCCATAATAAAATCTACACGTTTAAAAAAGGATTCCTTAAAATTAAGAACACCTGCCCACAGACTGTGAGACTTTCTTTTTGAGGACATCTTAGTACACCACCCGATCTGACAAATATGGAAAATATTAAATAGGAATAAACCCAATAAAACCTAATTTCCTTTAACAACCTCCCTCAAGCCCAAGCTAGTAGAATGACGAACAACTTGAGTTTGTAAAGAAAACTTTTGAATCAAATCAGCAGATCTCGGATAAACCAAAAACTCATAAAAAACGAAAGCAAGAACTTCTAGGCTAGAAACACAAATCCACGAAGAACGAAACAAAGAACTTGTGGGATAGAAACATAGATTCTCATATAGAGATCTATATCAAAACCTACGAAGAACGAACCAAGAACTTCTAGGCAAAAACAAAGATCCTCATTGAGAGACCTGTAACAAAACCCATGAATGACTGATTTGAAAACAGAACTAAGACCCATTATTTTTTTTAAACAGAACCGGACCAAACCAACTAAACCAAAACTGAATTAACTAAACTGAACTTGACTAATTAAACCGAACCGGTTTAAACCAAATGGCAGAATCCCTCCTCTCACGTCAAAACTGGGTCACGAACAACAAAGACAAAATCTGGACGATGACACATCTGGGTCGAACAAAGGCTATTGGTTGTGTATGAAACAAACGGATTTGAGCAAGGAGAAAACGAACGACGAATCTAATTGGTTGACGAGACTAGGAGCGGTGGTGAATGTGGATTTGTATAGACTGACTACAGGGGCAATCAGCGGGCGGTGGTTGATGCACGGATCTGATTGGGGAAGTGTTGTGGCGGGAGAATGACTATATTAAAAAAAACCCTCATGGTCGATGGGTCTTCCTCTGTCGACGATTGATCGACGAAGGCAGAGATCGGACGGGGTTGTGGCAGTTAGAATTCAATGAGACAAAAAACCCTAAAGCTCTGATACCATGATAATTTTATATAATATATTGAATAAATTAAAAGTGTACATAATAACCTATTATATTTGTGAATAAATAGAGACCAAAATACTAATAAATGAAAAATATAAATATGAAAAATATTAAATAGGAATAAATCCAATAAACCCTAATTTCCTTAAACAATAACAACTTTATTTTTGGAGCTGTTGTCTTTAATAGTTGCCTCGTGGATATGGAAATATAATAAATACATATGGTCATATTTTCTTGGCAAGTGTTGCTTAGTTGTATGAACACATTGGATAAACTTGTGAGGATGCCTTTGTTATTTGCCTTTTTTTGTCATAACCTTTGTCGGAAGGCGGGGAAAAACTTGGATCACCTTCTCTGAGAGTGTCAGTTTGTGAGGTCTGTGTGGGATTGCTTCCTTCAGGAGTTTGATGTTGAGTTGGCTTGCTACAGGGATGTCGTTAGATGATTGAGTACCTCATTCGTTCACCTTTCAAAGAGAAAAGATTTTGTTTGTGATTTGTAGGAGTGGATGTCGTGTTGTGGGATATTTGGGGGTAGAGGAACAACAAAGTGTTTAAAGGTATAAATAGGGACTCTTGTGAGGTTTGGTCCTTTGTAAGGTTCCACGTCTCTCTTTGGGCTTCGGTTTTGAAGACTTTTTGTAAGTATTTCCTTGGTAATATTTTATTTAGTTCGAAACTCTTTCTTTAGGAGTTTTTGTGGGCTTGGTTTTTGTATGCTCTATGTTCTTTCATTTTTTCTCGATGAAAGCACTTGCTTATTAAAAAAAGCATTGGGTCATAATTGTCTTAGCTAGCAGATTCATCTGGTGGGATCTTCTCTTTGTGAAGATCCACGCTCAGGAATGATGGAGTTGTACCGTTCTCTATGATTAACTAACTAAGAGTGCTGCATTTGGATTGGAGGATGAGCAACAAGCACAATGAATGCGGTTCTCATTGCAGATCATAAATTATTTGGATTTTTGGCAGGGCTTCATATTTGAAGCACATGATATTAGACCAATTTGATGCTCGTTCTATTTAACAAGTAGAATTTCTTTGCTTCATTACATTACCTACTTCTCAAAAACGTTTTTATAATCCAAGACAAATAATTAAAATGTATATATATGTTGAAAATTGTTATAATTCTATTATTGTGAATATCCTTGTTTTATTTTTTCCTTTTTTGGTTTTGCTGCACTTTCCTTCTTTGATCATTGTTGTATCTTGTATATATAATTCTTTAGTGAATGCAATAAGGTATTATGATTTTCTCTCAAACCTAAGTGTTTTACATGGTATCAAAGCATTAGAGAAATTTAGGGTTTGAGAATTTAGAACCCCTTTGTGTTACATCTAGGATTTTTTTGTGGAGGGATGGGTTTATAGTTTTTCCATCGTCTCCTTCATCGATTTGTTTGCTGCCCGTCAGTCGCTGCCACCTGTCAGCCGCCAGTTGCCACCGCCGCCAGAAGTTCGTTCTTCAACATCGCCCAGTTCAAAAGAGAGCCCAGCCGTCGATCTACAAAACCTCATTTTTTTTAAGCTTTCCGACTAGCGTGTCAATGTCACGTGTCGCCTCTTCCTCCGCCGCAATATCCATGCGCCGGCGTGTGAGCCGCCCTTTTCTGTACGTTTTTTGTGGGTTTCGTCGGAGCTATTTCCTCTCTTTGGTGGTGTGTTTGTTTGGGCATTCGTGGTTCGTTCAAGAAAAAAAAATCCTTCTTTTGGTAAACTAGAGTTTGCTCCATATTTCTGTCACTTTTGATCTCTATTTCTCCTGTTCTTTTTTAGGTAATGGTTGACAAGAAAACAGTTGTCACATCGGAGATGATTCCTATGATGTCAAAAGTAATCGAACACAAGTTAAATGGATCAAACTACTATTCGTGGAGATCGAATGTTCGTCACTTTATTAGGAACATTGGGATGGATGAACACATCAAGGAAGAGCCACCAACTGATGCTACCAAAAAGATTTGGTGGCGAGATGATTCAAGATTGCTTCTACAAATCAAGAATTCTATTGATCGTGAAATCGTTGAGCTAGTAAATCACTGCGAATCAGTCAAAGAACTATTGGAATATCTGGATTTTCTTTAATCTGGGAAAGAAAACATCAATAGAGTGTTTGATGTTTGTAAGACCATATATTAACCTGATCAAGGAGAAAAGTCTCTCACGAGGTACTTTATGGAGGTCAAAAATACCTGTGCAGAATTCAATGTCTTGATGCCAATTGGCACTGATCCAAAAGTTTTCATGGCTCAACATGAGCAGTTGTTCATCATGAGTTTCTTAGTTGGTCTTGCACCAAAATATGAGATAGGCCAAAGATCAAGTTTTGTCAAGTTAAAAAATCTCATCATTGGAAGAAGCCTATACTCGAATACTTCGTACAGAAAAGCCAAAGCAGTTATGTCATCTGATTCTAGCAGTGGTTTGATTAGACGCACAAATGACTATAGAGATAATAAAGAGATTGGATCAAATAGCTTCAAAGGTTATCCCACTCACCAATGAACAAATTTAGTAGATGTTTAAAATAACTGTTATAAGCCTGGCCATACCAGACGGGAATGCAGAATATTGTTGAATAGGGGTCAAAGTGTGCCATCTGCAAATGTTGCTACTACTCCTGATAATCATGACAAGTCAATTACAATTTCTTTAGAGGAGTTTGCTAAGTTTCAAAAGTATCAGGAGTCGTTGACAACATCATCTTCTACTCCCATTACTGCCATCGTGGAGACAGGTAACATCTGTAACTGCCTTCTTTCCTCTACTTTGAAATGGGTCATTGACTCTGGCGCTACAAACCATATGACAGGTAACCCTAGTTTATCCTTTACCTTGTGTCCATCTTCCCTCTTCGCCTAATGTCACTATGGCTGATGGAATCTCGACTTCTGTTATAGGATCGGGAAATGTCCATCTTACTAAATCAATTTCTTTGTCCTCAGTTTTAAATTTACCACAATTCTCTTTTAACTTGATTTCGGTCAATAATCTCACTCGTGATCTTCATTGTTGTGTCTCCTTTTTTCCTGGTTATGCTTATTTCAGGATCTTACGACGAAGCAGACTATTGGTAAATGGCGTGAATTTGTCGTCTCCTCTTGAAGAACATTGTCAGTTGGGTCATCAGTCTATCTTTGTGTTTAGTCCCAGTTTCAGCATTTGTCTTCCTTAGATTGTGAGTCATGTCAGTTTGCTAAATTTCACCGTTTGAGTTTGTATCCTCGAGTCAATAAACGAGCTAGTGCTCCATTTGAATTAGTTCATTCTGATGTTTGGGTCCGTGCCTATTGAGTCCAAAGGAGGGTGTCGGTATTTTGTTACATTTGTCGATGACTATTCCCGTGTGACGTGGTTATATTTGATGAAAAATCGTTCGAGTTACTTTCTCATTTTCATAACTTTCATGCTGAAATTTGAACTCAGTTTATAAGTCTGGGAATTTGTGAAGAGATTTGGTTACAGAAGGACCTGTTTGGCCTTCACCAGGATGGTGAGTTACCTATGAAGCTATTTTGTGATAACAAAGCCACTATCAACATAGCTAATAACCCCGTTCAACATAATAGAACTAAACATGTGGAGATTGACAGACACTTCATCAAGGAGAAACTTGACAATGACAGTATCTGTATTCCGTATATTCCATCAAATCAACAAATTGCTGATGTTCTTACTAAAGGGTTACTCAGGCAGAATTTCGACTCATGTATTAGCAAGTTGGGTTTGATTGACATCTACGCCCCAACTTGAGGGGGAGTGTTGAAAATAATTGTACTAAGGGTATTTGTGTAATCTTTATACCCTTGTTTATTTCCTTTTTTGTCAAGGCCCATTATGACCTATAAATATTCCATCCCTTGTATTTTTTTTTATAATAAGAAAAATATACAAAAGACTTATATTGTGGTTTTTTCTCCCTAAACCATAGTTTTTCACATTACCCAGTAATTATTCTTTCTTCTTCTTCTTCTTTAATTAATTTTTATTATATATATATATTTGTCTATAATATTTTCTGATTAAATAAAAGAAAAAGAAAACAACACTATGTTTTTTGTTTTGAAATTTGACCTAGAGCTTTAAAATTTTTATTTATTAAAGGTGGAATACAAAATTAAAAAGAAAAACTGAGTTAACAAACATAATTTTGAAACAGAAAGCGAAAACGTAATCTTTATCAACCCGGATTTAAAAAAAAAAAAGTTCTCATTGTTGTTATGTAAGATGTTTTCTTTTATTGAATTCCTTATTAAGATGCATGTTGGTTAATTCTATTTATAAATGTGAATTTGTACGACAAAGTATTTAATAGCATGAATTCAATTGAGAGAGATTTGGCAGTTTCATAATTGAATCAATAAAAAACATTATATCCTCGATACAATTCTCATATTGTTCCAGTCAAATTTTTGACTCAACATTAATACAATGAGAAAACTTTTATTCTTTGTATGACCCCTCCATTCTTCTTACGAAATGGAGACAAAAGTTGTACATGCACTTCTCTTTCCTGTAAAAAAATGTTTTGCTTCTCTTTCCATCAATTGGCATGTTTAACAGATCGGTATTTTTCTGGTCTGTATTCTTAATGCAGGTTGTTGCTTGTCCATGTGCACTTGGCTTAGCTACACCAACTGCAATGCTGGTAACTTATGTCCTAAAGTTGCTTCATTTCTATATTAGATTATTTACTTTGCCGTTATTTATGATTTTGTTCTTTGCTTATGAGTCTACCAGGTTGGAACTTCATTAGGTGCAACTAAAGGATTACTTCTGCGTGGTGGAAATATCTTAGAACAGTTCTCAATGGTGGATACTGTTGTCTTTGACAAAACAGGGACCTTGACAGTTGGGAAACCTGTCGTGACAAAGGTGTTTGCTGTTTCAAGATATGAGAGAAATGTAGATTCACAGTTGAGTGTGGTTTCCTAACTTATAATATATGTTCCCTTGGGTGGTAAGTAGGCATATTGGCTAATAGTGTAGCTAAAGTTGGGCAACTATCTCCAATTTACTCAGTTCAGTTATTCCGACCAAGGAGAACTTCAAACTGCTCCTTGTTTCAAGAGATGTTGTTCTTTTCTTCTTTTTATTTCTATTTTTCCTTTATTTTTTTTAAAAGGACAATTTTGTTCAAGGATTCAAACTCCCGTAGGATGAAGAAAGCAGTAAAATCCTGAAAAGGGATGAATAAACTCATCCCTGCCTAGGCAAATGTTACCGGGTGAATGAATTGCAAAAAGAACACCATTGAGAACCTTGAACTGAGCGAGGTCAAAACATTTTATCCAAAGTTTGCTTTTTATCTTCAAATTTAATGCTCTTAATATTTCTTAAATCACCAATCGATCTAAAAGCTTAAGCTAGTGGGTGAGGGTAAAGTTAATGTAATATCTGTCTCTCTCTCACTTGTGGGCTTGAAATATGAAGAAGAGTCAAGTAAGTAGAAATTGTATTACTTGGAGAGGAAACAACAATGCAGATGTTTGAACACAAGGCCTCCTGAAACAACCTGCTCTGACACCATCTTAAATCACCAATCGCCCAAAAGCTTAAGCTAGTGGGTGAGGTTAAATTTAATGTAATATCTAACAATGTTAATGGTTGCTTACTAAAAATATTTAGTAAAGGTCGTAATCCAGCCAAATCTTGCATTTCATGTTGTAATAAGATACCTGGAGCTTGTAGATTCACATTAATCAGTTCGCCTTTTGGTATTGGGTATTTGAGGCAAGATCACGAGGAGTTTGGTTTGTAAAGAAATGTAGATATTTAGTAGAGCGCTATAGATATGAATTTGGGTGTATACTTGTACCAAATGTGAGATAATATTTCTATGTCTACAAATCCCACAGTCACAACTGAGATTAACTGCTCGTTTGATACAGGACAAAGTCACACGGCAATTATTCAGAAAATGAGATTCTCAAGTTTGCTGCTGCAGTGGAATCTAACACAGTTCATCCAGTTGGGAAGGCAATTGTGGAAGCTGCTCGAGCTGTTAATGGTCATAGTTTGAAGGTAGTTTCTCATATAAATAACCACCTTAAACAAATCAAAGAGGCAGCTCATATAGAAAAGTTTTTAACTCTTCGATTCAATTAATTAGAACAATTTCTTTGATCAAACTTATACTATGAACTGGCGAGTGCAACTATATAATGCTCCATGGAAGATTGGCATTTGTGATCCTTGGCATCACGCAACACCTAATTTTTTTTTTCTTTGCCTATCCACACATTTTATTCATATTGTCACTGATATTTTGAAGAGATTGATGGCTGTTAATGATATCGTAACTGGCAAAGAAAAATAAAAATGTAATTGAAATGACCAACTGGCAACGGAGTAGTTGCTTCTTATCCCAACAAAACAAACAAAAAATCAAAAAGTCTGGATAATTGTTTAGCAATTTTCATCCTTTCAAGCACAAACAATCAATGAAATTGTTCCTCATTAGAAAAAAATGTTCAGCAATTTAAATTATATAAGAAGAAACATGTAAATTACTGTGAAAACTTTAGAGCATGGTCTTTTGTTATGCGAATTTTTATTTCCCCAGACTCATACATGCACCACTACAAACTTCCAGAAATTCCCCAAGTCTGGGTTCCCTAAAGCTTAAATGCATGCTACTATCGGATTTGAGCAGTGTTATACTTTCATGAGATGTAATCTGAGGGCTTGAGCTTTTATTCTGTTGATTATTTCCTTTCACTGTTAATAGAAGTACATTCTCTGTATTTTTTGTATTATATTTGCTGTTGTATATTTCTTTATTGGTAATGGGCGTTTCTTTTATTTAAGAGACCCATTACTTCTCAAAGAATAAGAAAGCGATTATTATTTACAACATGATATCAAAGTAGGAGGTTTTGTGTTTGAACCAGTGTATTGTCCTTTCTTTCCCCTTTTAATATTGATTTTCACTCGTTGAAAAAGAAGGAAGAAGAGAAGGCATGAGTTATACGTGAAAAACCCTATTACAGGAAGAAAAAACCACGGTAGAAGTCTTTCTTATTATTTTCCAATAATCAAAATAGTACAAGAGGGATGAATATATTTAGGCCATAATAAGCCCTAACAAAAAAGAAATAAAACTAAGGTACAATAAATTACACAAATACCCTTGGGTTAGAAACCCTTCACTAGTCCCTAATTTCCAACACTCGCCCTCAAGTTAAGCGTAGATGTCAATTAGACCCAATTTGCTAACACAATAATTAAGGCTCTGCCTGAGTAACTCTTTGGTGAGGACATCAATAATTTGTTGACTGGAAGGATCTACGGTATACAAATACTACCATTGTCAAGTTTCTCCTTTATAAAATGTTTGTCTATCTCCACATGTTTCATCCTGTCAAGTTGAACTGGGTTATTGGCTATGCTTATAGCAACTTTATTGTCACAGAAGAGCCTCATAGGTAACTCACAGTTCTGGTGAAGATCAAACAAAACTTTCAACAGCTAGATCTCTTCACAGATTCCCAACTCATAGCTCAGTATTTGGCTTCAACACTACTCCTAGCGACAACACCCTACTTCTTACTCCTCCAAGTAACAAGATTACCCCACACAAAAGTATAATGTACCAAAGTGGACTTTCTGTTAGTAATTGATCCTATCCAAGCAAAGTCGGTATAAGCCCCAATACATTTTCGGTCAGTTTTTCGGAACATCAGACCTTTACCTGGAGTAGTTTTCAAGTATCTCAGAATGCGATTCACAACTTCCATGTGTTCTTCGTTGGGTGTCTGCATAAACTGACTAACAGTGCTAATTGTATTGGAGATATTTGGTCTCATGTGGGATAGATAAATCAACTTTCCCACTAAACGCTGGTACTTCTCTTTGTCTATAGGAACTTTGTCACCAGGATTTCCCAGTTTCGCATTGAACTCCATAGAGGTATCAACAGGTTTGCATCCAGTCATATCTGTTTCCTTTAACAAATCGATAGTATACTTCCTTTGTGACCAAAGATCCCTTCCCTCAATCGTGCCACCTCCATCCCAAGTACTTTAGATTTCCTAGGTCTTTGATTTCAAACTTGTCACCCATCTTCTTTTTCAGCATGGTAATCTCAACAGTATCATCTCTTGAGAAGACAATATCATCGACATACACAATCAACACATCAATTTTTCCAGATTCTGGATTTTTTGTAAACAATGTGGGATCAGAATGTCCTTGAGAAAATCCTTGAGATTTAAAAAATGTGGTAAATCTATCGAATCATGCTCTGGGAGATTGTTTCTGTTGAAAAGGAAAATTAGGGTTTATGGATTATTAATATTTTCCATTATTGTTTTCCTTTTTGGTATTTTCCATTTATGAACGTTCCTTTTGTGGTTTCTTTGAGATCTATTTATTCCCTATGTAAAAAATCATTATGTATTCTGAATTATTATGATTATTCATTAATGTAAAAATTTCAACATGGTATCGGAGGTTTAGGTTTTGACTCGTTGAACCTTAACCGCCATATTCTCTCCCTTCTCTGCCTTCGTCGATCGTCGACAGAGGCAGACCCATTCCCCATTAGAGTTTTGAGTATAGTTGTTTAGCCGCATCTCAGTCGCCTGTCGCACTCTTCTAACCCAAATTAGTTTGGTGCAAACGGTGCAAGATAACCTTAGTTTTTGCACCACCCTGCTTCAACCATAGTTGCCACCACCAACTGTCGCTGCCACTGAAACCTTTCCTGTCACCAAAACCGCCGCCGCCGTCTAAGAAGTCTCCGAAGTTGTCGTTTTTTCCGCTGTCGATACTGCCGCTAGCGTCCAAATTTGTCGTACGGCCAGATCTGTGTCCGCTGTCTTTGTTATGTTTTCAAATCAGTAGTTCATGAGTTTCGTTATAGATCTCTCCATGAGGATCTTTGTTTTTGCCCATAAGATTTTGTTTCGTTCTTCATAGGTGTGTTACAGATCTCTATATGAGCATCTATGTTTCTCTCCCAGAAGTTCTTGGTTTCGTTCTTCGTGGGTTTCTGTTGCTTAGAAGTTCTTGCTTTGTTATAGATCTCTAAATGAGGATCTACCGTTTCTATCTCAGAAGTTCTTGGTTTTGTTCTTCGTGGGTTTGTGTTTGCCTAGAAGTTCTTGTTTTTGTTCTTCGTGGGTTTTTTGGTTCTATCCCAGATTAGCTGATTTGATTCGGAACTTTTCTTTGCAAACTCAAGTTGTTTGTGATTTTACCACCTTGAGTTTGAGGGAGGGTGTTGAAAAGGAAAATTAGGGTTTATGGATTATTAATATTTGTCATTATTATTTTCCTTTTTGTATTTTCCATTTATGAATTTTTCTTTTATGGTTTCTTTGAGGTCTATTTGTTCCCTATATAAAAGATCATTATGTACTCTGAGTTATTATGATTATTCAATAATATAGAAATTTCAACAGTTTCAAACCATTAAGAAATTTTTGAAGCTTACAAACTTGGTGGTTAAATTGAACTTCAAAGCTTGGAGGAGGACTAATGTACACTTCTTCCAAATCACCATTTAGGAAAGCATTTTTTACATCAAGTTGATAGAGAGACCACTCTTTATTGTCTGCAACAGTCGGATGACCCTGACTGTGTTTAACTTTGTCACAGGAGAAGAGGTCTCTGAATAATTTACCCAATAAGTCTAAGTGAACCCTTTTGCAACAAGCCTAGCCTTGTACCTTTCTATGGTCGCATTTGATTTGTACTTCAGAGTGAACACCCATTTGCAGCCCACTGTCTTGTGCCATAGGAAGAGTGCAAAGATCTCATGTCTTATTCTTCTCAAGTGCTCCTATTTCTACTAGGACAACAGTTTTTCACTCAGGACTTTCCATAGCTTCATGTATGTTCTTTGGTATTGTTGCAGTGTTGAGACTTGTAGTAAATGCCCTGAACTTAAGCGATAGATTACTGTAACTTGTAAGACATGTAATTACACATAGAGTGCTTCGGACAGAACGTAGTACTCTTTCTAAAGGCAATGGGCATGTCAAGAGAGGGATCATAGCTCTTTGGCTTGTTTGAGTCATCCGGGCTAGTCTCACTCATCTGTGTATCTGCTAGAGTTTCATGACTCCTGGCAATTTTGTTCTCTTATGGAATTATCATATTAGTCCTGTCCTCCTCAACCACATCAACAATATCATCCTCAACACACAAGTTATTATTATTAAGTTCAGTAGTATCTTGAGCTTGTGTTGGTTCATATTCATAGACCGAAGTCGACAGAGCAGTAGGGGGCACCATTTCCTTTATAAGAGTCTTCCAGTAGTAAGTTATCCAGGGGGCTTGATTGGTGGGTAGAATGGTGTCATGGAGAATGGGTTTAGGAGGCTCAGTAAGGACTATAGGAATGAAGGGAATGAGCCAGTTAGCCGTCTCACTCCCACTCTTCCTCTGAAGATGGCTAACATGAAAGAAGGATTCATCCTCAAGGAAGGTGACATCCATGGACACAAAGTACTTTCGAGAAGGAGGATGGTAACACTTGAAGCCCCACTGGTGCAAAGTATACCCCACGAAAACGCATGACTAAGCACGAGGAGCAAACTTAGTGTGGTTAGGCTCATGCCAATAAACAAAGGCAGTGCATCCTAACACATGGAAATGAACATCAGGAATAAGCCGTGTGGTAGGGTAGAACTCTTTGAGACATTCAAGAGAATTCGTGGAGGTGGAAGCACCTAGAGCTGCCCCGAAAGCAGCTATTTGTTGCTGAAAATTCATTTGGAGATTTGTCAATTGTTGTTGAACCATCGTCAGGGAAATATCACTATGACCATCCCAAGGAGATTACAGAAGACTCACCACTTTCAACCTCGAGATAAGTGTCGGTAGTCGAATTGAAGAAGTTTGTCGGTTCGGTAGGGATGGAGGTGTGGTTGGTGTCGGCTGCGAAAAGGGTAGGCTACAGGACTGCCGGCGGTTGGAAGGCAACCGTGCTGTGGGGGGCTGTTGGCGGCAGAAGACTGATCGGCGTAAAGGGAAGGCCACGACTGCTACGACTGCACGAACGGTGGCGCCGTACAGACTGACAGCGGTTATACGGACGACAGTGGTAGGAGGCACTTAAGTTACTAGTCGACGACGGCCTGAACGACGGGAAAAACGACAACAGCGATGGTGATGTTAGTGGCAGCGGCGAGAGTGAGGTTATCGTCGGGGGTCGAGGGTTCCGTGATAGGATTTTCCATTGGTTGATTTTCGTCAATGATGGCTAGGTTTTATCGTTCCTCCGCTTTGATTCCATATTAAAAGAAAAATGAAAAAAGAAAAGGCACGAGTTATACGTGGAAAACCCAAGTACAGGGAGAAAAAACCACGATAGAAGCATTTCTTATTATTTTCTAATAATCAAAAGAGTACAAGAGGGAAGAATATATATAGGTCATACCAAGCCCTAACAAAAAAGGAAATAAAACTAGGGTACAGTAAATTACCCAAATATTCTTGGGGCTATAACCCATGCACCAGCCCCTAATTTCCAACACCACTTAGTTCGACATCTTATAAATTTTCAACCAAAAGTGAGGAGAGTGTTGAAGTACTGGTTTAGTTAAATTTATTATAACCCATCAGCTTATGCTTTTGGGTTATTCGGTGATTTAACATTTACCATCAAAATTTGCGTATGTATGACCTTGGAAGCTTATGAAGGATTGAGTTATTAGGAGAAAACGGAAGTAATTCATTGCTTTTTGAGCTTTTTTTTTTTTTTTTTTCATAATTTTAATATTTAACACTTACAGGTGGTTGAAGGAACATTCGTTGAAGAACCTGGTTCTGGTGCTGTTGCAACAGTAGAAAATAGGATAATATCTATTGGAACTTTGGACTGGGTTCAGAGGTATTCCTCCACATCTATTCTGAATATGGATTGAAGGCTATGTTGTATTTGTAAATGTCTATTCATGAAAGGTCTGTTGGTTTCTGAAAGCTCTCAAGGGAACTGAAACTTGGCTAAAACATCTGTTCAATGTGGTCAATTGGATCTTAGAGAACTGTAGACTGAATTGACTTCTCGAGTTTATTTCAAAATATATAGCTTGTGATATGAAAACTTCAGTGAATTGGAATTTGGAACCCTTTGGGTATGTGCACCCCTAATTTGCAAACATTAAAATTTTCAAATTGATTTGATTTCAATCTTAAGGATTAGGTTAGACATAGATTGCCTTAAATCAAAGCTCTTGAGAGAAAAAACAAGTTCCTTGACTCAAGACTTGAACACAATTTTACTTAAATGTTTTTAGGCACACAGCACAAAACATGAATAGTAAAATTCAAGGCTAAAAAACTTGAAGGAAAAATTGCAAGGGTTAAAAGTCATTCATCACAGTCTGTTCTGTACAATTTAATGACCGAGCTTTAGGTAGCATTCTAAAACTCTGAATGCCACATCATCTTTCATGACAAAATGATAGAAGTACCCTACTTTTTTGTAAAATTAAAGCAAATTGGCTCTTTAAACAAAAACTCCAAACACCACTGAAACTGAAACTTTGAGAACAAGCAACCATGTGACTGACTGTTAGGAGAGAGAGAACCCTCTGATTAAGGTCCAACCAAATCACAGAATAATGAACTTTGGCTGCATAGAACCATAAAAATGAGATCTTGAATACTGGGGAGGACTGAAAACAAATCCACACATGAACATTGATTCGCTTGGAACTTTTAGAATTCAAGAAAGCCTGATATACATCTAGAGGCATTCAAAGACCAGTGCCTAGAACCTCGAAAAAGTAAGGTGCTGTGAACAAGCCTCTACATCCCAATGGTAAAATACTAAACCATAAAGCAATGAGGCAGTAAAACATAGCCAGGATAACCCATCTTGAGTGAAAGCTCCTTACCCAAGCATCAAGCCAAAAGTGAAAGCGCCTCCCATTTTCAACCTAGCAGTAAATGTGTAAAATTTCTATATTATTGAATAAATAGACCTCAAAGAAACCACTAAAGGAAAATTCATAAATGGAAAATACCAAAAAGAAAAATATTAATGAAAAATACTAATAATCCATAAACCCTAATTTTCCTTTAACACCCTCCCTCAAACTCAAAGTGGTACAATCACGAACAACTTGAGTTTGCTAAGAAAACGTCTGAATCAAATCAGTAGATCTGAGATAGAATCAGAAACCCATGAACAACCAAACACACCAAGAACTTCTAGGCTAAAGACAAACCCACGAAGAACGAAACAAAAAACTTATGGGTTAGAAACATAGATCCTCGTATAGAGATCTATAACAAAACCTACAAAGAACGAAATTCTTGGCCGAAAACAAAGATCCTCATAGAGAAATCTCTAACAAAACCCATGAACGACTGATTTGAATACGAAACATATCCACATTTTTTTTCAAATAGAAATTTACTATAATTGCAAATAAACCAAACTTGGACCGCTTGAACCACCAAACATAGTGAACCAAACTAAACCAAATTTATGACAAAAATTGACCAAATCGGCCTGACTGAACCGAACCAAAACTCAAATGAACCAATTTTCAACAACGTGGATTTGGGCCTAGATTTATGAACGTGGTGGAGAATGTCGGATGGTGACTGGGCTTGTGGTGCTAGATCTATGCTTGCGGTAGAACTCCGTGGAGCAAGGCAATGCAACTTTGATTGACAAAGGAGGATCGACTCTTATCGGCAAGGGATGGTGCATACGAGGTAGAGCCTGTGGCGAATCTAGGTGAAGCGACGCGAATCTGGAGCAGGGCGGTAGTGGGATGAGGATTTCGACGAGAAGAGAACGGAATCGGGGACTCGACGTAGATTTTGAACAAAAGGTAGTGGATCTAAATGAACAGATGTGGACATGCTCGGATGTGGTCGAATAGGATCAACTCTTATCGGCAAAGGATGATGCCTATTGAGGCAGAGCCTGTGGCAAATCTAGGTGAGGCAACGCGAATCTGGAGCGGGCAACAGTGGGATGAGGATCTTCGACGGGAAGAGAATGGAATCTGGGTCTCGACGTAGATTTTGAACAAAAGGTAGGGGATCTAAACGAACAGATTCTGACACGCTCGGGTTTGGTCGAATAGGGACGACAAGCGGTGGCTGAAACTCCTTGAGCATGATGGTGCAAAATTGGAGTAGAGGTGGTCGAATCTAAGGACAAAGGCGCAACGACGATGTGGTGGACTTGGAAAAGTTTACGTGGCAGAAGCGAATCTAGCGGAAGCGGTTCTAAACGACAACAGAGCAAAAGTGGCAGATCTACATTTGTGGTCTGCCTCTGTCGATGGCCAGTCAAATCGACAGAGGTAGAAGTAGAACAAAGCTAGCGACGGCTAAATTTCAATAAGATAAAACTCTAGAGCTCTGATACCATGTGAAATTTCTATATTATTGAATAAATCATAATAATTCAGAGTACATAATAATCTTTTACGTAGAGAATAAATAGACCTTAAAGAAATCACTAAAGGGATACCAAAAAGGAAAATAATAATGGAAAATACTAATAATCCATAAACCTCAATTTTCCTTAAATAAAAAGAATCAAACTTCAACCAAATTTTGGAGATGCCAATCCAAGGACTTTTTAAACTCAACCCAAATTCCTTGATGTGTGCCAACAATGAGTGCTAACCCCAAGAATACTTCTTACCACTTTGCATAAAAGAACATCTAGTTCTTGCTTAAATATCCACCTCCATTTATTTAATAAAGCCCAAATTTTGTTTTTCAAAATTCTCAGATCTAGCTACCATCAAATAACACTTTTCATACCAAATCCCTGCAAACTTCAAGAAATAACTTACTAAACTCAAATTTATGAAATTATACAGCCTGCTGTGCTGAAAAAGGGGAAGAAATTTCTAGTAAATGAAATCCACAAGCCAGCACAATTGATGTGAATTTAGAGGAAATTTGAGAAGGAGACAAATAAGTTGCACACAGGTGTTGAGTTACTGCCCTGTTGATGCTGAAATAATGCATTACAAGCTTCCCCAAATATCACCTCAGAAAATCGTTCTTCAACAACTGAATCCAAAAGATGGTGATCCATTTCCTCACTAGTAACATTTGAATCGTCATTTGATTCTGATAAGCAAGACTTTTTAACAACTTGATTGAATTTATCGTCAACGAAGGTGATGTTTGAGCCTGGTATTGTAAATGAAGATTGAGCGACAGAGGATGAGGAATGTCGCTTCTATGGAGAATTATCAGCAACAGACATCATTAAACGAACACAAATTTCTCCCAAGAAGTCTGGATTGACTTCTTTATTAACCACTATATTAATTGGATCTTCCGAGAATAACGGAGAGGAAGAGGCATTATTAGTGATTTTTATTATCTAGGGCTATAAATACCCCTACTTAATATCTTAAAAATGATAAAATTGGAAAGCAATAAAATTACATCATAATTAGTAAATGAAAATATGCACAATTGTGAATTTTTATATTATTGAATAAATCAATGATCTTTTGCACAGGGAATAAACAGACTTCAAAGAAACCACTACAGGAAAATTCATAAATGGAAAATACCAAAAAGGAAAATAATAATGGAAAATACTAATAATCCATAAACCCTAATTTTTCTTTCAACCCTAAAATCACAAAAACTTGAGTTTGTGAAAAAAACTTCTGAAGCAAATCAATAGATCTGGGATAGAATAAAAAAACCCACGAAGAACCAAACACACAAAGAACTTCTAGGCTAAAGATAAAACCCACGTAGAATGAAACAAAATGCTTCTGGGTTAGAAACATGGATCCTTATATAGAGATCTATAACAAAAACTACGAAGAATGAAACAAGAACTTCTGGGCAATAAGAAAGATACTCTAAAGAGATCTATAACAAACCCTACGAAGAATGAAACATGAACTTTTGGCAATAACAAAAATCCTCTAAAGAGATCTATCACAAGACCCATGAACGACTGATTTGGAAACATAACAAAGACTGTGGACGTCTCCGAAAGGCGACTTCGAACACAAATCTGGC
Organism: Cucumis cinereus; assembly: GCA_037974625.1. Lineage (NCBI taxonomy): Eukaryota > Viridiplantae > Streptophyta > Magnoliopsida > Cucurbitales > Cucurbitaceae > Cucumis > Cucumis cinereus. The sequence goes on from JBBPDJ010000021.1 coordinate 8,435,696, forward strand.
CGTGCGATAGATTTGAACTGTAGCGGCAGTATTGGCAGCGGAAAAATGGCGGCTCTAGTGACTTCTCCAGCGACTATTCCGACGGCGGTGGCAGCTGTGGTTGAGGCGGGGCTAGTCTAAAACTAATGTTATCTTGCACCGTTTGCACCAGACTGATTTGGGTTAGAAGAGTGCGACAGACAGCTGGCAGAAGATGTGGCTTGGACGGAAGCGCGCGAAGACTGACCGAACGTGGATCTAAGGCTGCGGGAGTCGGAGTGCAGCAACAGATCTAGGGGCTGAGATGCGGCGAAACAACTATACTCGAAAATCCTAATGGGCGACGGGTCTGCCTTCGCCGACGATCGACGGAGGCAGAGAACGGATAGAATATGACGGCTAGGGTTCAACGAGACAAAACCTAAATCTGTGATACCATGTGAAATTTCTATATTATTGAATAAACATAATAATTCTTTTTTTTTTTTTCTTGGATAAGAGAATAATTTATTGAAAGAGCCCAAGAAAGGGCAGCAAAAGACAACCAACGGGCAAGGGCCAAGGTGGCCCTCTCCAAAAGGAACTAACAAAGGAACGCCTTCCAGTTGTTAAAAATCATGGATAGGTTGTAATTTCAAAACTCTGAGCTATAATTTGTACACCACCAAAAAGCTATGTGTTGCACCACGGTCCAAAAATAATCAAACGAAAATTACCAAAAGATTATTATGTAATAGATTATTATGCACTATGTAAAGGAAAATACATAGGGAATAAACCATAATTTGGAAGCTAAAAGGAAAACAATAATGGAAAATATTAATAATTTTCATAATTATTATGCCCTATGTAAAGGAAAATATATAGGGAAAATACCACCAAGAAGCTATAATTTTGAGGTCTATTGATTCCCCATGTAAAGGAAAATTAGCGTTCGGTATTGTTAGTATTATAGGGTAACATTATTTATTCCTTAACATAATAATTTAGAGTGCATAATAATCTTTTACATGGGGAATAAATAAACCTCAAAGAAACTGCTAAAGGAAAATCCATAAAAGAAAAATACCAAAAAGAAAAATAATAATGGAAAATACTAATAATCCATAAATCCTAATTTTTTTTTTTACTTATAGACTATAATACTAACAATTATAGTCTTCTTTTTACTTCTTTTGTCTGAGTACAATGATTCAAGATCATATCCTATGGTGTCAGAGCTATGATTCCAGCCTTGAAAACTGTTTCTTGTTTCAAACCACTACTCAAATGACTTATATGCACTATCCCTCTTTCTGGGAGGATTTATTTGTAAACTATAATTGTTGTTAAGAAATTCGAGATCTATATCACATTGAATTAACTATATCCTCAGGCATGGAGTTATTGTCAATGATTTTCAAGAGACGGATGATCTGAAAGCTCAATCGGTCGTTTATGTAGGAATAGACAATATTCTTGCTGGTTGTATTTATTATGAGGATGGAATCCGGGAGGATGCTCGTCATGTTGTTGACACTTTATCTAGGCAAGGAATTAACACATACATGTTGTCCGGGGACAAAAGGAGTAATGCTGAGTACATTGCATCACTTGTTGGAATTCCAAAAGAGAAGGTACAAAATTTTATTGTTTATACCTGTAAATTTACTAGTTTTTATTACTGCCCTCCGCCCATGTCTTTGCTATTTAGGCTGATAATAAATGGTTAATTTTAAAGATCCATTGTGTATGATATCATTTTTTCCCTTTAGGCAGTCAATATGCTTGTGACCTATGAAACGCAAAAGCTTCAAAGTGGGTAGAGAATCGGTAGTATCTAATATTGATACGTCTAGATACGTGTCACATAAGTGAAATGGTGTTTCTGATTTTTTTTTTTTAAATTTTCAAATACGCGTATCTCCTTCTAGATACGTGAAGGGGATACACCAATAATTTTTTTCACACATATATATTAAACAGCAGTGAAGAAGAGAACACAAGGTTTGCGTGGAAAACCCTAGAACGGGGAGAAAAAACCACGATAGAGTCACATTTTATTATTTTCACGCAAAATGAAAGATACAAAAGAAGACAATTTTATAGTTTTTAGCAAGCCGTAATACAAACAAGAAAATAAACTTAGGGTAAAGTAAAATACTAAAAACCTATCGGGCTATAAACTATCAACAAAGCTCTTTATTTTCAATACTCCCCCTCAAGTTGGGAGTGTAGATGTCAATCAGACTCAATTTGCTAACATGAGTCAAAACTTGGCCTGAGTAACCCTTTAGTGAGAACATCAACAACTTGTTGACAAGATGAAATATATAGAATACAGATATTGCTATTGTCCAGTTTCTTTTTTATAAAGTGTTTGTTAGTCTTTACATGTTTCATTTTATCATGTTTACAAGATTATTGGATATGCTTATAGTCGCTTTATTATCACAATAGAGCTTCATAGGTAAAACACTGTCTTGGTGAAGATCAGATAAACTATCTTCAACCAGATTTCTTTACATATTCTCAAACTCATAGCTCTGTATTCAGCTTCAGCACTACTTCTAGCAACAACATTTTGCTTCTTACTTCTCCAAGTAACTAGGTTACCTCACACAAATGTTACGACCCAGAGGTAGATTTTCTATCAATAACTAATTCTGCTCAATCAAAATTGGTAAATCCTCAATGCATTTCCTATCAGTTTTTCTGAACATCAGACCTTTACTTGGATAGCTTTTCAAATATCTTATAATCCGATTCACAGCTTCTATATGTTCTTCGTAGGGTGCCTGCGTCAATTAACTAACTTGACATCATAAGAAATATCTGGTCTAGTGTGAGATAAGTAAATAAACTTTCCCACTAGACGTTGATACCTCTCTTTATCAAGAGGAACGTTGTCAACAGAACCTCCCAGTTTCGCATTAAATTCAATAGGAATGTCAGCAGGTTTACATCCAGTCATACCTGTTTCTTTTAACAGGTCAAGGGTGTATTTTTGTTGTGAGACAGAAATCCCTTCCTTTGATCTTGCCACCTCCATTGCAAGGAAATACTTTAGATTCTCTAGATCTTTAATCTCAAACTTATCAGTCATTTTTTTTTTGAGCCAGGTAATCTCAGCCGTATCATCTCCTGACAAGACAAGATCATCTCCACACACAATTGAAACAACAATTTTCCTAGAAACTGACCTTTTTGTAAACAACGTGTGATTAGAGTGTCCCTGAGTGAAACTTTGAGACTTAACAAATGTAGTAAACCTGTCGAACCACACTCTCAGGACTCTTTCAAACCATACAAAGACTTCTTGAGTTTACATACCTGATGGTCAAACTGAGCTTCAAAACCTAGAGGTGGGCTCATATAAACTTCTTCTAATTTACCATTCAAAAATGCATTTTTCACATCAAGTGGATGAAAAGGCCAGTCTTTATTAACTTCAACAGAAAGAAGGACCCAAAGCGTGTTTAACTTTGCTACAGGGGAGAAAGTCTCAGAATAATCTATCCGATAAGTTTGAGTAAAGTCTTTTGCTACTAGTCTGGCCTTGTACTTGTCTAGAGTTCCATTTGATTTATATTTCAGAGTGAACACCCACTTGCATCCAACTGTTTTATTCCCTTTAGGAAGAGCACAAAGATCCCACGTATTATTCTTTTCAAGAGCTCTCATTTTTTTCATGATGACAGTCTTCCACTCAGGAATTTCCATAGCCATATGTATGTTTTTCGATATTGTTGTTGTATCAAGACTGGCAGTGAACACCCTAAACTCTTCTATAAGACAGAAAGTTGTACATGGAGTATTTGGTGCAGGACCCAGTGCCCTTTCTCAATGCAATATCATAATCCTTTGATTTGTCTGATTCCTCATATGTAATGGGATTTTGATTATCTTTTCCAACCTGAGGAAGAGTCTCAACCTCCTGTGTTTCTGTCAAAGTCTCATCACTGCTTGCCACCCTGTTATTCTCCAGAACTAACATATCAGTCCTGTCACTCTCAGCCAATCAACAATACCATTATGAACACACAAGTTAGTATTATCAGGGCCAGTAGTACCTCGAGCTTGTGTTGGTTCAGATCCATGAACCGGAGCCAACGGAGCAGTAGGGGACATCATTTCCTTTATGAGATTCTTTTTGTAGTAAGTTATCCAAGGGATTTGTTCGATGAGCCACGTGGTAGGGTATGATTCCTTGAGGCATTCAAAAGGGGTTTGGAGTTGGAATACACAAGAGGACATTCAATTAATAAGATGAGCTACAGTGAGAACTGCATTCCCCCATAAGTACGATGGAAGCGAAGTAGAAAACATGAGAGACCGTGCAACCTCGAGGAGGTGACGATTCTTAGAGGAAACATCATTGTCAAGGAAAGAGAGTCCCCTGTTGTGTCGGGCAGTGGCAATCGTTTTCCTTGAGCTCAAGTTCTGAAACAAAACATTATTTGGTGAGAAGGCAACTTGACAATTCGGATCTCTAGTTATCTTACTAATAGTTAGTAAATTGTAAGATAGTTGGGGTACATGCATCACATTTTGTAAAGTTAAACCATCAAAGGGAGAAATATGACCCACAATAGAAGCAAAGGACCCATTTGCAATCCGAATCTTTTCATTACCAGCACTTGGAAGATATGATAGAAAATTATAATAGGATCCAGTCAAATGATTTGTAGCCCCTGAATCAAGTATCCATGGTTCTTACCATTAATGCTAAGGATACTTAAGGGTTGAAAGGTACATGATTGAACAACTCCCCAAGGAAAGAGACACCAGGGTCACTTTGGCAATTCACCTGAGGTTGCGACTGGGGGGCACTCGTCGATTCACTCATAAGAGACCGACCAGGATTGGGCTTGTCATTTGGAGGACGTTTTCTGTCATTTGGTGGTCCACCAAGTAACTTCCAACAATATTCTTTCATATGCCAAGATTTCTTGCAATGTTCACATACCAGGGTTTGTTTCCCATTTTGCTTGTCACTATCAGAACCATATAATTTCACACTAAAAGCAGCTGAATCAATAGTAGATACAGTTGTGATGTTCATAGGACATACTCGGTCTTCCTCTAGACGCACCTCAGAACACACTTCCAAAAGAGAAGGTATAGGCCCTCTGTCCTAGTATACGACCTTGCACTAAATCGAACTTGGAGTTCAAATTAGCTAGGAAATCATAAATACGATCAACTTCCTCAATCTTGGAATACTGGATACCTCCACACGGACGATCCCAGATAATATCACAACACAAATCCATCTCTTGCCAGATCAGGGACAATTTGTTAAAATGTGAAGTGACATCCATCGTCCCCTATTTGCACTCGTGAGCCTGTTTATGCAGGGTGTAAAGACGAGACGCATTCTGCCTTTTAGAATATAATTTATGAACTACATCCCAGATATCACGAGCAGTCGCAGCATACAACGGTTTTCCTATCTGAGGTTTCATACTATTAATCAACAGTGATCGAAGCAGGGAGTCTTCTCCTTTCCTAGTGCACGCTCCTGAGAATCCCTGGTCTAGGTCTTGGTATCTCACCAGTTAGATAGCCAAACTTGTGACGCTCCTCAAGGCTCATTTAATGGACTGAGACCAGGAGAAATAATTTTGACCATTCAACTTTTCTCCTGCAATCAACCCTGTGGAATTTTCCATAGAGCCAGACAAGTAGTTAAAGTAGGAAATGAGGTTATCGGATTCTTTGGATACATTGGTAGACCGGAAGGAATGTCAGAATTCACTGTACTAGAATTAAGTTTGCATCTAGGTTGTCCCAAGAGCAGCGATTTGTTGCCCAAAACTTGTCTGAAGATTAGCCAACTTTTGTTGTACTATTATCAGAGATAAACCAACCGAACCTCGATGTCCATAACTAGGCGATGCAATATAAGGAAGAACAGGTTGGTACGAGAAGCATGATGCTGAGGCAGGAGATTTAACTTTGTGGTAGGCGGGCGACTGACTAATCTCGGTTTCACGGTGTATGTTTTAACTAGGGTTTCCGTCAAAGAGTTGTGGCGGCAATAAAGTTAGGCAGATACGCAAGGATCGAAGATAATGATCAACGGCGGCTTGGACGAAAATGTAATAAAGGGGGAAAAAACCATGAGAAAGTTCTTTTGGGAAGGTAATAAAGGGGGGAAAATGAACCATCTAGTCAATTGGAAGAAAAC
>JBBPDJ010000021.1:8452346-8469464 GCA_037974625.1 Cucumis cinereus
TGAACCTCCAGAGCCATTTACTAAGAAGGGCTGAGTTTTTTTGTTGAAGGCAGCCAACACCAAGACCTCCAAAACATGTAGGTTGAGTTGTAACATCCCATTTGACCAAGTTACCTAGAGAATTAGAACAATCACCACCCCAAACAAAGTCTCTGATCTTTTTTTCCATCTTCTTAATAATGCTTACAGGAGCTTTAATCAGAGAAAACCAATAACCTGAGAGGCTATTAAGGACTGATTGAGCAAGAGTAAGTCTCCCCCCTTTAGATAGCTCACAGTTTTTCCACTTGTCTAATTTCATAGTAAACCTGTCCAGCAGAGAATCCCATCCAGTCATTGATAAACGTCTGTTTCCAACTTGGAAACCTAAATACGAGAAAGGAAGGGCTTCAATACTGCACCCAAAGAGGGCTGTTTGACTGTCTAGGACCAGATTATCTACATTAAGGCCAATAAGAGACGATTTTGACACATTTATGGAAAGGCCCGCCCCTTTCAGAAATAGATTTACAATCTGCCACCATTTTGTCACATTTTCTGGCGACCAATCCGCAAATAACAGGGTGTCATCTGCGTATTGAAGATGGGAAATCATAACATTCGACTGCCCAATGGAAATACCTTTTAGAATCCTTTTCTCTATACAGAAACGGAGTAAGTTACTAAGAGCATCTCCTATAATAGTGAAGAGAAAAGGGGCCAAGGGTCACCCTGTCTGATTCCGCGCTTGGCATGGATTTTCCCCCTAGGTCTTCCATTTATAATCACAGAAAAATTAGTCGAGGAAAGACACCCCCAAGCCCACTTTCTCCATCTTCTACCAAAGCCTTTAAGTTTCAACGCTGAGTCCAAGAAACCCCAATCCACTTTGTCATAAGCTTTCTCAAGATCCAACTTCATAAGGACGCCTTTCTTACCATTAGCCAAACAGTCATCAATAGATTCAGAAGCCACTAGGATTGCATCCAAAATTTGCCTACCTTCCACGAAAGCCATTTGCGAATCACTAATACTCTTTGGAAGCACCACTTTCAGTCTATTCGCTAGGACTTTAGCTATAATCTTGTAAAGAGAGGTTGTTAGACTAATTGGTCTATAGTCACCAACCCGGAGTACCTCTTTCTTTTTGGGGATCAAACAAATATAGGTCTCGTTGCACTTTCTGTTGATTATACCATTTTAAAAAAAATCTTGGAACACTCCTACCAAATCGGTTTTAAGAATGTTCCAAGACTTTTTATAAAATTCTCCCGTCATTCCATCCGGACCCAGAGCCTTTCTATCCCCCAAGCTAAAAACTGCATCTTTGATTTCCTTCTCTGTGAACGGAGCTTCAAGGGATGAAGCTTCCTGTGAATTAAGCTTAAGACTTCCTTCCATGGAGCACATAAACAGTTGAGAGATTCTAGACTCATAAAGCTGTGAAAAAAAGGAAAGGATTTCCTCCTCAATCTCTTTTCGGTCTATAAGCTCCTCCCCGGCACTGTTTTGGATGCGCTGTATAACGTTTTTGCTTTTTCGAATGCAAACCCATCTGTGGAAAAAACCAGTGTTCTCGTCCCCTTCTTGCAGCCATTTAATTTTGCACTTTTGAGCACATAACCGCTGCTCTTTGATAGTGCACTCGAAAAGATCCTTTTTAAGCTCTTCCCTCCTTCTAATGTCCTCTTCAGTCAAAAGGCAAGACTCTTCAAGATTATCAAGGAAGCTGATTTTATCTATCAACTCTTTTTTTTGGGAGATAGTATTCCCAAAAGTGTCTTTATTCCACTTCTTTAAAAGAAACTTTAATTTCTTCAGTTTGTCCATGAAGGTAAAAACCGGCCATCCTTCAGAAATCAGACCACCCCACCAATTCTCCAGGTTTCTTTGAAACATATGATTATCCAGCCACACATTTTCAAACTTGAATGGGGTGGGACCCCATACTTGGGAGCCCAGCTTCAAAATGATAGGAAAATGGCCAGAAGTTGTACGACTCAGCCGATCTAGTCTCACCTCCCTAAAAAAATCAAACCAATTGGGAGAAATTAAGAACCTGTCTAGTCTCGAAGCTACTGACCTGACCCCAGACCTAGACCAAGTGAAACGAGCATTAGCCAAAGGGACATCAATCAAATTCGTACCATCTACTAAAGAGTTAAAGTTCTTCATGCTTCTCGTGACTCTGCCTCCCGAGCTTTTTTCCTGTAACCACCTGACTGCATTGAAGTCACCCCCAGCACACCAACTGTCGCTACAGAGACCATAGAGGCTGCCTAACTCCCACCAGAAATCGTCTCTGCGTTCGTAAGAAACTGGGCCATAAACCCCTGTAATCCAACCAGATAAGCCATACACAGATCTGCAATAAATAGAAAGAGAAAACTGTCCCCTAATGGAATCAGAGACTAAAATAGTATCCTCCCTCCACATAATTAGAATACCTCCCGAAGTTCCTTCAGCATCTAACGAAGACCAACCAATGCGACGGCTACTCCACAAAGACTTGACCAACTTCCTGTCAACCTCATCTAATTTTGACTCCTGAAGGATCACAACATCTGGATTAATTTTAACTAAGAAATCTTTAACCAACACTCTTTTTGGGCGAGCGTTGAGGCCCCTCACGTTCCAAGAGAGAATTAACATATATGACTACCATCTCCCCTTGATAAAAGCTCTTTCTCTTCTCTAACTTCCTTTTCCCATGTATTAATAAGGGCTTTCACTTCTCTAGACATACCCTTGGAGCTGCTACCTCCCCCAGACTTTCTTGGCTGTGACGTATTCTTTTTAGATATCGCCCGGATACAGAGGTTATGTTCCATCAATACTACAAATAGATCTTTACTAAACATAAGGCTTTGTGATACCCCTGTTTGTTGAAACTCTGTTTCGCTTTCTATCTCTTTCTCCAAAACTGCTTCTTCACTGGAGAGTGGGAGGGAACTTTCTACAATAGCTAGCTGATTACCTTGTTTCTCCTCATCAACCTCTTCTTCGTCACTGTCGAAGAGACTCCTAGGACTAGGATTAGTTTCTTTTATTAATTATGATTAGGGTTTAATTTCGTTTATTAATTAGGATTAGGATTAGGATTAGGATTAGGGATTAGTTTGTTTTCCGATTCTCTATAAAAAGTCTTCTTGTATTCATAACTTTTGATCATTAATAAAATTTCTCTCATAACTTTTGATCATTAATAAAATTTCTCTCATAACTTTTGATCATTAATAAAATTTCTCTCGTTTGGTATACACCAATTGGTATCAGAGCATCAAGATCAATTGGGCTTGATGGAGGGAAAGAAGCCTTCTACTGCCAAAACTTCCCAAAATAAAGAGGCGGAGACACCCACCGTCCTATCAACTAAGACTATGAAACGCTTGCAGTCAGTCGAAGGTTCTATGGTATCATGAGGTTACTCAAGAAAACTTCTCTTCAGTTGGATCAATTATCCGAAGGGCAGAAACAACTTTAAGATTTGGTAAACCATAATAACATTTAACATCATCAAAGGAATTCAAGAAACAACCCTTCTAACATCCACGAACAATTGAGACAAGAGAATTTTCTAAGAAGATAACATGAAGTGGAATTGTTTGGTGAAGAAGAAGAAGACGGTTCTTTGAAGATTAAAGATGTCAAACAAGACAACGATGACCACAACTTAGCAACAAAAATAGTGTCAGAGGAGCTCTTCATATCTGCAGACATTGCGACATCATCGAGTGAGGTTAAATTGGAGCATAGGTTGATGAAGATGGAAGAAAAAGAGAAAACATTGGTGTCGGCTGTCCATGTTCACGATGGAGATATAATGATATTAGAAGCAAGGGCAATTTTGGTAATTCCCACAAAAACCCTAAGTGACAATCTGTTGACTTCAACCTTGGACTATTTAGTGGGTTTCTCTTCATTGTTGGGCTTCATGGTCTCATATTAGAAGTATCACTTTAATTTCAGAAGTCAAAAGTCCAAGGTCCATACTCAACTCAATTGGAAGATACTCTTATGGAGCATTATTTCATTTTCGATTTGGATTTGGGAAATTTTGAGCAGAGATTTTTCAGTTGGAGTCTACCACACCCAAAGGGAAAAGAGATGGAAGCTTCATGCTATCACCTCGAACTCGAGGATGAGAATTTTCACTTTGTCTCTTGGATAATTTTTTAATTTTACCTTCAATTTTGTTTGAAAACTTGAGGACAAGTTTTTTTTTGGAGGGATAGAATGATGTAGTAGGAAGGGTATTATGATCATATCCTTAATTTATTAGGATTATGAATTATGATAAGTTTCTTGATTTATTAGGATTAAGATTTAGTTTTTTTGGTTTATTAGGAGCAGGATTTAGTTTCTTTGGTTTATTAGGATTAGGATTAATTTCTTTTATTAATTATGATTAGGATTGGTTTCTTTTATTATTAGGACTAGGACTAGGACTAGGATTAGTTTGCTTTTTGATTCTCTATAAATAGAGTACTTATCTTCTTGTATTCACAACTTTGATCATTCATAAAATTTCTCTCATTTGGTATATGTTGTGTTACTTTCTAACAAGAACAAGATCTGGATTTATTATAATATAACTATAAGCAAATACAAGATAAACCAAGTATAAGGCACTTGGAACCTCCTTCTTGAACACTCTCACCCAAGTCCTAGATCACTTCACAGATTAACCTCCCTTACTATCATTTACCCTCCCTCTATTTATAACAAGTTGTATCCACCCTAGTAACTACACTTACGCAATAACTACTAGTAACTACCCTTACACGATTACTGCTAGTAACTTCCTATCTATCTAATTACCCTCATACCCTTTAACTAACATCATAGTAACTATCTAGAACCTAACAGTATACCACCACTATGTGACTTTAGCTAGAAGAGATTCTCAATTCAATGAAGCAATATGTTAGAGCCCTAGTTAGGGATATATTAGGATTAGCAATATGGCATTAGTAAGAGCATAAAGATAATTAGTTAGGAAGTTAGTGTATTTTGTCATGAATAGAGGAGGGAGATTGAGGGAAGATGGTGAGTGATTTTGGGCTTGGGTTAGCATACTCAAAAGGAAATCTTGTACTTATTGATCTTTTAATCTCTTCTTATACCGAGGGAATATACAAAATGAAAATCCTCAGCCTCAGGTTTCATATTTGAAACCTCTGGAGATCAAAAGCTAAAGGCAACGTTAGGAGTCAACTTTTCTTCTGAATGTCATCAAACATATTAATCAGACATGATGTGCGTGGCTATTAGTCTTATGAAATTCATTTTGAAAATCATCTTCTCTTTTGGTTTTATGAGTTTGGATGTAATTTCCTTCAAAAACTTCCTTGCAGCTGCTTGATGCTTTGGAGCTCAGCAGGTTAACCATGAAGACCGTGAAGCAAAACCTTTGGTGGGCTTTTGGATATAACATCGTAAGTTTTTAACCATCACCAGACGTCTCTGTTTTTCCTTTCTCCTATTCTATTACAGAAAATTTATTCCACTTTTAATGCTGCCTACAACCAAACATAAGGCTCTGACTTTTAGTTTTGGTTTTTGAAAATTAAGTTTATAAACACAAGTCCCTACCTATTGAAAACAAAATATTTCTTCGATGTTTTTTAAATTAGTCAATTTTTCAAAAAGAAAAATTAAGTCTTTTTTTTTTCTAAAAAAAATTACTTTGGTTTTGGAATTTGGCTATGAGAATTCATATTTTGGTGTGAAAGATAATATACATGAAAAGAAATTGCAAGAAAACAAGCACAATTTGCAAAAAACCAAAGGGTTATCAAAGTTTTTTTCCGGTTCTCATTTTGAATTTAAGGAGCCATAAAGGTATTAAAATTCATGGTGGAAGCTCCGTTTTGTTGTGATTGTTTCATTGAGCTTACCTTCATTTCATCTGACTTCCTTTCTTACTTGGCCCACAGCTAGATTTTCATTACTGGAGTTGCACTATATTGGTTTTTTTTTTTTTTTTTTTGAACTCATAATTTTGAATTGAACCCTTGCGAGGCTCAAAGGCTACCTTATCCCCTCATTAAGGAATTTAATCTTTGGGAGAATATATTCTACGGAAAACACAAATCGCTTCAAATTTATTCTTTTATATAGAAACCAGGCACACAAAAGGCACACAAAAACACGGTTCAACCAACCTGGTGTCGACAATATTATAGAAACAGTCCCTAATTGTAGGTAATCAAAAGAAAATATAGTTCCAAAAAAACCATCTAAGTGCTCTGGTAGATCTGAAATCCTTTTGGGCGTGCTATCAAACACCTTAAAGAACTCTCCTTCTTTTTAACCATAAATGCCACAACATGGCATACCAAAGGAACAACAAAACGGCACTTATTTTGGAAAGGAGGCCCCTGACGTATTGTCTTTCATCATATCCCACCAACTTGCTCCCTGAATCATATCAAAAGCTTCCCAAAAGTCCCACTCACACCTTAAAAGCTAAAAAGGCGAAACCACAACACATGATTCAACTCATTTGAAACACACGAACGCCAACTATGGCCAAGACGAATCCTTGAGGCTTTTTGAACTCTGAAAGTGAGGTCAACCAAGAAAAAGAGCCAGATTCTCACTTTCCGTTTCAGCTTATAATATAAAGAGGGCTTTTTGCTTGAATATTTATTATTTGGTTTGAATACTACTTTAGTCCCAATAATTTTAGTTTGGTTCATTTTTGTTACGTGTTTCAACTTTTCTTCATCTTGGTTTTTGTACTCTTAAAATGTCCATCTTGATCCCCATACTTTTAAAAGATGATGATTTTTAATCCATTCACTTCCATTCTTATCTCATTCTTTTCAATTACAATTTTAGCATTACACTATTCACTAAATTTCTATAGCCACAAAGGTTTTCACATATGTATGTTGAAATTTTACAAGTAGAGACCGAAATAGTTTAATTTTTAAAGTGGAAAGACCAAAATCGACATTTTGAAAGTGACATGTTTGTCTAGTATAATCTCACTTCCCTTTTTACGAATGTCTAATCTTGCTTCTTTGACATCTCCATTTAGGTCGGAATTCCAGTTGCAGCAGGGGTCTTGCTTCCTATTACTGGTACTATACTCACTCCTTCGATCGCGGGTGCCCTTATGGGTCTGAGTTCTGTAGGAGTTATGGCAAATTCACTTCTTTTGAGATTAAGATTTTCTAAGAACAGAAAAAAATCTCTGGAGGATCAACAACCTAAAGAAAAATAGATGAAGGGAAAAAAAAACCAAATTTAGACCAAACCCCAATGAAAGAAATGACTTTGAAATCGCCCTACAGAAATGGAGAGATTCTTCTGAAGATCTTCATATTATTATCATCATTTTGTTAATCATTGTTTTAATAAGAACTTTAATGTTTTTTTTAAAAAAAATTTATTATTGATACTGATAAAATAACCCTTAGTCTTGAGCTTGATATTAGGAAGTGAGTTGGGCATTAGTTAATGAAGTTAGGAATACAGTATTTAGGTTGTTAAACTAAACAGGCATTATTTGTTAATAAAGTTTCTTTCCTTTTGGATTGGAAGTCTTTCTTGTAATTATGTTGGGAAAGGGACTACTTGTCCCCCCTTCTATTGGTTGGCTGTTTGGACAGAGGTATATAGCTGGGAGAATAAGGTTAAAAGGAGAATTCTTTTTCTTACATTAAATCCATGTCAGCTTTAAATATACTAGTGGGAAGATTCATGTGATCCGCGTGTCTTTGACATAAATTTTTATAACAATTTTATTTTAAATTGTGTTTCAATTGTTTTTTAACATAAAATTTTTGTTTAATTTTCATTCAGTTTAATTACCACATATTTGACTAATTACAATTGATATAATATGAAGTAATGTGTTCTAAAAAATATTAGTAAGGACTAGTTAATTATTATTATTTTAAATTGGTTAAAATATTATATATTTAAATGACAAATTCTTTTTAAAGGATTAAACAAAGTAGTCATTGAAAAACAATTTTAGTTGTGTAAAAATCTGAAAATAAGAATTTTAATATCTAATTGAATTGTCTCATTTAAGTGACAATATCAAAGTTGTCCATCTTTTAATTATTTTTTTATATCAAAATGTCTCATTATACCAGGAAGAAAAATCTACAAACATTGATATAAATATCTTAAATTAATTTGATGTATTAAACTATATAATACTTGATATCGATTTCTGTTTATTTTACTTTGTTGTCTAATCTTACAGTTTTCATTTTAGTGCATGTCCACTTACAAAGATATTTGATTTTTGTTTCTTTTTTTAAAAAAGGTTAATAAAAAACACTTAATTTACGAGTTTAATTTTGATGAGTAAGAATCTCTTAAAAGGCTAACAATGTAAAAGAAAACGATACAAATGAAAGAATTAATGAACAAAAATCTAGTTTTCTCTCCAACGCAAAATAAATCCATGTAGACATAAGATTGGTGGCCTTGGCTAGGAGTCTTAACAAAAAATTAATTTAAGAAGTTGATTCAAATGAAAGATTAAACATAAAAAAACTATAGTTTTAGTTCAACTAATTTAATTTGATTTTATTAAATTTAATTTAATTCATTAATTCTCCAATTCATTAATTATCAAGTTAACATATTTAACTTAATTTACAATTTGAATCATATTCAATTATACCCCTCTCATAACCTATATTTTTAATGTGTATCATACACATTAATATTTAATTCATATTTTTAATATGAATCTAATTCACATCAAATAAATTCAAATTCAAATATTTTATTCTCTCATAAATTAATTTTGAATCACATCCAAAATAAAGTTTTTATTATAAAATATAATTAAAATATAAATTTTATATTATAATGTACCATCATACATTATATTATTTTCCTAAGTAAATTTGAACATTTCTAATTATATTCAAGAGTTATTAACCTCATTACCTTTTACGAGCTATGAAGGGGACTCATTAACTATATTAATCAATATTCATTAACTGTGATTACACTCCATTAAAGACTCACAGTTGAACTCTTCTCACTATAGATATATTTTGTGTCCACAAATATAGACCATTAATAGCAAGTTAGTCCTTCACGAATGTCTGTAATATCAGTTAGGTAAAATTACAGTTTTTCCCCTGGTTACTCCTTTGTTCTTAAATATCAGTGCTTCTCTAATGAACAACTTGTTTATGGTCCAACCAATAAACAAAAACCCCTCTCATGCCATAGAGATGGTAGGACCCTTTGTTCAGGTCTCGGAGACACTATTTATTGGAACACTCATCTACTTACTCTAAAGTCAAGAAGAACTGAATTTCATCTTATGTGATTATGTTTTCAGCCCCCTACTTGGTCTTGTCCCCAAAATGGTACGCTTATTGAGTTGACAATTTGACCACTCTCCTCCGAACAAATCAACGGACAATCCCTCGCAAACAAAAGTTTATAATACACTTAGGATTAAAATTAAGTTGCCTTGGTCATCTTATTGAAATAGAAACCTAACTAGTCAACAAAGTTACATCTAGTGGTTACTATTTTGTGGTTCAGTCTTATACAAATTCATTGTGTAAGATACCCCAACTCGCATGTCACCTACACGAACACGTTGGATCATTGTGTTTGTAGTAAATATAAAGTGGATCGTATCCATAATGTTACCATGATAAGGTACCTAGCCTTATCTCTATGCTATAAACACTTTAAGTTGTATCTCAAAGATTAATCCTTGTATGTCTCCACATACAGTTCAAGACTCATAAAACAACTTAGGATGTTAGTTTATTGGATTTAGGTTAATAAGACAAAACTAATAAAATAATCAATAACACTGATTGAAATTACAATAACAACACCTTATTAATAATGATCAACAAATTACATTTACTATCTACGAGTTTTAGGACATAAAACCCCACAAAAGGAACCCTTCACTTGCTCAGTTGCAATTCCTTGTGTTCGAAATTGGACTCACCAAATACCTAATTTAGTTTACACTTGCGCTAGATTAGGAAAACTTGTATCGCATATCCATTTCATCGCATAGCATAGCAGCATAACGCATATACCCAACGCAACAAGGTTTTGGCATCATTGCTGAGAAATTTGTTTTTGTTTATTAAGTGAATTTTATCGTTCTTTTGTAGATTTAATTGAAGGAGTATTGGAGCTTAGTCGGAGAGCATTTTAAACAATATATGAGTGAAAGCTTAACGTCAGACCTTGTATTTGACTTTGAGATTGAACGCACCTTTCAGCAGAGAAACAGAAGGAATCGTGACTAGAGATTAAGAAATTTGATAGATCAGTTTAAGTGCATGGGAGACCAAAACAACAACTTAAATCCAAATAATCTAGTGATGGAAAACAATCCAGTACCAACACAACATGCCAATGGAGAAAACAGAAAACCTGAGCATCCTATATACTTATGATACCAATAGGCCTATCAAGAACTATGTCTCTCCAAGTCTCTATGAGTTTGCTTCTGAGATTACAAGACCTACTTTTACAAGAGAAAGATTTGAGAAGAAGTTAGTGATTCTGCAAATGATTCAGATAGGTGGTCAGTTTGGCGGATTTTCAAGATAGGATCCACATGAAAACTTGATTAGTTTTTTGGAGATTTGCATTACATTCTCCTTCCCTAGTGTTGCCTAAGAGGAAATTAGACTGACATTATTCCCTTTCTCTTTGAGAGATGATGTCAGAAACTAGGTACATCGCCTAGATGTGGAAGAGGTAACAACTTGGGACTGGATGGTTGAGAAATTCATGAATGGGTATTTCCCACCAACTGAGAATGCTAAAAAGAGAAGTGTCATTGCTAACTTCGAGCAGAATGATAGAGAAATAATGAGCGATGCGTGAAACAGACTCAAGCGACTTGTGAAAAGTTGTCTGCATAATGGGATTCTAGAATGCGTACAGATGAAGATCTTCAAGGATGGGCTCAACAAAAATACACAGCAGGCAGCCGATGCGACAGCTGTTGAAACATGGGGATTGAAGAACAAGACTTATATTGAGGCGAAGGATATTTTGCACAGAGTGTTCAAAAATAATGAAGAGTGGGAGAACAATGATTTTGGGTCCAAAATAGGCAAAAGAAAGACTGAATCAACAAAGATTGATACTTATGCGATGATAACCATGCAGTAGCAAATGGCAACTATGACCTCATTGATACAGTCTTTGGCGTTGAATCAAGGCACTATGACAAATAGTCACGTCAAAGTTTTCGATCAAGTTAGTTGTGAAGGATGCAGTGAGCCACACAGATGATATGTGCTTCCATAATCCTGAGTCTATCTGTTTCATCAAGCATGATCCTTTTTCCAATATCTATAATCTGGAATAGAGAAATCATCCTAATTTTAGGTAAGGAGTGGAATCAGCAAAATGATAGACAAAGAGTTGGACACAATGAGAACCAAGGTGGACCTCCAGGGTTCCACTAGCAATACCTAAAACCGCATCAAGGCAGTATCATACGCATCAGGCGTCCAATTTTACCTCAATTCCTCTAGAGGATCTTATCAAGCAGTATATGCAAAAAAATGATGTTTTGTTGTAAAGTAAAACGTCTTCTATTTGAAACTTGGAGGTCCAAGTGCTCCAACTAGTGGAAGAATTAAAAGTTTTCAGATAGCCTGTCTAGTAATACAGAAGTCCTAAGGAACACAGGCCACGCAGAAAGAGAGCAATGTCAAGCGATGGCATTGAGAAGTGGAAAGACTGCAATTGAACCTGTAAAATAAGAGATTACGTCTTCAAACATATTAGAGAGCAATTCCAACAACAACAACATTAGCTAACAGTTCAAATCAGCACTTAGAATACTTCATTACAGAATAATGGGGATAAAGAGGAAAAAACAAGTGCCAATGAAGGCACATCTAAAGATAGAGCGGTGACTGCTAACTATAGTCCGCCACCTTCCTTCTTTCGACATTTAAAGAAGAAGAGCGACGAAGACCAATTTAGACATTTTCTAGATGTGCTAAAACAACTTCACATTAACATCCCACTAGTCGAGACGTTAGAACAAATGCCTTCTTATGTAAAATTCTTGAAAGATATTTTCTCTAAGAAGCGACGATTGAATGAGTACGAAGTAGTCTCCTTGCTCAAAAAAACCAGTGCAATCTTCCAAAAAAAGATACTAGAGAAAATGAAGGATTCGGGTAGTTTTACAATTCCATACACTATTGGAGAAATTTATTTAGGTTGTGCTCTATGTTATATAGGAGCCAACATTAACTTCATGCCGCTTTCAGCATTCAAAAAGCTAGATATTGGGGCGACGAGACCTACAATCGTGTCACTTTAGCTCGCATATAGACCATTTGTCCATCCCGAGGGCACGATTGAGGATATCCTTGTTCAAATGGACAAGTTTATTGATGCGTTGGGTATGCGATGAAAATTTAATGAAAATGTGATGGAATAAGTATGCATTACAAGTTTTACTAACCTATTCGAAGTATAAACTAGATTAGGTACATGGTAAGTCCAGGATCGAACACAAGAACTTTTGTTAACCATACTAGTGAATTGAGTACTGCTCTTTTGGAGAAATGAACTAATTAAAAGATGAGTGAGATACTTATGCACTATACTACTCTAAGCTAACTAATCTAATCTAATATGCCCAGTTGATATGTGGTAAATGGAAATGTATTATCTAACCTTAAAGCAATGCAATTGTTGTGTTAAGGGAACTATGCGGTGGACAGGGTTAAGAAGTTATATTAATCTAGTCGTAAACATTGTCAAATTCATGCACTAAGTACTAATTAAGACAAACAACCTTTTGGCGCCTTGATGCCACAAATATTCTCTTTCTAAATATAAATGATGCACTGACAATGCGATAGGTTTACTTTTATTTCTAAGTTACTCCCTATCTTTGCTCACCGTGGTCTAAGTTACTTACGCTTTCGAGCAGTTGACTACCTTTACTTGAAAGTACTCTTTCGATGCGTTCAAATGTATGGTTTGGTAAAGATCAGACTAAATGAACATCTACCATGCTTACCTACAGATTAATTCATACTTCCTAACCCATTAGTGACTTTAGGTACTCATAAGGCTTAAATAAACCAAAGACATGGAATTAGATGGAAAATAGGTATTCATATTGATAAATCAAACTCTTTACAGAGATTGAAGTAAGAAATACAGACACATGAATTGCAATAAATAACACAACAAAAAAGAGAAACTCTAAATCACAATTTCTTGCTTTTCGAGAGTGAATTGATGCTTGCACTGCTCTCAGCTTTGTGGAGTGAAAGGATGGTGAAAGGAAACTTGAGTAGAGTTAATGTCTTAGAATGACTCTTTGAAATTCTGTCTTTCGTTTGTATATATATGTCTCATCTCCTTTTTTCTGATCCCAGAGTGAGGTATTTAAATGCTTCTGAAACTCGTCGTCCACTACGCACGTCCCATGTTTTTTGGTGCCTATTTCTGTGTGTAGTGGATCTTGGGCACGTTTCGGAAGCCTTGCATCGCATAGAATCTTTGACGGGTGTTGTGCTCTCAACACCTTTATGAACGCTCGACTATGCATCAAGAGATAAATTTCCCTGAGCATTGCTTCTGATTTAGGCATTGCAAAGTCTTCGACTCATTTAAGCCATCTTTTGATACAATCCTATGATGAAAAACACCAAGAGATCAAAGAATCTAAATAATACAGTTTTGTAAACATTTAACGCAGAACATGCACAAAGTATATTACAAGTATAAATGATGTGTTTCCTATTTGTTTCTCACATAATCTTAATACTTGAAAGCATAATAACACGCATTAGACTATGAAAAGGACATAGAAGTTTCAATTATTTTGGGGAGATCATTTCTATCGATAGGGAAAACATTAATAGATGTTCATCGAGGTGTGCTGACAATGCGGGTAGATGACTAGGAGGTGAAGTTCAACGTGTATAATGCATTGAAGTACTCATACGAAATTGAAACATGTTAGTCCATCAATGCGTTGGAATGGAAATAAGCAGAACAACAAATGTTGGAAGAATTATTGGCTAACATAGAGGAAGAAATTGAGTATATCAACGCATTTTCCGAAAATCAGAGGAAACCCGAGGATTTAAATTTACAAGAAATGAATGAAGAGAAAACTAAACTTTCACTTGAAGCACCATCGAAGTTAGAACTCAAAGCGTTACCAAAACATCTTAAATATGCGTACTTGAAAGCAGACAACACCTTGTCATTTATAATTTTATCCAAGTGAACACATCCGAGGAAAAAGTTTTTCTTGATGTATTGAAAATGCATAGCAAGGCGTTGAGATATCAAAGGGATTAGCCCATCATATTGTATGCATAAGATTTTACTAGAAAAAGGTTGTCCAGGGGTTGTTCAATATCAACGCAAATTGAATCCAACAATGAAAGAGGTAGTGAAGAAAGAAATCATTAAATGGTTGGAGTGATCTACCATATCGTAGACAGTGACTGAATGAGTCTTGTTCAATGCGTCCCTAAGAAGGGAGGCGTTACAGAGGTATCAAACAGCAACAACCAGTTGATACTATTAGCTTTAGGGCTTCAATCAAACCAAAATTTTGATGATAAGAAACTCAAGTTGTGGTACTAATGTTCTTTTAGTGTTTCAAAGTATTTATTTTGTAGAGTTCAAAACGACGATTTCCATGCATCTTAAATTGTTTGAATCGGAGTCCAAACGACAAAGATTGAGTAAAAGAAGATTGAAAATTAATTTTGATGGTCGATGACATGACAATGGCGTGGCAAAGATTGATCAACCATAAGATGGCATGTGTCAAGTTGTGGAAGAGAGATGAAAAGAAAAAGGAGAAAAGAAAAAGAAAAAGAAAATGTTTGGGACCACATAATTGCAATTATGTGGATTTCAAATTGAAAATAAAAAAATAAAAAAGAAGAAAAAAATCGTGAACCCCTCCTCAACAAATGTTTTATTATTTTTTATCTCCATTTAATCTCAACCATTCATTCTTTTAACCTAGATCCAATGGTTTCGGTTAACCCTACTTTTTTTATAATCAATCATTCTTTTATCCTTATAGCCACCCTTTTCTTCAAAATAAAAATAATTCCAGCAACCTCATCAAATTCAATCAATCATCCAATTGCTAAAAAAAGTTCAATTTTTCACATTCTTCTCAATTTTTGCAAGTGTAATTGTTGAGAGAAAATTATTCAAGTGTTGTAAAACAAAACTTGTGAATCTACCTATTTAGAAGTAGATTGCTTTTTTCTTTTTTAAGTTTTTTATTGGAATTTTGTATTAAGATGTGGGTGCATCTTGGGTTGTATGAAAAAGTAATTGGTTAGATCCTGAACCAGTGAAAAGGATCTGGGTTTCTCTTTAGCCTAGGTAGAGAAAAAGAGGATTGTGTAGGTTTTGTTCTTACATGAAAAGGAACTCAATAAAGTGACCAAGAAGTTGGAAGAGTGGACATAGGGACGTTGTCGAACCACTATAAATTTGGTGTCATCTTTTCCCTAAACTTATTTACTTTTGCAATGAGTTTATTTTCAAATTTTTAGATTGCATGTTAGCTTTATCCTGATTTGCATTGTAAAATTAAAATTGATAGACAACCCTAAACCTTTCTAGTATCAGAGCGGGTAGCTCAGATTTTTGTTTCAAAAAATATTTTAAAAACATATTTTTCACTACTTTGAAAACTTTTTTTTTTGTATTAAATCTGAATTTTTGTGTTTCTTTAAAAAAGAAATTGAAAATCTATATTGTAAAATTAAATTTCACTAGAAATCTAATTTCTTAGAAATTTGTTTTTGAAAACTAATTTTTTTGAAACTTTTAAATCAATATTGTTTTCGAAAAGAAACTCTCGAAATTTTTTTATAAATAAATTTTGAAAAGTGTTCTAATTTGAAAATCTTTTGAAAAGTATTGTATTTAATCTTTTTTTTAAAATTAGTTTGAAAAATTAATTGTTCAAAACTGAATTGTTCGAGCTTATGGCAAACGTTGGAATAAACAGGTTTATAGAGAGTCAATCTACCACTAGGTCACATCTCTTTGATGGAAAGAGTTATGCTTGGTGAAAAACTAGGATATGAATTTATTTGATTTCAATTGACTACAATTTATGGAAAATTGTCTCGAAAGGTCCTTTAGTTCCAATTAAGTTAGTTGCAAATAAAGATGTGACTAAAGAGGTCGCTAAAGAGGAAAATGAGTTAAATGAAGAAGACAAAAAGAAATTATCAATAAATGCTAGAGTCATGAATTGTCGGTTTTGTGCTTTAAGTTCTAATGAATTTAATCGAGTCTGCATGTAATTCTGCTAATATTTCAAATATTTCTAAGAAATCCCTTGTTAGAGGTCTTCCAAAACTAAACTTTGAAAAAGATAAAGTTTGTGATACTTGTCAAATGGGTAAACAAACTAAGTCATCTTTTAAACCAAAGAAAATAATTTCTACTTCTAGGCCTTTACAACTATTACACATGGATCTTTTTGGTCCGACTAGAGTTGCAAGTCTAAATGGAAAACATTGTGCTTTTGTCATAGTTGATGATTTTTCAAGGTTTACTTGGGTTTTATTTTTATCTCATAAGGATAAAACTTTGAAATCTTTCATTACTCTTTCAAAAAGAATTCAAAATGAAAAAGGTTTTATGATTTCAAAAATTAGAAGTGACCATGGAAGAGAATTTGATAATGTTTATTTTGAAAAGTTTTGAGATGAAAATAGTATTTCTCATGACTTTTTCTCTCTAAGAACACCCCAACAAAATGGTGTAGAAATCTTTACAAGAGTTAGCCACCTCCATGTTGAATGAATATAATTTACCAAAATATTTTTGTGATGCTGAGGAAGTATGTGCAAGATCCATCACATGTGTTGCCAGAGCAACAAGTTGAATTACAGGAGAACTTATCTTATGAGGAAGTGTCAGTCGAGATTCTAGATAGGAAAGAGCAAGTATTGAAAAACAAAACAATTCCACTCGTGAAAGTTCTCTAGAGGAATCATGAAGTGGAAGAGGCAACCTGGGAAACAGAAGATCAGATCAAGAAAAAATTTCCGTCTTTACTTGAGTAGCTATTTTCTTAATTTCGAGGACGAAATTTTCAAAATGGGGTGATAGTTGTAATACCCG
>JBBPDJ010000021.1:8480317-8496759 GCA_037974625.1 Cucumis cinereus
TTTAATCTTAAGTTTGTTTCTTTATCAAAATGGGGTATGTCCATTTTTTATATTTGTTATTATTTGATATTTTCCTTTGGTGTATGTATGTAGAGGAAGTGATGAGGGTGCTAGGGGGTGTGAACCTAGTTGAGATGTCTTGGTGCGCCTACTGATCCATCTTGATTTTTTCTTGCTCTTTGTATATTTCTCGTGTACTTAGAGTTTTAGCCTCTTTATTAATTCTTATTAATAAAGAAGCTGTTTCCCTTGCAAATAAAAAAAAAAACTTGAGGACGAGTTTTCTTTTTGAAGGGGTAGAATAATGTAGAAGAATAGGAGTTAATTGGGTAATTAGTTAATATTCTAGGTTAATTATCTTTTTACCCCCACCTGTAATAAAACTTTATAAATAGGAGTCTTCACCTCTTGTATAAAGCATATTATCATTTCAATAAAAAGATTTACAATTTTGGTTATTGGAGAATTACTTCTTGAGACTACTTAAGCAGTTAAGCTACATCACTTCAGTAACAAGTATTCTTGCTAACTTTTGGTTTCGTTGATGTTTTTTTAATGAATCACAAAGATAGGCTAGAAACAGTAGCAATTATGCAAATTCTATAGTCTGTATTCTCTTTCTTTTATCTATTGTAATTTCTTATTTTAATAGAAATTTCTAATGAACTCTCCCCTTTTTGTTTTGTCAGTTTGAGAAGGTTTTATGTGATTTCTTGGGCTGGGTTTGGCTTATAAGATTTTTTATCCTGCTCCAGAAATTTAGTTTCTTTTTTCTTGAGACTATGGAGGTTGTTTCTCTTTTGTCTCTCGTTGAGAGTTATTCAATTAGATTGAGAAGAAAGGACATTTGAATTTGGCGTCCTAGTCCTAGTGAAGGCTTTTCATGTAAATCTTATTTCAAATCTTTGTTGGATCATTCTTCCATTAGAGAGTGGTTTTGAGGTTGTTTGGAAGCTTAAGATTCCTAAGAAAGTGAGATTTTTTACCTGGAAAGTATTGGTCTTGTTAATACTTCACATTGGCTGGTGAGGAAAGAACTACGCTTATGGAACCATTTTGCTGTATTCTGTGTCAGAAAGCAGAGGAAGGCCTTAATCACCTTTTCTGGGAGTGCCATTACACGACAACTGCGTAGAGCTTATTTCTACAAGATTTTGGTGTTAATTATGCAAGACATCATAATATTCAAGGAACAATTAGTGGATTTCTTCTCAATCCTCCT
The DNA here is from genome assembly GCA_037974625.1 of Cucumis cinereus. NCBI lineage: Eukaryota > Viridiplantae > Streptophyta > Magnoliopsida > Cucurbitales > Cucurbitaceae > Cucumis > Cucumis cinereus. The sequence goes on from JBBPDJ010000021.1 coordinate 8,481,540, forward strand.
TTCAAAGAAAAAGCCATTTTTGTGGATAGCTGGGGTGTGCGATTTTGTGGGATAGTTGGGGTAAGAGAAATGATAGAATTTTTAGAGGAAGAGAACGATGTCTGGTCTTTGGTTAGATTTCACGGTTCTCTTTCAGCTTCATTTCGAAGCAGTTTTGTAACTATACGATTGGTCCATTTTGCTTGGACCCCTTTCATAATCTGAGGGTGGTCTTTTTGGGGCTTCTTTGCCCTTGTACCTTTCATTATTAATCTCAATGAAAATTGTTCTATAAAAGAAAAAAAAAGCCTTTCCCTGCTGATAACGATGCACTTATTTCTCTACATCACTTCTTATTGCTATGTATGTTGGGTCTGAATCATTTTCTTTCTACTGTTTGTTATTTCTGCAGATGAGGCCGTGATGATCTCAGTTGCCTGTCTTATAGTTTTGTTCAGTGTTCAGAAGTATGGCACTAGTAAAGTGGGGCTCGCTGTTGGTCCTGCATTATTTATATGGTTTTGTACACTTGCAGGCATTGGGATCTATAACCTTGTCGTATATGATAGCAGTGTATTGAAGGCATTCAATCCTGTTCATATTTACTATTTCTTCAAGAGGAACTCTACCAATGCATGGTATTGCCTTGGAGGTTGTCTTTTATGTGCTACAGGTAAAAACACTGATCTACTGATATTTCTTTTTTGTTGTAGTTTAATCAAGATGTGTGTTTCATTAATACAATGAAAAGGTAGGATGAAAATTACGAAGTCCCTCTCTTCCGCAAAGGATATTTCAACCCCCCACCCCAGGCTGCCGAAAGAAACAGAAAGCACAGAAACTCATTGATGAATGAAATAAGGATTTTGAAATCATTAACTTGTTAGTTTATATACCTTGCTTTCATGTAACCTTTCCCACATTTTAGTTATTTTATGTCTTTGTTGAGTTTTCCAATTTCAACTCTCCCTTTTCCCAGTGGAACTGAAGCAGCACTCCTATTCACTGTCTCAGTTTGCCCTAATTTTGTGCCTCTGATAGGTCCCGAATTTATGTATTTACTAATTAGGCAAAAACCTAGAGTGTTCAAGATCTCCCCCTTCTCCTTAAATTCTCAAATTAGGCACAAAAAGCAAGATGCCAAAAGATGAAAAAGACTCTCCTTCACTGCCTCTTAAGAGGGCTTTTCCAATCAAACCAATCCCTATGGGCTCCACACAATCACACACTCACGCTCGTGAGTAAAATTCTCATTCCTTGCTAATTACATAATTTTGCCCATCCCTTTTCTTATTTCTCTCGGTATAGTCCATAGTAACTTGGGGTCTATCAGCCTCCTACAGGAAATTCACCATTCTGCTTTCAAGCAATATCATGACCTTGCTACAAATGCATCCTTGAACTTCAGCAATCTTTTTATCCCAAATTTCATATACATGATTCCTGGGCCTGAGGACTTTGGAAGGTTTGTTCTGAATCTTGAGAACCTGCTAGGAATAACATTGGAGTCTCACCAGTTGGCAACATCCATAGGTTGCCTTGCCTTGCATAAATAACCTTTGATGTAAAATGAAAATTTCCTTGAGTACATTCTTGGGACGTAGAAGCCAGGGTCAAGTAACAGTTCGGTCATTCTCTATTCTCTTGCCTTGCATATTTCTACCACCAGAATATTTCGTTTTCTTTGTTCATAAACTTCACTAGGAACTTAAATGATAGCTTGAACTTGACTTCTCTCTTTTTGATCCTTTGAGATGCCTTTCTAATGCCTATGGTGAGGAGTTGAGGGGCCTATTTTTTATGCTCTTGTTTTGTCAACAACATTTCTTCATTTCACGACACCCTTCTGTCAAGATGCCTTTGCTGGCCAACTCTATAAATAAGAGTCTTCCCCTCTTGTATGAAATACATTATCATTCTAATAAAAGATCCTCAATTTTGATTCTTGGAGGATTACTCCTTGAGGCTACCTAGACTATATCACCTAGCTTTGTTTATTTCTATTAAAACTTCACCTTTTTCTTATTCGTTTTTTCTTCTCCCTTCATCCAATTATTTTCGGAAAGAAATGGGGAGGAAATTGATGTTTTTCAAGAACTTGTCTGGGATTATGAAAGACAAAGAACTGACCAAAAAAATTCCAACTCCAGTGTCAAGAGGGTAGAAACTCCATTACTAGTTTCGTCCCCAACACCAAACTCTACAACAATCTGGCAACAATTGGTTGACTGGTGTGGGTGTTGGTAGGCACACCCCACACTTGGGGCACACAGGAGAGGGTGAAAGTGACGAGATTAAAATATTTTAGATATATACTTTTCTAAGTAATTGTTCTAGGTAATTTTCTTATTAATCAAATAATTTTACCTGTTATTCCCTTCCTCGTTAGCACTTAATGTTCCAATCATCATTTCTCATCATTTCGTTCATTTAAAGTTTATTTAGGGTCAATTTAGAATCATTTTGCAAACCTGAAAACTTAAAGTATCTTTTTTAAAACTTCAGGGACCAAACAAACATCAACCTCAAACTCTAGAAACCAAAACCACATTTTGCCCAAAGTTCTATTATTACACTACAACCAAATAGCCCAGAAGATAGGAAAAAACTCGCTTGCCACAATATTGTACTCTTCTTGAAGAACATCTATGTGGGCATTTGAAAAATCCATGGTGCAAGAGGGCATCCAAAATTAGATAAATACCTCCACTATGGACATCCTAGGATGCCTAGATTTTTCACATTTACATTACCCCAAAACAAATGGGGGGTACTCCAGATGTCTATCCCATGTGAATCTTGGATTCACACCTAACAAACAACTCCTTAATATCTTTTTAGGCTTTCAATTTCTTATTTCTTATTTGTTCAAGAATATGTCCTCTCTTTTTTATCACATATAGTTGGTTGTATTCCTTGTAAATCCATTCTTTCTTTTGTTATGTTGGCCAAGCTTTTCTTCTTCACAAGTCTTTTGTTCTTTCGTTCTTAAATCTTAACTAATATATCAAATTACATCCAAAAAGTTCCTACCATCTATTGGCAAAAGTGACCATAGCTCAATGGTAATTGACATGTACTCCTTTCTTTAAAGTTGGAGGTTCAAATCTCTATACCTCCACTTGTTGTACTTAGAAAAGTTCCTACCATCTACAGTGGCGTTTCATAGGTGGGGGAGAGGGTTATTAATCCTAGTGGGATGCAAGTTGCATTTGAACTTAAACTTTGAGATTTGTTATAATGTGGATCTATGTCCCCTGATGTTTCTTAAACTCATGGAGGGGGAGAGGCCTACTATATCCTGGTTGACACAGATTTGTCTCAAAACTTCATACTTCTGATCTGCTGTATAGACTAGTACTATAGTATGTCTCCATATTGCGATTCCATGCCTCTACTGATTGCATGAGTAGGATAACAAAAGAATGGGATTCCATACACCTTTAGATCTGCTGTTGTTCTCATCAATAAAGATTGCATATGTAGGATAGATTTTGAAATTAGGAAGAGATCCTTATATCCATTGCAAGTTTTTTTTTTTTTGCAATTACTGTAGCAACTAATAATGATTAGATTACGTGCAGTTTTAAATAATTGAATTTGGTGTGACTTTGATCAGCATGAAATTTTCAAACTCCATTATTTTATTTTTATTATCAACTACCAGGTTCCGAGGCAATGTTTGCAGATCTTTGCTATTTCTCCGTCCGGTCAATACAGGTAGGACATTTTAATTTAAGAATGTAAAATTAGTTACTTCATGAACATCCTTTCGAGATTATGTTTTGCACTAATGAAGATTTCATTTGTGCAACGTTTCACCTTTCAGCATTCTCTGAATTTGTATATCTAATGTTGTATAGTGAATGCTTGCAGCTTTTAATTTAAGAATGTAAAATTAGGTAATTCGTGAACATCCTTTCTAGATGATACTTTTGCACTAATGAAGATTTTATTTGTGCAACGCTTCACCTTCAGCATTTTCTGAATTTTGATATCTAATGTTGTATAGTGAATGTTTGCAGCTTACGTTTGTGTTTCTCGTCTTGCCTTGTCTTTTCTTGGGTTATTTGGGTCAAGCTGCGTACCTTATATCAAACCAAAATGGAGCTGAGCACGTATTTTTTAATTCTGTTCCCAGTAAGCATTAATTATCTTTAGTGATTTGAAAAGCTAGATGGTTTACATTTTGATAAGTTTTGTGGGTGCTTTTGCTTATGCAAGTCTCCTTTCTGTCTACAGAAAGTGCCTTTTGGCCAGTTTTTCTCATTGCTAACGTTGCTGCATTGATTGCCAGTCGGGCGATGACTACAGCTACCTTTTCATGTATAAAACAATCAACAGCACTTGGTTGTTTTCCTCGTCTTAAGATTATTCATACATCTAGGAAATTCATGGGGCAGATCTATATCCCGGTGTTGAATTGGTTTTTGTTGGCTGTCTGCCTGGTGGTCGTCTGCTCCATATCTAGCATGTATGAGATTGGAAATGCATACGGTAATGTTCGCATTTTCTCATGATATTATTTTTAATTGCTTTACTATTAATGATTTATCTTTGAGAATAATTTGGCCCAAAGGGCGTGGGAGTTCTCAAGGTGATATTTGGTTCCTTATTAGATTTTTTCTTTCTTTCAATGCTTTTGTTTTCAGGCTCTTATGTAATTATTTGCTAGGTCTTATTTCTCTTGATCGAGCAGTTTTTTGTAGTTTGGCTTCATTTTCTGGGCTTTTTTCTTTTTCCTCTTTTTGTATGTATGTGTATATTCTTTTATCGGATGTTTTTCTCTCAATGAAAGCCAAGTTTTTTTCAATCTTTTTCTAAAAGAAAATATACAGTTGCCTATGGTAGATAAATGTGGATAACAAATCCATCTTAACCAGTATATCTGCACTCTATCCAATATGTTTGGATGTATGATGAAATTTTCAGTGTTTTTATCCAACTAGTGTATGGAACCAGGACTAGGAGGTTGAATTATTGTACCCTTGTCCTGTAATGCTAACCCTTTATTCTCCTGGGTATTATATGTTCTACCTGATCTTTATGCTAAACTAATTTTCTTGCAGGTATTGCTGAGCTGGGAGTGATGATGATGACAACTGTCTTGGTTACCATTGTTATGCTTCTTATATGGCAGATTAACATTATCATTGTGATGGGTTTTGCGATGATCTTTCTTGGGATAGAACTGATATTTTTCTCGTCAGTATTATGGGGTGTGGGTGATGGAAGTTGGATCATATTGGTATTCGCAGTAATTATGTTTTTCATTATGTCTATTTGGAACTATGGAAGCAAGCTCAAGTATGAAACTGAAGTAAAGCAAAAGCTGTCAATGGATTTAATGCGGGAACTTGGGTGCAATCTCGGGACAATCAGAGCTCCTGGCATCGGTTTGCTCTATAATGAACTAGTGAAAGGAATACCTGCAATATTTGGCCATTTTCTTACTACTCTTCCTGCAGTTCATTCAATGATCATATTTGTCTGCATCAAATATGTACCGGTTCCTGTTGTGCCTCAGAGTGAGAGATTTCTATTCCGTCGAGTCTGTCCGAAGAGCTATCACATCTTTCGTTGCATTGCCAGGTATGAGACTCAATTTTCATAAGAAATATGGCTGCAATGAATCCTCATTCACTTAATTTTTTTCGTTTTGGTTGATCATCTCATCAAAAAGATAACGTTGTTTTCCTTACCTTTTCCCGGGGTTCATCACTTAACAGGTATGGTTACAAGGATGTTCGAAAAGAAAATCATCAGACGTTTGAGCAGCTCTTAATTGAAAGCCTCGAGAAATTCATCCGTCGAGAAGCACAAGAAAGGTCATTAGAGAGCGATGGAGATGATGATACTGATTCCGATGAGATCCGGTGCTCTCGACTTCTCGTGGGTCCAAATGGAAGTGTGTATTCACTTGGGATTCCTCTCCTTGCTGAATTTAACGAGATTAGTAGACCCATAACTGAAGTCCTTAACGTACCAGAAGAGGTGCAGGCAGTGGAATCCCCAGACCCTTCAATCCCAGATGCAGAGCAATCACTTGAGAGAGAGCTTTCTTTTATACGAAAGGCTAAAGAATCAGGAGTGGTTTACCTTCTTGGTCATGGAGATATTAGAGCAAGAAAGGACTCTTGGTTTATTAAGAAGCTAATCATCAATTACTTTTATGCATTTTTAAGAAAGAACAGCAGAAGAGGTATTGCCAACTTGAGTGTTCCCCACACCCATCTGATGCAGGTTGGCATGACGTATATGGTTTAGAAAGCTCAATTTTGTCGGATCTAGTGAGGAAATTACCAAATATTTGTGCGGCACGAGTGGAAGGAGCAAAAACAAAGACTAAAAGGAAGGTAATGGTTCTTTACATTCTCCAGTGTGTGCTGCAACATCCATTTGATTTCTGTGGCTGATTGGATTCAGAGGAAGCTTTTTTCACTCTTCCCCCTTGGTGTCATGCTGAAGGTTTTTCAAGGTTCGATATTGGTTGGTGACCGTTGTGGTCCTTCTTTCGTGCTCTTCATGCATGATGATGATGATGAATGGCTAAGGTGTTTGAAATTACATGACTTCCATTAATGCAATCCCACTGTAGAGATCTCTTGCGACTTAAAAGAAAACTCTTGGAATTAGTTTGGAAACTTTCATATGAACAAGTGATTTAGTCTTTGTAGATAATTGTTACTGTTTCTTTTTCTTTTCTTTTCTTTTTTTCTTTTTTCTCATGATAATGCAAAATCATGTTGATAGTTGAATTTCTATTCAGATTTTGTGTGTAGAATCTAGATTTCAAGAATTAATCACAAAATACGGGTCCCTACTGAGGCATATGAATGGAAGAGTATTATTTATGATTGAGCTTGGAAAGAAAATTTACAATTACAGTAACTCAAAACATCACACAATCAAACATTATATGTTGTGAAATAGAATGGAAGAGAACAAACAGTCTTTAACACGACTGAATATCAATTTTCTGTTCAACAAGTTTGTGAATTTTAGAAAATATCGAACTAGTTAATGACCAATTAGGTAAAATTTAAAGTACAAAGATAGTAAATTAAATCTCTATTTGTTTAACACTTGACATGCTTTAACCTTACTTTGTACATTGTTTTAACCTTACTATGTGTTTAACCTTGTATCTAACATATTCATACTTTACAATTTTTCACGAAGTGGTGACGAAAAGTATAACTCAAAAGGATCTTTTCATTTTTCAATTTGATCAAATTCATTCGTTCTTTGAGCTATTTCATCAACATTTTTGGAACACTTATAATTTTGAAGTTTGAGATTATTTAAAAACTTTAGGTATTACTAGCTAATGGTAGTTACAATTACACCTACAAACTTTTAATCATAAAAATTAAACCCTTAAACTTATAATAATTATAGAAAGAGTAGAAATTAGACCCCAAATGATAAAAGTTAAAACCTTTTAACTTTTAAAAAAAATATTTTAAATGACAAAATTGTTGAAAATATATAGATATAACAAAATATCACTATCTATTAACAATAAATCACGATAGATTACTATATGTATCTATCACAAAGTGATAGCAATATATCGCTACTAGAAAGTAAAATTTTACTATATTTATAAATATTTTGATTCATTTTGTTACATTTTAAAACAACCATAATTTCTAAATGTTATGTTTGAAGGTATAATTACTACTACCATCGTACATTAAGGACGATTTTTCCAATACACCCTAATATTAATAAATAAATAAATACATAGAGATTTTCATGTCAGCTCCACATGATTTCCTATAAACTCACACATTAATAAATATACATAGACAATGAAAACGATAATCAAACTCTAGAAAGTGACAAATTCTGTCCATTGGGTTCATCCCTATCACCAGTATTCATTTTTTATATAAGTTGATGCAATGCAAATACCTCCAAAACTAAAAAGGATGTGCTGATGAAGCTGAGACAGCGACAAATTACATCTTCAGAAAAGATTTAGCAAGAAAACATGACCGCAGCAACTTCAAATGAGCCATCATATGCATATCAACATATCACCCTCAGTAACTTTATTGCTCCATCCTTCTATTCAGAACTGTATGGAGGGACACCCTCTACCAACTATGCATCAAGGCTTTCTGATTCTAGAACGTTTGGTATAATTCCATGTCATTGTTAGCAAACAATTATCAATCTCCATGCTGTGCGCATGTTTTGGCCATCCCAGCTCAGGGTCCAGATTCAGAGTATAAATCCAGCATCAACGATCAAAAAGCCTGTAAATCTACATAAAACCTCAGCAAGCAAAAACATTGGTGAATTCATTATGATAGCTCTCTCTGTCCTGTGGTTAAACCAGTCGAAGCTGCCTTTGACTGTCACCATTCGGGCCATAATTAGAAACCAAAATCTTTTACGCAAAAGGTAAAACAAGAATTCCAAGCAGGGAGATCAGAGTGAGAACTGAGAAGCACAGATATAAGGTCCAAGAAACGTGTAATCCACAACATAGTCTACAGTGTAACAGAAGAAAATAAACTTCCAAGTAAAAAGATTGGAAGCTGGGGGCCACTTGAATTCTTGATATCGTTCTATTGAAATGAAGTCCATATGGTACTAACTAAAAAGCAAATGTTTTACACTGATGGAAAACCATCCTATTGTCATCATTATTGCAATCAGCAAGTAAGAACTTGAAGGCAAGCTAGCTGCATAAATTCGAAACTGAGCCAGCAAAAAAAAAAAGAAAAAAAAGAAAGACCTCATCACCACTTTGCTATTGTAATAATTGCAAGATCTAGCACCATAAATCTAGACACGGCGTTGCTTTGGGAGTCGGCAGCCATTGTGAGCACGTCTTGTAGTATCTTCAATGTAGACAATCGGATTTTGATCACTTCTAGAATCAGTAAATCCATCTCTCCAACTCAAGATGGCTTGCTTTTTCTTCTTAAAGAAAGTAAAGCCTTTCACCCTCATCACAACTGATTTTAGCCCCAATTTTCTAGATTCACGACCAACATACTCTGCAATTGCATCAGCAGAATAACGAGACAGTTTAGCCCCTCCTTTCAGTTCTTCAAGACGACCAGCAGAGGCCTTGAGCTTTGTATTTCCCTTGTTATCAGTAACAGTGATAAATGAATTGTTACGCATCAGCTTTATATGAACAATATCAGCATTGTGTTCGATATTGGGTGGTCTAAGGAACTGAGAACTACCCATAAAACCCCTTTCATCTTCCTCTAAAATTCCCCTCACGAAGCTCATAGGCTTAGAATTCCTTCCTGTATCTGCAGTATTAGGCCGGTTGTCGTACTCTCCATAACATCTAGAGCTAATAGAATAAGGAACGGAGACACTTTCACTTGAACGCGCCAAACCCCAACTAGGACCCTGAACTTCCATGGCTTTCCAACCAGGTCCTACAATCTCTCGACCAACATTTGCAGAACCACCGAGACAGCCTGCAATCCACAGAACAATCATCACTAAAGAAACCAATCCATAAATTCTAATTGTCGTTTCCCGAATCAGATAGAAAATAGAGAGTACAATTCACCTGAGAACTGGTTGTGTTGCTGAACAGATCCAGTGAGATCTGATCGGTGGAGGGAGGACATGGATGAACGCGCATCTGAGCCAATGAATGGTGAAATGGAGAGGCGAGAAGGAGAAAAGGAAGGGCCATGAGAGAGAGAGGATGAGCGGAAGAGAGACGAGAGTTGAGAGAGGGAAAGTTTCGGCATCGTCGGAGGACGGCCGCAGGCGGTGGTTCTGGGAATAAGAAGTGGCCAAAAGAAAAACCCTAAGACTTTTCCTCTTTTGGTGGATGAGACATACGAGTGGGGGAGTCGAAAAGTGTAATTGATATTTTAAAAATATAAATATATATTTTTTGTAAATATAATCTATGATGGATCCAACTTTGTGTAAAGTTTAATTAATTTAGGTTAGATTATAAAAACTGCCCCTACACCTCACACTCTACACTTTACCCACCTTGGGTAGACAAAAAAACAAATTAAAAAAAAGGTCTTTTTAACTCTAAGTTTTGAATTAAAATGGTAAATTTTTTTTAAAAAATATCGTTGAATTTTCAAAAGTTTAAAAAATATTCTTAACTTAATAAATGTCAGAAAAAGTATATTCATTGTTATTATTAAATATAATCCATTAATTTTTTGTGATAAAAATAACTTCAAAAATTAAAAAAAAAAAAAATAAGAAAATGTTTGTACTATTGATTAATTTGTTTGAAATTTTCTTAAGTTCGAAAGGATCCAATTTCAAAACAAATTATACAGATATCCTTTTCTTTTTCATACAGATAGTCTCATACTTATCTTAATTTTTCAATTTTCTTAGCTTACACCAACTTCTCTTACAACCAAAATTAAAATCAAAATTTTAAGTTAGAACATAAAATCCCACAAAATTTTAAAATCAAAATCTTCTCTTAAAATATACCAAAAGGATACATAGTCAAATAAAAAACTATTTGGCTATTGACACACACTTAACTATTAACGGATAATTTTGTTAAAATATTTAAGTCTTAAAATTATGTGGTGATTTATTTATTATCTTTATTATTATTATAGTTCATATACCGTGCAATTTCATTTATATTCTTTTATTTTAGATAAACTATTGTCAAATAATTAACAAATGGGGAATAAGAGAGCATTGAAGAAGGAATGAAGAAAAAGATGGAAAATAGAGTGTTGGGGTTGTATTAATGGTATTTGTTCATGTAACAACAAAAACATTTTTTTAACATTTTTTTTAAGTTGAAGGGTATTTTTAAAATTTTTTAAAGTTTAAATATATGTTTTTAACATTTTTTTTTAAAGTTGAGGAGTATTTTTTTTTAACTTCTTTTGGAAGTTCAAGGGTATGTTTGAAACTTTTGAAATTTTATGGTCATTTTTTATACAAAATGTAAAGTTTAGGAGCATTTTTTATGATTTTGCCAATAATTTACAATTTCTTTAATTTTCACACAATTAAAAATAATTTAGTGACACAAATTGTAGTTTATCCACATCAACTTTTGATATATATAAACTTAATATATGACTTTTCAAAAAAAAAAAAAAAGCCACCGTGAATTGTCACACCCAAGATATTTTGACATGACTCAAATCATTTTTGTCATTGTCAAAATCCCTTTTCTATAAAACAATCATATTTGGCAAGAAAATAAATTGATTTTTGAAAACAAAAAATCATTATAACTTTAATTTTTGAAGTATCATTGGCAAATACTTTTTCTTCTAATGATTGACAAGGAAGGAATCACCTCCAACATTTTTCTCATACTATTGAAATTTTGAAATATCCATTGTTGAATGAGAAATTTCGACCAATTAAATTCCACCAAGTCACAACAACGAAAACAAGTCCATTGTGAAAATTATAATTTGGATAATTTTAAGTTGTTAAAATTACTCAGGCCTAACCCAATTTATGCTCATGGTGGAAATTTGGGCCAAATAAGATATTAGGTCTAAGCCCAAGTCCAAGTCCAACAAGCAACTGGGCTCAAGCCCATTGGAACCCATGAGAAACCGCTATAAATACAACTCTTACAATTTCATTTAAGGGTGAAAAAGAAGAAGCAGAAGAAAAGAACATAAGGCCAAAGCACTCTCTAAATATTAAAGTTTTGAAGATATGAAGTTTCTAAGATTAATCATCTAAAGCCTTGAAGATTAAAGTAAAGCATATCTGTAAAATATATAACTCCAAGCTCTGAAGCTCTGAAATTCCAAAGATTATTAAAGCTTCTAAGCTTATAACTCTCTTGAAACTCTGAAGCTCTCAAATTCTGAAAACTGAGGCTCTAAAGCTCTTAAAATCTAAAGTTCATTTGATCAAAGCTCTGAAGATCTAAATAATATAACTCTCTTGAAGTTGGATCTAAGCAGATCCACAAATCAAAGACCGATCTAAACTATCATCTAACCTAAAGATCGATCATCCAAGAGAGATTAACAAGTCTCAAGGTCAATCATCCATGAAGATCATCAAGTCCAAAGGTTGATCATCCAAGAAAGATCATTAAGTTTGAAGGTCGATTCTCGAGATCAACAAGCTAACAACCGATCTAAGAAGATCATCAAGCCCAAATGTCGATTATCCATGACGATCAACAAGTTTAAAAATTAAAGTTTTTTTTCAAGAGAAAACATCAAAGGATCATAACTAGAGATTGTACTCACTATTCTGAAATTAATATAAATACAAAGTTCAAATTCCACAAATTAAATTTCTCTGAAAATCTTGTGTGAACACCCATATTGACACCAATTTAGGAGGAATTTCAGCCCCAAAATTATTTAAAATTATTAACAAAAATTAATAAAATTAGTTCCTTATTATAATTATTTTTAAATAAGTTTTCAAATATAAAATACCTTTTTAGTAATTTGGTAATTTTAAAATCACTCTTAGAACCAAATATAATAATTCAAAATCCCTTTTAAATATTTGAAAATCACTTGAAAAAGTTTGAAACCAAAAATAAATTTGATTGTTTAAAAATAAAGTTTACAAAATCAATTGTACTTAAATATCTTTGTCTAAAATAACTACTTCAACTATTACTCTCAACCACACCCTTACGCATGTGGTGGTTGAGTTTAGTAATTTGGTGTGTGATTTTGGTTTTTGTTTTTCTTCCTTCTCTAAAAAAAGTTAGTGAGTCAAGTTTTGAGCTTGAGTGGTTTTCCTCAACATGAGCATATGGCATATAGTTTGTACTCTCTCCTCGATATCAGAAAATTTATCCAGGTCACATATTGCCACAAAATCTAAATTTGCAATTTTTGACATTAAAAACCTAGCTAGAATAGTACATTAGCTCATTGCAAGTTCCATAATCCAAGGGACAACCCTTCCAAGCATTAAAACAGTCCAAAATGCGAAAATGGTGAAGGAAAAGGTCAACCGCCAAAAGATATAACTTAATTCGACAATCCTCTATTTATAAAGTTGTTGAGGCATCGTGGTTCTTCAATAAAGAGTCGCAGCGCTTGGCAGTTCTTATCGAAGCGCATCGTTGCAACACTTCGACATCCGTGCACATGTTTTCATCTTTAGAGTGCCACGACGCCACAAGGGAGCACTGTGACACTTTCACATAATTGAGCTCTCTAAAATTTGCATCGACCAGGCGTCATGTTGCATTGAGTATGTGAAATGATTTTGTGCTTATGTAATGGAATGGTTATACATTACAAGTTTTCCTAACCTAGCCCAAGTATAAATTAAATTAGGTACGTGGTAAGTCCAGGATCGAACACAAAGAATTTGTTATTTAACTAGTGAATTACTTATTATGCTCTCGAATAAAAAAAGTTACTCCCTATCTTTGCTCACCATCGTCTAAGTTACTTACTCTTTCAAGTAGTTGACTACCTTTATTTGAAACACTCTTTCGATGCATTCAAGTTTACGACATGGTAAAGATCAGAAAAAATGAACATTTAACCATGCTTATTCACAAATTGAATCCTAACTTCCTAACCCATTAATGACTTTAGCTACTTACAAAATCATGGAAACCAAAGGCATGAAGGTGATGGAATATGGAGTATTCATATTTGTAATACAAATTTGTTATAATGGTTGAATTGACATATACAAATACTCGAAATGCAGCAAATAAATACAACATAAAAAAAGCACTCTGATTCACAATTTTCTTACTTTTCTAGAGTGAGTTAATTCCTGTAAGGCTTCTCAATTGAATGATGATGGAAATGGGAGGAAAATTTGGGCAGAAGTTTGGTCACTTATGTAATAGGATTGCTCTATGATATTCTCTAATTTTTTTTCGTGTGTGTTGCTAATCTCTTGAATGAAATATTTATACTCTTTTAAAACTTGCCACCCACTAAGTACGCTCCATGTTTTCCAGCAACGATTTCTACACTTAGTGGGTCTCAGACACGTTTTGGAAGTCTTGTAGCGTATTGGATCTTCGACGCATACTCTGCTACGTGATGGATTGTGTTGTATTATCAACGCCTCTTGAAAGCTCAGCTATGCTTCAAGTGATGAATTTTCTTTATCAATTCTTTGCATTGCTTCTAATTAGGCGTCGAGAAGTCTTCAAGTCATTTGATCCATCTTTTGATAAAATCATGTGATGAACTACACCAATAGATCAAAGTTTTCTAATAACACTGCTTTGTAAACATTGAACGCATAACAAGCACAAAGAATAATTTCTAAGTGCATTTGATGTGTTTCCTATGTTTCCCACAATAATCCTAAATATGGATGCCTAAGAGCACTTTTTTCTACATGTTATCATGTCGCTAATGAATTGGTCATTTTCCACCTTATGATGCAATTCAACTCCAAATTGGTCTGTTTTAACACAATTTTGCTCCAAATGCTTTGTTTTACCTTTTAGACACCAAATACATGTAAATTAGACACTTAAACTCATTAAACACAAAAACAATCGAGAACTAAGAGGAGAATTAAAGCGTATTTTGAGCGTTACACAATTTTCTTTTCGCGCTTATGAATATGCAACTGCGACACTATTATCACAATAGAGGGTAATAGGCAGATGCATATTTGGAACGACTTCTAGATTTGTTAAGAACTTTCTAAATCATATTGCTTACTTTGCTGCTTCACATGCAGCCACATACTCAGCTTTCATTGTGGAATCAACAATACAACTTTGCTTGATACTTCTCCAAACTACAACTTCTTCTTTCAAAGTGTGCACTGATTATGATGTGGATTTCTTTGAGTCCTTATCAATTTGAAAAAATTAGAGTCAGTGTATCCTGTAAGATCAGATATTTAGCACCATACACGAGCATATAGTCCCTCGTTCTCCAAAGATACTTTAGAGTATTCTTAACAGTTGTCCAATGGTGATAACCAAGATTGGAGTGATACCTGTTAATAATCCTTACAACATAACATATGTCTAGTCGAGTACATAACATAAGATACATTAGACTACCGACTGCTGATGCGTAGAGAATACGTCTCATATCCTCAATTTCTTGAGGTGTCTTAGGACACTGTTCCTTTGACAGATGAATACCAATCTTGAAGGGTAGTAAACCTCTTTTGGAATTTTGCATCTTATATCCTGAAATAGCAAATATGTCTAATTTACTATATTTAGTTATATTTGTAGTTGTAACTAAATATGTAACTCAGGATGATTAGAGTAAGAGAAGAGAACACACAGAATTGTTAACCCAGTTCA
>JBBPDJ010000021.1:8496859-8516288 GCA_037974625.1 Cucumis cinereus
CAGTTTTTCACTGTCAAGTAAACTCTTATTCTTGACAGTTTTGCACTGTCAAGAAAAAAAAAGCTTATTCTTGACACGGGTTTACTTGACGGATTGAAAACGTCAAGTAAACTCTTACTTGACAGTTTTTCACTGTCAAGTAAACCTGTTTTTGTAGTAGTACACATACAACAACTGAAACAAGTAAAACACCAACAACAAGAAAAACTAAAAGAAACACAGAAGTTGGTAACCCAATTTAGTGATATACTACCTACGTCTGGGGGCAATGTGCCCAGGAAAAATAATCCAAAAATATTGAAAGTTAAGCAGTTTGCAACGTATCATCTGCAATATTACTACTACAGTGACTCTCGTAGAGCTTAACTTATTGTTCACCTAGGCTCCCTCTAAATGTGAGACTCCTTCTCAAGTATACTTAGGCTCCTCCTAAGTGTGTGAGCTCCCCTCACTCTCCACGTGCTTAGGCTCCCCCTAAGAGTGCAATATTAGTGTGCTCACTTCGGCTTTCGATAGTGAACGTGAGACTCCTTCTCAAAGTGTTATATTTCCTTATGATCAACAAACTTCCTTCACTGATAGTTCTTAGGCTCCCTTTAAGATAGAGAATCCTTTATTGTGGCTGAGTCTTAGGCTCGCGTTAAGACTGAGAATCTCTTCTCAACAATAATGGTTTAGGCTCTCCATAAATCGAAATAATCTTTAGTATGTTGCAAACAACGAATGAAGAAGCTTGCAGTGGAACAAAATGAGCAACGAGCTAGAACACGATGAAGAACATAATGCCCATATGAAGAACAACTGCGACTTGCATGAAGAACAACTCTTTTCTTGCACAATAAACAAATTCGACAATCCTAAATGGGTTTCATAATTTTCTTGAAATAATCTAATCCATAGAGGGAAATAACACCCATTAGGAAAACATAAGCCTTAATAGCAAAACCAAAAAGATATTGGATAAAAGAATGCAGCAGCATACTTCCAACTAAGAGAAATATTCGCTAGAAAATCTTCAGATGTAAAAATGAAATGTTAAGTCTTTGTGCGTGACATCTGAACACACCCCTTCGCAACCCTATAATCCTGGCCCAAAGAAGGTGTGACACCAAAAGTATCACTCTAGTATTACAACACTTACTGACTGTCGTATCCTCTCCTAGACTCTCCACTCTTAGCCTAAGAGACGGCGTGAAGCCAGTAAGTCTCGTTTTTACCTTAACAATTCTCACTGACCATCTCTTCACTGACTGTCTACTCATCAAAAACAAATAAAATATAGCGGCGGAACTATCATATGCAGCAAAAAACTAAAACACAACCACAAAAAAAAAAAAAAAAAACTCATATAATTTCTTAACATACCCAGCTCACTGTTTAAACATTCTACAAACCAAAAACAACATGCATGATCAGAGTCTAAACGTACAACAAAATCAAAATCTCTGTATAGAAGACATGCAGTTGTAAGTCAGTCTTGAAAATCACGATCTCAACCTGAAAAGTGGAAAAACATTTTGAAAGAATGAGCTAATGCCCAGTGAGTGATGTTTAATAAACAACATACTTAAAAATACATAGATATCGTAGCTTGGAAATCATAAGTATCATAAACTTTGTAAATACGTAAATATCATGCTGGAAAATCTCATCATAAACTCAGTAAATTAATATGTCTGTAAACTTTCATTAAATCATGAAAACTCTTTCAGAAAACACTGTTTCTGAAAACATGATAAAGCGATGTGTATTATCTAAACTACGCAGTAGTGGAGAAAACCCGACACTAACAACGTCTTTGTCGTAGTGGAGTAATCTTAACATTAACGACAGCTACAACTACGCAGTGGTGGGATTAGAACCAACAACCTCTTCATTGGGGCGAGCATCTATAACGTTATATTGGGGCGAGCATCTATAACGTCTTTGTTTTGGTGGGGCAAACCCAGCACTAACGACAGCAAATCTACGTTGCAGTGGGGCCAACACTTGTAACGTCTTTGTCATGGTGGAGTAATCTCAACACCATGACAGCATATAACTACGAAGTAGCGAGGCTACTGCCTACGTTTTTGCCATAGTGGGGCAAACCCAACACTCATGATAGCACATACCCTAGTATGCACACCTAGTATAGTAGCCTTGGACTCAATCATGGATACACGTGCTCCATATAAAAATATCTCGTAAAACGTGTAAATATCATGTAAATCATCTCAAATAGTTTATCAAATTCATCATGAATTTCATAATACTGAACACATGTTGAAAATCTCTTTAAAATATGGAAAATCATGATATCTCAAATTTTACAGAAATCTCGTAAAATGTGTAAACAGTCTCGACCCTCATTGCAGTCAAACATGGATAATAATGCATAGAAATAAATAAAATTTACTCAATAAACATAATTAGGGCCAAATGTTTCATCAAACATGCTTAAATCTCAATTTGACACTTGTCTCGTAAAACATGCAAAAATAATATTATAATATTCAAATACCCGGAATTGCCACTTAATGCATGAATCATGTATCAAATAATTTACCATAAGAAAGTATGCTTAAAATCATGATGAATAAGTTTTTTCTAATTTTTCTGAATTTAACACAATTTCTCTTAAAACGTGTCATTTTAGTATTATTTTAATAATAAAATAATAATATAATATTATTGAAATAATAAATCACTTACAAACTTGTCGGACCGTCCATGGTTCGTAAAGTTTCCCATAGCTAATTCTCCTCAAGATTTAGCCATCCAATTTGGTCTCAATCCATAGGAAATCAAGCTGAAAATTTCGATGCTCTGATTTTCCGGCGAGTTTTCACAAAATTTGAAGATCCAATTTCAACTCTAACCTCTTCAATTTCTTCAAAAACTTCAATTGCTCAAAACTGTGAATTTTCTGCACCAACGATGAAAATCTTCATTTTCATGGTTTTCTCGGCCAAATTTCTCAAGATTGAGCTGTCCATCAGCTTCCTCCTCTTTTTTACACAATTTAGACCCAAATTTCACTCAATTTGGTTAAGAATTGAGCTCAATTTCATCACTTTCTTCATTGTTCTCATATCCATTTTTGCGAAGTTTTTTCTTCTCTACCTCTCGGTTTTCTCTGCCCTTTTTCTTCAATTTCCTCTTAAACTCAACAAAATTTAACATAATGAATAATGCTTTCCACATCTACTTCATCCAATTGGAGAAATTGGAGAAGAATTTATACAAATTTTCAATCCCTCTTCTTATCCTTTATCTCCTCGACACAAACTTTAAAAATTTTCTAATTTCTATTTTTTTTAACAAAAGATAAATATAACAAACTTTTAATAAATAAAATTATTAACAAATAAATAAATAAATATAATAATAATAATAAAATTATTTTCTTTTTCTTTTTCTTTTTCTTTTTCTTTTTCTTTTCTTTTTAAAATTACCAAATTACCCTTTTGCCAATTCTTATTATTTATTTATTATTATTTTTTCTTTTAAACAAAATTACTAAAATATCCTTTTAAAAAATTACTAAAATAACCTTCCATTATTTTATTAATATTTTTACAACAACCAACTTGAAATACAAAAATCGGGTATTACACTGACAACTTGCTAACTTAAACAACCTCAACTCTCAAGAAAACTGTATGTCTTGTTTTATATTTCAGAAAACATACTAAAAAGACTAGATAATAATTATATGACACAGAATTATGTCTAAGCCTTTTAGACAGAAAAATGAAAAACCATCTCTCATTTACCTAACTACAAAGCCCCAAAATGTATGTTCAAAATAGTCACAATATCAAAAGAAACCTAAAGACTGGATGGCAGACTGACAGTTGTAGGTTAGGCTCGGGAATCACGGTCTCTACCTGAAAAGTGGAAAAACATTTTAAAAGGGTGAACTAAAGGTCATTGGGTGACTATTTAAATAAAACATGCTTTTTAAATCAAACATATAAGGAAATTTTAGCAAAGCAATAAATATTTAATTAATACTTGTAAAACTTTCTTATTAATCTAATACCCATCGGGCTATGTTGTAGCAGGGCATTGATAAGCGCCCATGCATGTCTAATACTCCAACGTCTTCGTCGTAGTGGGACACACCCAACACTCCCGACGACATTGTTACAGTGAAGAACACTCAACATTAGTAAAGGCATTCTCTATGTGCACATAATACTATCCCCAAAGGGCTTAAGCTAATCTCTGAATGTCTCAGGTATAAAGTAAAGCAAACTTTTAATAAATATCTGGCTCAAATAAATCACATGCTCATACTAAATTCATACTTGTCGTAAGTCATGCTTTGTTTAAATACTTGTTAAATCTCAAGCTCAAATACTTCAGCTAAATCTCATGCTTTGAAATACTCAGTAAATCTAAGGCTTAATGTAAAGAAATAAATCATGTTGGTAATAAATTATGCTCAAATAACTCAAAGCTTACTTTAAATACATTTGCTTGAAATTCGTGCTTAAATCAAGAATTTTAGTTCATTTTGTCACTCACGGGTTTAAGCTAGTTTTCCTTGGCCTATAAGCTTGTCTTATTTCCTTTTGGCTTGAAATAAGAGAATTAAATTTCAAATTAATCCTTGATCCTTAAAAATTCCAAATTTTACTTGAGAATCTCAAATATATATATATATATATATATATATATATATAAATGGCTCATTTTGACACAAAGAAATGGGTTGGCACAAGGATGGGTAGTGGGTAGGGCTACATGCGCGTGCTGGCCTTGTGAGGGACTGTTAGGACACATGTTAACCTCTCTTGGGAGCATTGTGCACCTACCATGACGTCAAGCCTTGTCGCGTGCCCATCTTGCACGCACAGGCCTTATCATGACCGTTTGTCGCGGGCAAGCCTCAACGATGCCCCCTTTGATGCTCGTGCAAGTCTGGACTTCTGCCTTATTACGCACATGTTTGGCCACATAGCTATGCGTTGGGCTTGTCTTGCGCTGCACATGGCACTAAGGCTCACACTTATCTACACATGCAACACCCGTTGCACAACCTTCTCGCATAGTGGTCTGACGTCTAGCCAAGGACGTGCTTGCTTGCCCAAATCCTTAAAACTGCATGTTCATGTTTAAATTCCATATTTTACTTTAAGAATTCATAAATTAGAATTCATTCTTGAAATCGACAAACTTCATTCTACAAACTTGATCCTTATCCTTTTAACTAGCTTACCTCAAAATTGCAGCTAGCTTTTGAGCTTTTGATCCTTATCCTCCAGCTAGCTTTTGATCTTTGAAGACCATCCTTAGTTCTTCAAAAACTGGCTTTAATGGAGTTTCTTCAACAATTCATCACCTTACTCAAATGGTTTGTTTCTGACAGTCTTCACCGTGAAACTACACTTTCTTAGCTTCTTTTTAAGATCAAAATCACTAAAATTTTACAAGGAAAATGAACACTCTTCACGTATGAAGTTGAGCTTAAATAGGCTTCCTTGCATGATCTTGTGATGACACCTCCTGCTTAACTAATTGCTTATGCTAAACTGATAGCATCTAGAAATTGTTGAGAAACACAAAGAAAACACATCATTTTATACTTTGTGCATGATATGCGTTCATTGTTTACAAAATTGTATTCTTTGAATTCTTTGATCGCGTGATATTGTTCATCGTAGGATTGAAAGGAAAAATGAATTGAAGACTTTTCAACACCCAAATCAAAAGCAGTGTAAAGGAAATTCATCATTTGACACATAACCGAGCGTCCAAGGAGATGTTAATAGCTAAATAAGGGTTGGAGATACAATGGGTGAGAGGCTTTTGGAACGTGTCAAACCTCCACTATGTGCAGACTTAGGTGCCAAGAAACATTGAACGTGCGTAGTGGACGGTGACTGTCCGAGGTAGTGAAATACCACATTCAAGGATCAGAAAAAGAGTTAGACAGTTCGACAAGTTTCCAGAATTACACATTCTCCTAGAAATTTACTCACATTTGAAGACTCTGCTCAGATTACCTTTCTCCATCTATTCATTCCATAAGACCAAGAAGCTTTGCAAACATTCAAACACTTTTGGAGAACAAGAATGTGTGATTAGAGTATCTTTAGTGTTGTGTTACTTTTTAGCATTCTTTGTGTTTGTTTTTCCTTATTTAATTTGTGTAAACATTTGGTTTATGAATAAGAACACTTGTTTTGCATCCATGTCCATGTCTTTAGTTTTTTTAAGTCTTATGATTAGCTAAAGACACTAATGGGTTAGGGAGTTAGAAATGAATCTGTAGGTAAATCTGATAATTTTTATTCTTTCTGATCTTTATCAAGTTATATACACGAACACATTAAAAGAGTATGTTCATCGTAAAGGTAGTCAACTGCTCGAAAGAGTAAGTAACTTAGGCAACAGTGAGGAAAGATATGGAGCAACTTAGAAATAAGAATAAACCTATCACATTGTCAGTGAATCGTTTATATCTAGAAATATAATATTTGTGGCATCAAGGCGTTTTAACATTGTTTGACTTAATTAGTACTGAGTGCATGAAATTACCATGTTTATGAATAAATCATGATAACTTCTTAAACCTGCCTACTGCATTCTTCACTTAACACAATATTTGCATCGCTTTAAGGTTAGCTAACGCACATTCATCCACTGCATTAGAACTAGGAAAATTAGCTTAAATTAGAATAGATTCTAGTATTAAATTCACTCAATCATCGCTTTATTAGCTTATTTCGTCGAAAGAACATTGATCCACTCGCTAGTGTAATCACAAAGTCCCTGTGTTCGACCTTGGACTTAACAGGTACCTCATCTTGTTTATACTTGGACAAGGTTAGAAAAACTTGTACGCACAGTCCCTTCATCGCATATCCATTATATTATTATTGAAAGGATAAGAGCCCTTCGCAGCGAAAGACTTACAAGATCATTCTCAAATTAATTGAGAAATTTAAAAATACCAATTATATTGGGAAAGTTTTACAGAAACAATTTACTGTGTAAAATAAACATTTAAGGCCAAGCATGCTTTTTAAAACAAAATTCAGAGAGATACAGTGAAGAGATAATCACTCTCGTTGTTGACTCTAAATTCTACAAAACATCAATGTTGTACCCACGACAATTAGAGCCTCTCCTATTCTCTAATCAATACAGGTTTGACTTGTGGGAACCAATTGAAAGCATTCCACGTTTCCCAATAATAACTCTCGTAAGGGAGTTAATTAATTTAATTTAATTTCAATTGAATAAAATGAAAATAATTAATTAATTAAATAATATTTAATCAATATTTCATTTAATTAAATAAAATTTAAAAAGTTAATTGAATTAAAATTAATAAAATAATTTTTAATCAATATTTCATTTAAATCATATTTAAATAAATCAAACCTGTAGTTTTAAATAAATCATATTTCATTTCATTTAAATCATTTAAATCATATTTAAATGAACATCTCTCACATAACCTATAGTTTTAATTTAATTAATTTAATTAAATCTAATTAAACTAAACTATTAATTAATTTTTCAATTAGTTATTTTCTAAATTAAATATTTTATATTTAATTTAATCCACATTTGAATCACATTCAAATATTAAATTCTCTCATAACCTATAGTTGTAATGTGTATCATATACGCATTATGTTTAATCTATAGTTTTATATGAATCTAATTCACATTAAATCAATATTTGAACTCATTCAAATATTTTATTCTCTCATTAAATTATTTTAAATCACATCCAACATAAAATTTATATCATAAAGTTTAATTACAAAATAAACCTTATAATATAATGTATTATCATACAATTTTCTAAGACAATATGAACATTTCAAATGATATCCAAGATATATTAATCTCATTACCCTTTACGAGCTAGGAAGGGGACCTCATGGACCTACAGATCAGAAGCTACAACGATATGAGATTAATTGGCTAAACTTGTTAACTGTGTGTACACTTCATTGAAGAATAACAACAAAACTCTTCTCGCTGTAGATATATTTATGTGTCCACACTAATAACAGCGAGTTAGTCCTTCACGTAGCACCAGCTGGGTCAAGTTACCATTTTATCCCTAGGTTTCTTCTTAGTCCTTAAATACCAGTGCTCTCTAATTAATAACATGCTTATGGTCCAACCAATAAGCAGAAATCCCTCTCGTACCATAGAGAAGGTAGGGCCCTCTGTTCAAGTTCCAAAGAGACCAATTAAGGAACAATAATCTACTTCGCTAAAGTCGGAAAGGAGTGAATTTCATCTTGTGTGATTAGGTTCTTAACTTCCCATTCGGTCTTGTCCGCAAAATGGTAGGCTTATTAAGTCGGTAATCTGGCCACTCTCACCCATACAAATCAAATGGCAATCCCTCGTAAACAGGAGTTCATAATACACTTAGGACTAAAACTAAGTTGTCTAGCTCATCGTATTTCAAACAGAAATCTTACTAGTCAACGGGGTTACATCTGGTGGTTACTATTTCGTGGTCTAGTCTTATGCAAACTCATTGCATAGGATACCCCCATAGCATCTCATTTTAGAATTTCTTCGTCTCAGTGTCCTGTTACTGAACAAGAAAGGTTAAAGATGTCTATTGTTCCCTATTGTAATGTCGTTGGAAGTATTATGTATCTGATGATTTATACTAGGCCTCACATGGGTTATGCTATGAATATGATAAGCAGATTTATGTCAAACCCTGGGAAGGAGCATTGGAATGCAGTTAAATGAGTGCTTTGATACTTGAAAGGTAGTGCTAATGTATAACTGAGTTTTAGCAGGGAATGTGATAATTTAACACTGTTGGAAGGCTTCACAGATGTAGATTATGTAGCAGATCTTGATAAACTAAGGTCTCTATCAAGTCATATTTTCAGCTTGTATGGTAATGTGGTCAGTTTGAAAGTTACTCTACAACCAGTTGTTGCGTCGTCTATTGCTGAGTCAGAGTAGATTTCAATAGGTGAAGCAGTTAAGGAGGTAGTGTGGTTGAAAAGGATAGTTGGTGAGTTGTTATCGCAGGAGTTTATTTCTATCATTCATTGTGATAGCCAAAGTGCTATTCATCTTATGAGGAATCCATCTCATCACGAACGGTCTAAGCATGTCGATGTTAAATTTCATTATATTAGAGAGGTTGTTGCTCATAAAGATGTGGAACTAGTCAAGGTTCATACAGTTGAGAATTTTTCAGATATGTTAAACAAAGTTCTTCCAGCTCATAGGTTTAAATACCCGTTAGATGAGCTAAATGTGAAATCTAGATGATAGGGTGATTGGAGAATCAGTTTGGTGGCTTCGTTTGTCATGAGGGAGATTTGTGAAAAAAAAAAGGTAAAAAAATATTCAGATTTTTAAAGGGCGGTTTTAATTGAGGGCAAGAGTGTAATTATGCCTTAATGGCATTTTTGAAAATATGTCAATCTTCTTCCCTTAGGTCTTAAAAATGTGGAAAGAAAATAGGGGAAGGGTGAGTAGCCGCATATCACACATTCTAGATTGTGAAAGTGAGTTTTCTGCACTATTTAGAGAGAGAAACGTTGGTTTCTTCATAACTATGAATGTAGTCGATGTGGATAGTCTTTCGTCTCAGTGGGCATCGACGTCGACGGTCTTTGGTGGCAGTTTTTGGGCATTTTTCTTTATCTATTTCGCGTGGGAGTTCATAATATAGCACAGATTCTGCGCGGTGTTTGGGTTTCGTCAAATTTGGGTTTTCATCGGGTTTGATCTCTATTTTGCTGTGGGTTGTTCGACACGTGGATCTCTTGTTAGAAGAGGCAGTTTTTCGACGGGTTGGGTCTCGATTTTTGAGGTATTTTGTCAGTAGTGGGTCTCTCAGTTTGTTGGGTGTTTGTTCAATGATATGGTCGAATTTGACGTGGATAAATTACAGATTGTTTATCTTGTTGATTTCTATAATTTGTAATCTTGATTGCTCTTAATAAAATCTCTCCAAACTGGTTCTCAAAGTGGATGTAGACCAAATTGGTTGAACACTATATATCGTTGTGTTTGGTGTCTCTGTTCTTTACCGCTTTGATTATTTGTTCTGGTCATTGCATTCTGTTTTGGGCATTGTGTTATTGATAATTAGTTCGTAATTTTACATTGAAGACCCGAGAACTCCATAATCTGGCAGCGCCACCGTGCCAAGAACTAGAATTAAAATCACATGTTCAGTGTTGCAAATCCCAATCAAAGCGTCGCGACGCTACAATGTTTCAATTCACGTTAAGGCACGCAAGCCACACGCCTCGTTTCACCTAGCCGACCTATTTTTCCTATTTAACCATTTTTTCTTTGTTATTTCTTATATCTTTCCTTCATTTCTCAAAAATACACTTTAGTTAGGACATTGATCTTGTAACTCTCTTTCAAAATCATCAATAAAATTCTCTTTTTCAATTAATCAAAACTGTCTCTTTTGTTCCCAATTCTTCTGAAGCTACTTTGAGATCAATGAAAAACTAAAGGTATTTTCTATGGGAATAAATTTTCTAGCAATTCTTTCTGGAGAATCGTGTCTAATGGCATTCTAATTTCAATATTTAATTTAAGTCTGATCTTGTTTTTGCAAGAGTTCTTGTTTGATCGAATTGATCATCCTTGAAAGCATGAATTTTGTTTCACCTATAATGCCTCTAAGCATGAATTTTGAAGCAAGATTGATTGGGAATTGTTGATTTGATCTGAATCATCTATTTCTTTTTTATCTTTTCTTGAATTTCTAATTTGAATTCAATTAATTAATCATTCTTAAGATAGATGCTTTCTTTGCTTTTGAATGTCACAACATTGAAACCTATAATCTTTATATAAACTTAAAGAATGCATGGAAACCACTAAGATAAAAATGTGTTCAATAAATTTAGTGTGAATCTTGAAGATATTCTTGTTCATTAATTAAGGTTAATTAGTTTCTTAATAATTAGTTGTGAATTGAAATTGATTGCAATATATTTATTTGTTCAATGATACAAAGAATGCTAGAAACTTTCATTCCACTTTATTTGGTTGAGAGAAAATCCTCTTTATTTTGTGCCTTAAAATTCTCATAACAATTCTAAAAGTATCTATTTGCTTTCTTTTAATTTCTCGCATTGAACTTAACAAAATTCCCATTTTATAAGTTAGAATTTTTTATTCTTGGTTGAAGATTTGTGTTTCCTAAACAAGATTTCATTGAGACTCGACCTTTGCTTTCACTTTAATATCCTTTGTTAGTATCTTGCATACTTAAGTTTGGGTTATAAATTTCTTTTGTTGGATGCAATTAAAGGATCCTTAGACCTTATTGATTTCTTTTTAAAAAGACATCCCTTCTTTCAAGCAAACAAAATTTCGTCATTGCCAGAGGTTCTTGGTAATAGGTTTCAAATCTTTAATTGAAATCTTGAATTCTAAAGAAAGATATAAAAAAAAAAAAAGGGATTGTTTGTGTTTAAACTTTTCTTTGTTGCATGACCCGCTCCTCTAGAAGTTTTGACTTTAATGTTTTTTAAGATATTACTCGGTTAGAGAGGCGACAACGAAGAGAAAGAAGAGAAGAAAGATCCTGTCAAAATCAAGATCAAGGTTCAAATCAAGACCATGAAGAAGAGTTAGAAGAGCTTGAAGTTCCAAGATGAGAAGAAAATTAAAGAAGAGAAAAAATAAGCAAAGTACGTGAAAGAACGTTGAGAGATCTTGCAGAGCAGGATCTTACGCAAAGATCTCTTTGCATCGTTTATCAGAAAATTACCATTCCATTCGAGCTAAAAAAGGGTTAGTCCACCTCTTTCACATCCTCAAAGGGAGTTCAGGAGAAGACTCGCACAAACATTTAAATGACTTTCAAAATGCTTTGTGACGAAATGAGACCACACGGAATAACTAAGGAGCAGTTAAACTTCTGTACCTTTCCTTTTCTATCAACGACAGTATGAAAAGATGGCCAAGTTACATACAGTCCGGATCAATAATCACATGGAATGATCTTAAGAAGAAGTTCCTCGAGAAGTTCTTCCCTACCCCACGTGCCCACAACATAAAGAAATTTTTAGTTTTCGACATGTCGTAAGGGAATCACTATTCGAATATTGGGAAAGATACAAGGAGTTATGTGTAAGCTTCCCACACCAGCAAATCTCATACCAATATTTGATCCAATGTTTCTACTCCAATTTTTTGGCCTCGACTCGAAACACCATTGGTTCGATCGTTGGTGGTGCTCTAGCCAATAAAACTCTATCTGAAGGAAGTGATCTTATTTCTACTATGATGGAGAACTCTAAAAACTTTGGGATTAGAGCAACCAATGTGGACTCTTCATCATCAAAAGAGGTAAATGAGCTTAGATCCAATTGTCTAATCTAACTTCTCTAGTGACATAGATGGCAAAAGGGGCGAATCAACAAGTGATGATATGCGATGTATGTGGAATGATTGGACATCCTACTAATAAGTGCCTCGAGGTCACAAAAGAATTTAATGCATTGGTAGGCTTCGATAGAAAGTATGATCCTCATATTAACACGTGCAACACTGGATGGAGAGATCATCCACATTTGAGATGGAAAAATCAAAGGCAACAAGAATCAAGGCCTTTCTAACCTTTTTCTTTTTCAAGTATTTCTCTCGAGGACATAGTTAAAACATTAGCTGACAACTCTCTTAAATCTCAATAGGAGATTCATCAATTGCAAAAAGGCGTTATTCAATTCTCTCAACAAATCAAATCATTGCAACACGAGATAAAGATCAACTTCATAATCTCGGCAACCAAATAACAGAATTGGCATCAATTGTAAGAAAATTAGAAAACAAATGTAAATTGTCCACCCAACCGAAGCACGCCAACGTTAGTGCCATTATCCTTAGGAGTGGAAGGAATACTCTTTTGCTAACCACTACAACGTCAGATGATTGTCCCCACCCTCTTCTTTTCAAATCACAAATTGAGGTAAAGAAAGATGAGAAAAATGAAACAAAAGACCAGTCGTCTACAAATTCCAAGGTAGGTCAGAATTCCTTACTTAGTATTCCTCGTTACATCCCTAAAGCTCCCTTTTCTAGTAGGTTTCCACCGAAAAGGAAGGAAGTTGACAAGAATGAAGACTTTTTGGCGATGTCTAAAAAAGGTCCAAATCAACATTCCTATTCTTAATGCAATTCAACAAATACCAAGGTATGCCAAATTTTTTAAGGAGCTTTCCACTAACAAAAGAAAAGCTAAGAAAAAGGAAAAGGTGACGGTAAGTAGTAAAATTTATTTGCTTTTAAAAAGAAACATTCTGAAAAAATGTGGAGATTCTGATATGTTTACTTTACCTTGTTTCATAGGAGATAGAAAAACCGTGCATGATATGCTTGAGTTAGGTGCTTCTATCAATGTTATGCCTTATCATGTCTATGAAGATTTGATATTGAATAATTTGCAAAAGACAAACATATGCATCCAACTAGCTGATAGATCTTACATATCTCTGCTAGGAATAGTTGAAGACGTGCTAGTTAAGTACAATGAATTTTCTCTACAAATTTTTACATATTGAAAACAAATGCAACACCTACCCTTCCATCCCCTGCTATTCTATTAGGGAGACCTTTCATGAAAACGACTAAGATCATAATAAATGTAGATAAATGATCTCTCTCGGGAGAATTTTAGAGGCTCTTAATTCTTTTAATAAAGCATGTGATATAGAAAATGATAATGGTATCTCCTACGATTTGACTTTCCTTGCTTGATGCTTGAATGTAGGATTTCATATGGCCTTTTCCTTGCTCGAGAAAAGTAAGAGCTAAGTTGGGGTGTTTGATAGAACCGTGAATGTGCTAGGTTTTCTAGGTTAAATCTCCTAAAAAACTACACTTATGAACCAATTCTCTTATTTTGTAAAAGAATATGGTCTAAGAAAGCCAAAGAGTCCAACGTATAAACAGTGACTCAATTCCAAGCTAAAATGAGTGTAAACGGGCCAAAAGAAGAATCAGTGGTAAAATCGTAAATAAATGGACATTGCTACCGTCCCTAGTGCTGTAGTGCCGCTTCAAAATGCTGAAGACCTGAGAGCTCCATAATCTGGCAGTGCCACGATGTCTATTTCAACGTCATCGCGCCAAGCACTAGTGCCACAGCCCCATGTCCAGCGCCTTGGCGCTACGAAGTTTAAATTTGTGTCAAGGCACGCGAGCCGCGCGCCATCTCCTGTCCAATTGACCAATTTTGCCTATTTGGCCATTTTTCTTTTGTAATATCTCATATCTTCACTTCATTTTTCAAAAATACACTTTAGTTAGGGTATTGGTCTTGTAATTCTCTCTCAAATTCATCAACAAAATTCTTTCTTTCAAACATCATGAATGTGTCTTTTGTTCCCAATTCTTCTTGATGCTACTTTGAGATCCATGAAAAACTAAATGTACTTTTTTTTGTGAATAGGTTTTCTGATAATCTTTTCTTCAGATTTATGTCTAATTGCATTCTAATTTAAATCTTTAATTAAATTCCAATCATATTTTTGTATGAGTTCTTGTTTCATTGAATTGATCACCCATGAAAGCATGAATTTTGTTTAATCTTTAATGACTCGAAGCATGAATTTTGAAGAAAGATTGATTGGAAATTGTTGAATTGATCTCAAACATGTATTTTCTTTTGTTATTCTCTTGAATTTCCAATTTGGATTCGACTAATTAATCATTCTTAAGATAGAGGCTTTCCTTGCTTTTGAATGTAACAACATTGAAACTTAAAATATTAGTACAAACTTAAAGAATGCATGGAAACCAATAAGATCAAGGTGTCTTCAATAAATTTAGTATGGATCTTGAAGAAATTCTTGTTCATTAATGTAACGACCCAACTTTTCAAACTAAGCTGAGACCGTTGCTTAAATAAAAACAATCTTTTTTAAACTGAAATCATAGAAAGTCGAAATCAATTCATTAAAGAAATGAATAAATAAAATTATTTACTTGTAAGAAATTTTAATGTTTAAAAAGTAAATAAAATAATTAAAAACAACCTAGTCGGGATCTCTAACAATATAAGAGTTTTTATAGTTAAAATAAAAAAAAACATTCCATAAATAGTCAAATCATTAAAAGATGGTCACAGAAGCATCAAGTCATAATAGTCCTTAATGGCACGGTCACAGGTTCTTCTTGTCACTCGTCGACTTCCTCTTACCTTTGCTTGAAAAAATGAATATGGGAAGGGTGAGTATATAAAATACCCATTAAGGGTCCCACTACTGGGCCTACTAGGAGAACCGTTAACTTTCTATTAAGCATATATCTTGTGCCATATCACTTTAGTGAACCCGTAGGAACACACACTTATCAGTTTAGTGAACCTCTAGGAACACGTATATCAGTCTAGTGAACCCTAAGAAACACACATATCAGTCTAGTGAATCGGAAGGAACACACATATCAGTCTAGTGAACCTGTAGGAACACACATATCAGTCTAGTGAACCTGTAGGAACACACATCTTAGTGAGATTGGCGGTGGAACAACGGTCGAGATGCAATAGACAACGACTCGATGACAGTTTCACGGTGTACGTGGCAGACTGGCGTTAGGGGTTGTGGTGGCATGGTGGAGGAGATGTAGCCGACGTTCGTCGATTGTTGAAAGACCTAGGTGGTGGTTGCCAGCGAAGAAACCCAATAAAGGTGGGGGTTGTGCGATGTGGGGCGTGAAGAAAAAGCTGTTGAATTTTTTTTACTTTCACGCAGTTCGAGACAACCCTATTTATAATTTATAAATAATAATAACCTTTTTTTTTTATTTTTTTTCCTTTGTCAATAATAAATATATATATATATATCATTATATATTTTTTTCAATTTGATTTTTTTTCTCTTATTTTCTCCAAATCATTTAAATGTGCTCCCTCTCTTCATTAAATAAATATTTTAACCATTAATTATGTAAATAAATATATAGTTATAATTTTACGTCCCCAATTTTCAATTCACAATCAAATATATGTACCCACATATTTAATTACTAAATCAAATTCCACCAAATTAACATAACTTTCCATAATCTTCCAAATGAAATTAAATTAACATCCCTAAAAAAATTAAATATCAAATAAACAAGCTTTTACTTACTTTATTTAAGATAATAAAAAATAAGATTCCATGACACAGTTTAGTCTTAAAACAATCACATATTGTTGTTAGATCCTACTTCGAATGAGTCTTGAAATTCCTTTTCAAAACGAGGTGTCTAAAATCCTTGGATACTAAAGCATCAACAAATAGAAAAATATTTTCATAACCTCACAGTAAGTGTGACTGATTTTTATAAATAGCTTTTTATTCATTCAATACTGAGGATATTCATATTCCTTAAAGTAGATCAACATGTTATTCATGCATGGAAAAACATATGTCTCGTGACACTTTAGGGTATTGATATGAGCATGTGGCTCTTCCCTAAGGTATCCTCCATATTGACTCACAGTTGGGAGTTGGGAGCATTTGGAGAATGACAAATTTCATCTTAAATCATGTGTTAGCAAAAGTACGACATGTGACACCCACATTTTGGAGAATTGGCGCGAAGGCTGAGTGTGTCGCTTAATAGCTAAGTGTTTTGAAGGTTGGGATACAAGGTGGTTTTAGGCGTTATAATAAAAAGTAGGGACGCAAAGTTTGGCTAGGCATCTAAAATTTTAATTCATCTGCTAAGGAAGGAAGAGAGGTTGAAGTTGTAAATTTTGGAAGTAGGAGGCTAGAACTTGTATTGTGAAAGGATGCGACGAAATGAAGATGTGAACATGCGATCAACTGTAAGGCATTATAATTTTGCGGTAGGTGGGGAAAGGATGAGGTGTTAAGGATGAGGCGTTATGAAGTTGGGGCTAGGCATTTAACTCGTTAGGCGTTCATAAGTGAAATTAGTAAATTATGGTTGTATGAGGAGTGTAAAAATTAGGACTATATGAGGAGGATGCGTGGTGGTCAAAGAGTTAATCATGATTTTTATGTGGCGTAATTTGAATTAATTTGAGCTAAATAAGTTTAAGAGAAGACATGCGTAATGGGTTGGGTATGTGCTGGCCAAATTTGGAAAGCTTATTGGTGACAAAATTGAGTGAAGGATTAGTATAAATAGAATCAAAGCTTTCTTAAGTTGTAAAGAGAAAGTTTAATAAAGAAAGTTTGGTAATAAGGGAAGAGGACACGATCTGAATGTTGGTTACGGGACGAGAAACTGATAGAAGAGGAAGAGAAACCTAAACATCGGTTTTATGAGTGACCTTTCTTAAAAGAAAAGATTCCAAAAACTATTCTTTCTTTAAGCTACGCATTACATAATAAGCATGTTGCATATCCATGAGTTACAAAGTATGAATGATTACACTTATTGTTTGTTTGAATAAATTATTTGATGTGTTGTTTATAAACCGTTAGTATTGTTCCAAGTTCTAAGCTAACTCTATGTGCACACGTGAGTGAACAAGATTCAGGTGTTGAGTATGTGTTCACTTAGGCTAGTGTGTGTAGTCGAATGTGTGCATTTGCCTCCATTAAAGCTAATTAGCCGAGCAGCTGGTGTTGAACTTTGTTGGTCTGGTTAGGTTCTAGTGGTGTGAGTTTGTCCACTTCAATAGTCTAAGTATTGAGTATGTTCCACATTCAAGAATGAGGAATGGGTCAAGCTAATGTGGTTATGGCGTGTAACACCTAGTGAGGACTCATTACCAGATGAGTGCCTAAGAAAGAAAGTCTTTTTTAAGTCTATGCGTTAACATTATATTCCCAAAATGTTTTCTTAAAATATGTCGCTCACTAGGTCTTTGGTTTCAATTGTAAGTGTTCCCTCCTCAAACTAGCGAAATGTTTGCAAGGCGTTGTACGAAGTTGTCATGCCCCTACTACATAGCATCTTTAAGTTATTACGTTGTCGCATTATATCTTCAAGTTTTAGTATCGCATTGCTATGTATAAGTTTGTAAATGTGGTTCCTTTGTAAAGCATGTATGCATTATACTGATGTTGTTATCAATAAAGTTGAGTTTAGTCTGACTTGATTCCTATTGTATAGCTCATTATTTTATTGCATGCTAAGTACAAGCAAGTTTAAGTTTTACTCGGCGTTGTTAGCATTCCTATTCAAAATGTTGGCCTCACCTAGGATGCATCCTCTCTTAGGTTTGCAAGGGAAAAATCTAGGAGGGGTGTGACATACTCCTTGGATATGTTGAGATCATGGGCAATCAAAATTGAATGGGCATTTGTAGTGGCTTCGCCTTCACCTCCATTTTCATTGTGGGCTATATTGGGATTCACTCGTTCATTCAATCTTTCATCTCCCGCAAGAGAGGCATCACGCTCGTTATTTTTCATTCTTCCTCGTTCTTGTTGTCGCCTCTATTTTCTTTCTCTTGATCTCTTCCGAAAGGTTCGTTCAATCTCATGGACAAGAATTAATTTTGATTCAGAACCATCATTCATAAACTCACTGCAAACTGAACTTTTGCTTATGATATGTAACGCCCCGAGTTTTCTACCTCAACCCTAGGTCGTTACTTGAAACAAAACAGGAATTTATAACCAAACTCATGAAAATTTCCAATCGTTTTATTAAATAGGTAAAAGTTTTATGGAGGAATCGCGTAGTCGAAGAGGCTACGTGGGAACGAGAAGGATGACATGAGGGCATGATAAACAGAGTTGTTCGAGGATTAGAACTTTCAAGGACGAAAGCTTCTTTAAGGTGGGAAACATGTAACATCCCAAAGTTTTAGGTAATTTTAATTTAATTATCTTGAATTAATTAAGTACAAGTTGGTTTATTTATATTGGTTAGAGAAGTTAATTTAATGGATTTGGAGGTTTGGAAAAATATGATTTAGTGGAAATTTGATTAAGAAATTAAATATATATATATGGGCAATTGATTTAATTGAAAATGTGAAAATTGATGAGAAAAGTTATAATTATATATTTATTTTATATAATTAATGGTAAAAGATGAGATTTGTTGAGGAGAGAGAATATTAGTTCTGGAAAAAATTCGTTGAATTTTGTAGTTTGAAAAACTATTTATGAAAATATAGTAGTTTTGAAACTATTTAGTGAAATACCGTGCTTTTGCTTCTCTCTTTGGCCGAGTGTTGAACACTCGGCCAAATTCTATTTTTTTTTAATAAGGTCGAGTGTTGAACACTCGGCCAAGTTCTAATTTTTTTTTAATAAGGCCGAGTGTTGAACAGTTGGCCTTTTATGCCATATTTTTTAATTTTCTTTTTTTAAATAAGGTCGAGTGTTGAACACTCGGCCTTTTATGCCATATTTTTTTTAAAAACATTTATATAAGGCCGAGTGTGACACTCGGCACTCGGCCTTTAGGTCATTTTTTTTTTAATTTTCTTGAAATGGCCGACACTTTGCTGAGTTAACACTTAATTTTATATATATATTTT
>JBBPDJ010000021.1:8521862-8559909 GCA_037974625.1 Cucumis cinereus
TATTTTTATAAAGAATCTAAAAATAGCCATTTTATCTTTTTGAAAAGAAATATTATTTTAGCCAAATAATACTAACATATCCAGACAACATTTTGTCAATAAATGATGTCTGGACATAGCTAGCATTCTGTTCTAGTAAGTTCGAACAACTTGAATCCTAAGAACATACTCAACTTCCTCAAAATTCTTCATTTTGGAATTGTGTAGCTAGCCATTTTTTAATGTCAGTAAGGTATCCTACATCATTCCAATAAATAGGATGACATCAACCTACAACACTAAGAATGATATAGTTGTGTTGACAATCTTTTTGTAGACATAAGGCTTGTCAACATTTTGTTCAAAGTCATAAGATTTTATCACAATGTAAAACTTTATATTCAAGGATCTTGAAGCTTGTTTTAACCCATAAATGGATCGTTTAAGCTTACAAACTTTTTGCTGTTGACCTGTTCAATAAACCCCTCTAGTTGAGACATATCGATGCTCTTTTATAGATTGTCATTATAGAAGAGTGTCTTGACATCTATTTGCTAAATTTCATAATCATAAAATGTGGCAATAGACAAGAGTATTCTAATATACTTTAATATGAAAATAAGAGAAAATGTTTGTTCGCAATCTATCCTCTCCCTTTGAGTATAACCTTTTGCCACAAGTCTAGTCTTAAAAGTCTGTACTTTAGTAGGTCTTGTTTTCTCTTATAGATCTATTTACAATCAATAGTTTTTACCCCATCTGGTTGGTCCACATGTTCCTAAACTGAATTGAAGTACACTAACTTCGTTTCGTAGTCCATAACTTTATCCACTGGGCTTCGTCTACAACATTCATTGTCTATTTATAGGTTAATGGATTCTCAACACCATCATCAGGTATGGCGTCCTATTAAACACAAGTAACAGACAGGTTGATGGATAATCCTCCCATTACGTTGAGGCATTCTCAAGTTTTGAGAAGGATGAACTGATCAAAAGTGCTAGCTCCGTCAACTACTTTAGTAAAAGGACCAGCCTTATCAACAACTTTGTTGATTTATCTGTAGCTTCTTTAAAAATTTCACTCAATACTAGTTTACTGCGAGGTTGGTGATTTCTATTGTGGTCTTCCTCTAAGAATGTAGCATTTGTCGATACAAATACTTTATTCTCTTGATGATCATAGAATATACCATCTTTCTTTTCTTTGAGATAACCTACAAATAGACATAATTTTGAACGATTTTTCAATTTCTTTGGGTTTTTACCAACACAAATGCTGAGCATCCTTAAATCATGAAGTTACATAACCTACCTTTTCTTTCTTTCCATAACTAATAAGATGTTTCAGAAACCATTTGAGAGGGAACATTGTTTAAAAGATACACAACAATCTCTACTACGTCTTCCCAAAATGAATCTAGTAACTTGACAAAACTCATCATTGAACGAACCATGTGTAATAAAGTTCTATTTATTTATTTTTATACATCGTTTGTTGAGGTGTCCCAAGTGTAGTATGTTGTGATTGGATTTCATGATCTATCAAATAATCTTGGAATCCCAAGTTCATATACTCCCCACCTCGATCTGATCAAAGTGTCTTGATTATTTTACCTGATAGGTTCTCAACCTCAGCCTTACTCTTTGACTTTTTAAAAGCTACAAATTATGATGCATTAGGTAAAGATAGTCATATCTTGAATAATCATCAATATAGTTGATGAAATACTCATACCCTCATCGTACTTTGACATTCACTGCTCCATAGAGATTCAAATGCACAAGTTCTAAGGGTGCTTTGACTCTAAGGCCTTTTCCAGAAAAAGATCTTTTAATCATCACCCTTAAGCCAAGATTCAAAAGAAGGTCGAAAGTTGTCTTCTAACTGATTTAGATGTCCACCCTTAACCAATCTTCCAATTTTATTGATATATATATAGCCTAGTCTTAAGTGCCAAAGCTAGGCATCAGAAGAACTTTTTGTCTTTATTTTCAGTTTGAGATGTTTTAAACATTTATGTACACAAAACAGTTCTTGCTTCAGTTGGTCTTAACATATACAAGTTGTTTACAAGTTTGACAAAATAAATTTGAATACCTTTTTTGCTATTGAACACTTCATTAATTTCAGAAGATACTTTATACAATTGTTCGAACAAACAAGCAATAGATATCAAATTCCTTTTCATTTTAGGAACAAGAAGTACATTTTCTAGTAAAATATATCTCTCTAAAAAACAACTTCAGATCGTCCACTGTATTGGCTGAGACTACCTCTTTTGCTCGGACGCTGAAAGTTATCTCGTCATCTTTCAAGTTGTTTCTAGGAACTAGTTTCCTCAAATGAAAAGCAAATATGGTTAATGGCTCTTGAATCTAATCTCCATGTGGAGTTATCATTCTCTAGTAAACATGTTTCAACAACTAGTAAATCATATTTACCTTGTTTTGCTTTCTTAACTTTCTTCTCTACAAGGTACTTCGGGCAATTGTGTTTCCAACACGATCCTCATTACAATGGACTCATTACCTTGTTTTGCTTTTTCTTTTTCTTGCCGCAGTAGCCTTTTTGTTCTCCTTGCCATTTTTCTTCATCAGAATACTCTTATTCTTAGAAGTAAACGGTTCAAACTTAGTCCTTGAGGATGATCCTCTATGGGACTTATTGGAGGTCACAACGTTTGCTAGCTTCCTCTTCTTTTTCTTTAGATTTCATTAGGGATTGATAAGTTTGTAGCTCGTCCAGAAGAGTAGTCAGATTATACTCTATTTTATTCATCACTGCATTTATTATAAACTCTAGGAAACTTTCGTACGTTAAAATGGATCATCATATCTAGAACATGTTGTCTAACAGAGATCCCTTCCTTTATACAAAAGTTATTAATGTATTTAATGACATTGTGCATAGTTTATGAGGACGGTTGCCAAACATCGCTTGCAATGAGTCCATGATCTCCTTGGCATTGACCATGCTCTCATGCTTCTTAGTTAAAACATCACGTATGCTACCTAAGATACATGCGAGTCTTTTCATTAGCTCTAATCCATTTGTCATAAGCATCCCGAACAGTTTGGTTTGCTGGCGAGTCGAAGTTAGGAGGACATTCCTATGTTAAGACAAATTTTAAATTATCGATTACTGATATTGTGTTAAGATTTGATTTCCACATTGCATAGTTATCACGGTTTAGTTTATTTAAAGCTAGTAACTAAATAATTGAGATAGACATGTTGAAAATATAAACAAATTCTATTAGTGAAATACTACAAACCTCTATTAAATCCAATCAAGTTTAGCAAAAGTAATAATATACATGACATTATTTTGTTTGCAGCGATATTTTAGTGGTTTAGAATAATTACTATCGAGGGGAGCAGTGAATTACTCCTCCACTGAACAAGGAAAATCTTGACTAAATGTTAGCACCAAAATAACTCTTATTTCTATAGCATTTAGTTATCGTTACTTTGGTAAAAAAAATGTACTAACACTTAGTAATTCTCGTATGTGTAACCCTCCATTTTTTAGACCTTAGAGATCAGAATAAACAATCTCTTAAATTGGAAAGGCAACGCTAAATTGAACCTAAAAGACCCTATCCATTTCTTGAATTCATAATGTTCTGACTCCTATAATACAACCCTTCAATTGGTAGGTCGCTCTAGGGTAGACATACAGGCGCATTATATTAATCTCATGATGCAACCTGATAACTTGCAAGCTATTGTAGCCTTTTATTTAGAATAATGAAATCAAATTGAGGTATAAGGCGTTGAACTGAAACGAATTGATATGAAAATCCTTACTATGCGAACACTAGTTTACAAAAGATTACTATACCTATTTATTACGAGTTTTAATGTTTTGAACACATGGTTATGAACAAAAGAAGAGATAAAGCGAAGAGATAAATCCATACTATAGCTCTATAGTTCAGGGTGAACACTAATCTTGACGTGGATTTTCTAGAATCCTTGTCAGTTTGAAAATTAGAGTTGGTGTATTCTGTAAGGATCAAATCCTTAGCACCATACACAAGTATGTAGTTCCTCATTCTCCTAAGATACTTGAGGATAATCTTAATTGTCGTTCAGTGGTCTAACCTTGGGTTGGGCTAGTACCGATTGACTATTTCCACAACATAACAGATGTCTGGCCTAGTGTAGAGCATTGTATCATTAAACTATCCACAACTGAGACATAAGGAATACGTCTCAATACTTTATTGAGGTGTCTTAGGATACTTTTCTTAGACAAGTGAACTCTGCGCCTTAAAGGTAATAAATCCTTCATAGAGTTATACATCGAATATCGAACCAACATTTTGTCGATATAGGTTGCAGTGTTTTGTTCTTACAATTCCTAATGATTTGGATCTCAATAACATATTGCATCTCTCCCAAATCCTTCATTTAGAATTGGTTGCTAGCCAAGTTTTAACGTCATTTAGGTATCCTACAACATTTTCAATGAGTAGGTAAAAAATCTTCCATATATAGTACTAAGAAAGCTACTTTACCTTTATTGATTTTCTTGTATACAAAAGGTTCATCAATGTTTTGGTCAAAACCATAAGATTTTAATGCAATATCAAATATAATGTTCCAAGATCCTAATGCTTGCTTCAACCCATAATGGATCGATTTAACTTGCAAACTTTTTTCTTCTGACCTTCAGTTATGAACCCCTCGAGCTGAGACATAAAGATACTCTCTTCAAGAATTTCATTCAGAAAAGCAGTCTTCACATCCATTTGTCATATTTTATAATCATAAAATGTGGCTATGGACAACAGAATCCTTATAGACTATAACATAGCAACAAGGGAAAAAGTTTTTCCATAGTCAACCTCTTCCGTTTGGGTAAAACCTTTTGCTACAAATCTAGCTTTGAAGGTTTGTACCTTCCTAGCTGAATCTCTCTTTCTCTTATATATCCATTTACACCCTACGGGTTTCACCTCTCCAGGTAGATCTACAAGTTCTTCCACTCCATTTCAAGGTTCATGACTTTGACTCATTGGTCCTTGTCTACATCATTCATTGCATATTTAAAGGACAATGGATCCTTAATGCCATCATCTGGATGACAACTTGAGTTTCAGTTAAACCCAAGTAGCGGTTAGGTTGTGATACAACCCTTCCAACGTCAAGACACTCTCATCGATTGAGAAAGATGAGACTGGCCTAATGTGTTGGTTTCATCAACTCTTGATGAGGGGCCAACTTCATCAACAATTATTTTTTACTCATCAGTAGCTTCATTTAAACCCTTCCCCAATAATCCAATACCTCAACATAATACCTCTTTCATTTATCATCCGCCTCCCACCAGTCAATCTAGAAAATCCACCGTCTTCACCTGAAAATGAAAATTCACCATCTCTTTTCCCATCAACTCTGAAAAGAAAAGTCTAGCCCCGCGTGTCTAATTTGTTGAGGACGAAAATTTTGAGGTTGATGTTCTTGAACGATTAGATCACCTAGACAACTTGCCCCATCCAATGAATGAGAATCCTATTGTATGATATTCATAACCTCTCCCTCGATTTAGAAGACAATCCATTCAACTCCCCCATTGCTGATGACCCACTCCACTAAGGCGTGAAAGATGGCGAGCCAAAAGAAAATCCATATCCAAACAACTCGACACCTGGTCCCAGTCACACAAAATCAGACACCACATTTTATGATATGGATATGGATAAGTTGAAAGACTTCCTTAATAATGAGATCATCAGGCCCTTTGATATCATCTCAAGATGATCTCTGCAAACCAGGATGTGATGCCATGGCAACAGCAGAGCTTGGAGCGCAAGTATGATGCGTTTGTCCAAAACCAATGAGTCGAAGGACAAGAAGGACAAATGCTTCAAGAGCTTATTCTGCGCCAGAGTGAACAAATCAATGAGCTTCAATGCCAATAACAAGACATTCTGCAACGCGTTAATGATGGAAAAAACTTTATGAGGAGTTAGGCGGGGAGGTAGGATGCCCAGTTTCAAACATTGATGAACTACATTCACGATGTTTATGTTCAACGTGTTCCTGCCTCAAATATTCTACAACACATTTGCCAACCACTTCGGTTTCCTGTCGATGGCAACCCACTGCCTCAGAAGGATAATCATGTAGAGGAAGAATAATAAGGGTGTCCTTCTTTGTAACTTTTCATTTTTTTCTTCTCTTTGACTCCGGAATTTTTTTTGTAAACAACCTGTATCGCATCAACATTAATAAATTATAAGTATACAAGTTGTTTGAGGTCTAAACTTTATGTTCTTTGTGCTAAATGCCTTTATCATTTCTTTGACTTTGTATTTTTCCTTTGTAATATGTGATGACCTTAGACTTCAATGATGACATAGGGATAGCTAACGCTTAGACTAATTTTGATTAATGTTGAAATTTAACTTCAAGTCATTTTACATAGAAACATTTCATACATTTTGAATGCGAGCAAGCTTTTCCTCAAACATAATTTTCATAAACTGTCTAAGGTAGTCTTATAACTCGAGTTTAGCAATGAAGACTGTGCTGCAACTCAAATTTGGGGGTATTCGATCAAAGTGGTCAAATTTAAATTTTGTTGTAAAATAGTTTCAATTGTATATTGTAAGTTAAAGTTATGATTTGTTGTTCAACAATGCGTTGACCATGCATCCAAGAAAAAAAAGGTTATAAAATATATTAGTTCCAATGTTATTGCTAAGACATGGACAACACTTGGTAATAAGTGGTCTCTGTAGCGGTGATAAGAGTTATAGCTGTGATGAGAAATAGATTTATATAATACCAAAGATGTGCAGATCAACGCTTTAGTTAGAAATTGTTGTATTATATGAGCAAGTACTATAAGGCATTAAACTATTGTATGTAATAAAATATCATTATGAAATAAATGCATAAGAACATTTGGGCATTGAGAAAATGATTTTTTAGGGCTAAACTTGCTTGCATTTGAAATCTATGAAA
The DNA here is from genome assembly GCA_037974625.1 of Cucumis cinereus. Classification (NCBI taxonomy): domain Eukaryota; kingdom Viridiplantae; phylum Streptophyta; class Magnoliopsida; order Cucurbitales; family Cucurbitaceae; genus Cucumis; species Cucumis cinereus. Next base: position 8,528,822 of record JBBPDJ010000021.1, read on the forward strand.
TTTTTTGTATGTATGATATTTTAACTTTGAGGTAATGCATTGGTTAGATGAAGCTAGGAGTTAGTACACATTGAGAAGTCTAGACGTTGTATCTAATCAAAAAAAATTTGAGTCAAGCGTATGAGTAATTGTTTGAGAACAAGCATTATCCTAAATTTGGGAGTGTGATAGCATGTAAAAATACATGTTATTATGCGTTTAAGTCTTAATATTATGGTGAGAAACACATAGAAAACTCATCATTTATACTTAAAATTTTTATTTTGTGCCAATTATACATTCAGTGTTTACAAAACTGTATTATTTTGATACTTTGATCTCTTGGAGTTGTTCATCTCATGATTGTATCAAAAGGTGGATTAAATGACTTGAAGACGTCTCAACGCCTAAATCAGAAGCAATGCTAAAGAAAATTTATATTTCGAAGTATAGCCAAACATTCAAAGAGGCGTTGAGGGTACAACACAATCCACTGCCTAGTAGAGTATGCACCGAAGATCCTATGCGATGCAAGACTTCTAGAATGTGTCCAAGAGCTACTATGCATAGAAATAGGTTTTAAAAAATATGGGACGTGCGTAGTGAGCCGAGAGTGTTAGGAGCATTTAAATACCTTATTTAGATATCAGAAAAGTAGCTAGCTAGACACACATATATACAGAAAAAACATAGAATTCCTAAAAGTCATTCTAATACTTAACTCTGCCCTAATTTCCTTTCTCCATCCATTCACTCGACAAAATCGAGATGCATTGCAAGCAACAACTCACTCTCGAAAAAAAAAATTGTGATTCAGAGTCTCTATTTTATGTTGTGTTATTTACTGCATTTCATGTGTTTGTGTTTGTTACTTCAATCCTTGAAAAGAATTTGATTTATCAATATGAATACCTCTTTTGCATCCATTTCTATGTCTTTGGTTTATTTAAGTCTTATGAGTAGCTAAAATCACTAATGGGTTAGGAAGTGCGAATTAATCTGTACGTAAGCTTGGTAGTTGTTCATTTTGTCTGATATTTACCGAACCATAAACTTGAACGCATCGAAAGAGTACTTTCAAGTAAAGGTAGTCAACTGCTCGAAAGAGTAAGCAACATAGACCACAATGAGCAAAGTAGGGAGTAACTTAGAAATAAAAATAAATCTATTGCATTGTCAGTACATCATTTATATCTAGAAATAGAATATTTGTAGTATCAAGATGTCGAAAGGCTGTTTATCTTAATTAGTATTGAGTGCATAAATATGACTATGTTTATGAGTAGATTAGCATAGCTTCTCAACCCTGTCCATTGCATAGTTCCCTTAACACAACAATTGCAATGCTTTGAGGTTAGATAACACGTTTTCATTCATAGCATATCAATTGGACAGATTAGATTAATTAGCATAGAGTAGTATAGTGCATAATTAACTCATTCATCTTTTAGTTCACTTATCCAAAAGAGCAGTAATCAATTCACTAGTGTAGATAACAAAAGTCCTTGTGTTCGACCCTGGACTTACCATGTACATAATTTACTTTATACTTGGACTAGGTTAGGAAAAACTTGTAACACATACTTATTCCATCGCTTTATAATCAAATCATCATTACATACCCAATGTGACAGAGACATACAGAGATCAATGTTCGAGATACAACTTAAAGGGTCTATAGCATAGGGATAAGGCTAGGTATCTTATCCTGATAACACTATGGATATGCTCTACTTTGTATTTGATATAAGAGCTTTCTACACATTAGGCTCTAATAAGAGACTTATATTTTATTAATGTTAATGTTTTAGATTATTTACAATAATGTCTAACTTTCGTCAATAATTACAATAAGATTAGGACACAATTACTATTTAAACCATAGCCTACAATTAATTAGAAGATTTTCTAAATTAGGAATCTCTGAAATCACTTATTTTTAGAATTGTTGATTATTTTTCTAATATTTTTAAATAATTAAGTTGATTTGGAAATAAACCTACCTTCCAAAAATTAAAACTCCTACTCCTCTACTTTAACATGTCAGAAGAAGCGAAGATATTCCTCTTCCAAAAATTTAAACTTTGTCGTTGGTTTAACCTGTCAAAAGAAAAGAAAAGAAACATCTTCCAAAAATGATACGTAGTGTACACAACATACTTCGCTGCTTTACCTCAATATTGGTATATATTCGAGTTTATATTGGATATATACAGTAGTTAATATTTATTTTAAACCTAATATATTGTGGTATATTTAGGGTATATAGTATAGTCAAGTTAATTTAGGGTATATTGTAGTATGTTGAGGGTTATGTTTTTAGGGTATATACTATTTGCATCACCTAATCTTATGTATATCGTACAATTGGTACACAAACAATACTGGCATATATTTAAAAAAATGTATTATTACATACAATAAATACTATGTATATGATATATAAAAATATATCACATTTATGCATCCAAACTGGAGTATATTATAATGAATATCATAAAATGTAGAAATTTATTATAAATACTAGAGTATATATTTATAATATAAATGTGTAATATACATACAATAAATACTACGGTATATGTTTAATAAAATTATATTATATTTATTCATCTAATACACACACTTGGGTATATTATATTCTACAAATCATAAAATATAGGAAAATATTATAAATAGTAGAGTATATATGTAATATAAACTTCTTACAAATTTGTTAATAAGCAAACATCTCAGTATATTTTAAATAATAGGTATAGAAATCTATCAAACAAACATAAAATGGTTATCAACACTTCAAACATACCCATCAACTTGCCGAAAACGAAAACGAACTCGTCAGATTATGAACCTAACAAAAATTATCGCATAAAATAACGATAAAGTAAATATTATCCAGTCTTTTAGAAAATGCAAGAGGTTGATTGATGTAAATGGGTTTTAGCCGATAATTATTCTGCTGAATTTGAAGAATATGATAAACTAATGTAAATACAAAAGTAATTGACTATATTGTTTCTCTCTCCAAATACAAAGGAAGAAATCTCTACTAATTATTGCAATGATAATAATTATATCTTCTCTCTCCAAGGTTAGAAATATCCTTTAAATAAAATATTATTAAAATGGTATTTTAGACTAAAAATCACATTAAATCCTATTAAGGAAAATATCCCAATATTTAGACAATTCTAAAAATAAGTTTTGAAAATGTACTCAATATCTAAATATCTCTCAATACAAACACAATGATCCAACGCATTCATGTATGTGACACACAAGTGGAGATATCCTATGCAATGAGTTTTCATAATATTGGATCACAAAATAATAACTACTAGATGTAACTTTGTTAACTACTTAGGTTTCTATTTTAATAGGATGGTGTAGGCAACTTTATCTTAGTCCTAAGTGTATTATGAACTTCTGTTCATGAGATATTGTCCTTTGATTTGTACGGATGAGAATGATCAAATTGCTGACTCAATAAGCCTACTATTTTTTAGGATAAGACCGAATGGGTAGCTGAAAATATAATCATATAAGATGAAATTCACTCCTTCCCGACTTTGAGGTAAGTAGATGAGTGTTTCCTTAAACGGTGTCTCTGGGACTTGAACACCCTACCCTCTCTATGGCACGAGAGGTGTTTCTTTTTATTGGTTGGACCAAAACAGATTGTTTATTAGAGATGCACTGGTATTTAAGGACTAAGAAATAATCTAAGGGTAAAACGATAATTTAACCCAGTTGATGTTATGAACATTTGTGAAAGACTAACTTGTTATTGATCTATATCCGTGAACACATAAATATATCTACAGTGAAAAGAGTTCAATTGTGAGTCTCTATTGAAGTGTACACACAGTTAATGAATATTGATTAATGTGGTTAATGAGTTTATGCAATTAATCTCATATCATTGTAGCTTTTGATCTGTAGGTTCACTAAGTCCCTTCCTAACTCGTAAACTTTAATTAACATATCTTGAAAATAATTTGAAATGTTAAAATTGCCTTTGGAAATTAATATAATGTATGACGATACATTATAATATAAAGTTTATATTTTAATTAAACTTTAAAATATAAATTTTATTTTGGATGTGATTCAAAATTAATTTGTGAGAGAATAAAATATTTGAATAAGTTCAAGTATTAATTTAATATGAATTAGATTCATATTAAAACTATAACTTAAAATTTAATAAGTATATGATACACATTAAACCTATAGTTTATGAGATAAATTTATATATGAATATGATTCAAACCTGAATTAAATTAAATATAAGATATTTTTTAAGTAATTAATTAATTGGATAATTAATTAATCGTTTAGTTTAATTTTAGGGATTTTTAAAAAAAATAATAAAAAAACAAAACATTTACACTTCATAGAAAAAACCACTAAAAGACAAAAATCAATTATACTTTATCTTTCTATTAAGTGTAAATATTTTTTAAATTTTTTAGTTTTTACAATTTTCCTTAATTTTAGTTAGTTAAATTTGATTTAATTAAATTAAAACTACAGATTATGTGAGAGATATTCATTTAAATATGATTTAAATGAAATAGCTTCAAGAAGAAATTCAAATAAATGAGACATTTCTTGAAAGAATTGGGAGATAATTTTATTGATCTTTGAGAGAGAATTTACAAGAGAACTAGCCCAATTTTTATGTACTTTTGAAAAATGAAGTGAAAGTACGAAAATTACAAATAAAAAATGTCTTAAATAGCCAAGCCAAGTTGGTTAAGGGGGAAGAGGCACTCGGAAGTTGACTATTCGTAGCATCGCGATGCTACAGTTGGGCTCCACAACTCTGGGATGATCGACATTGGCGCCCATTTCAAAGTGTTGGGATGACCGACATTGGCGACATCAACGCCGTGTCTCTGAAATGGGTGCCACGACATTGTCCCATTGGACAAGCTACTCCCTTTCACAATGCTTCGGAGCGATGGTGCTGGGGGCGGGGATGACTTCGCTCTATTTACGAAAATGACCCTACTTCATCTTTCGGTACGTTTTCACTCGTTTTAGTTCGAAATTGAGTCATTTTTGTTGCATTGGACTCATTGGCTCCTCTAGATCATTATTTCCTATAAAACAAGAGAATTAATGCATAAGTGTTTCTATCTTGGGAGTTTAACCTAGAAAATCTAGCTCATTTACGGAGTTATCAGGGTGGTTGGCTTGAAGGCTTGTACAAAACCTCATAGATATTTTTCTTATACCTTGAACAAACCTTTCTACTCTAGCAATCTCTATTTTAATATATTTAGGATCAAAACGTGATAGCACATCGAACTCATGATCTTACTCCTCAACCGTCATCTACCCTTGCTTTATGTCTAGGAACTTTTGTCCCTTATCATCCCTGAGGCTAGCAAAGAAAAATTTGGCATAAAAGCTCTCCTTAAACTGATCCCACGTTATCAAACTAACATCTCTACCAAGAATCCTCTTAGCAAACTCCCACCAGATCGTACCTCTTTTTCGGAGCAAAAAAACTACACACTGCATCTTCTGATTATCAAGTCACTTCATGTAACAAAAGATGGTCTTAATAGATAGTAACCATAGCTCTGCTTTGGTAGGGTCTTGTAGTGATCTATCAAAAGTTTGAGGATTGTAGTTCCTAAAATCCCTCAAATGTTGGCTTCGATAGACAATTGGTCTGACAGGCTCTATTGTGGAGCTTTGCCTTGTGGAACAGGAGCCACTTGGGTCGGCGCCCATTGTGCTAACACCTTTAACACTAAAGTTCTAAACCTTCCTTCTAGTTCCGTCTTCAAAACAACCTGTTCAGTAGGTTGATTGCACCATCCACCTCTACCACTCTAACCACCTCTTCTTGCACCTTTACGTGACGCATTTCCTAACATTAAAAAACAACTCCTTTAGATTCTCAATCAAAGGAATAATCCAAATTATCTTAAATAAAACAAAAAAAAAAGACATGTATATGTGATCTTAGAACATCTTATTAGGAAAACATATCTGGCGAAGACGAAGAGTCCGTAATTGGCCATATAAGACTTATATCATGGACGTACCTCGTAAGTCAGTCTACAAAACCTATGACTTAGGCTCTGATACTACCTGTAACGACTCAATTTTTTAAATTTAAGCTAAGAACATTACTCTATGAATAACAAGATTAAAATCAAGACAATGAAATCTTTAAAAACATTTTATAAGAGAAAATAGAAAAGTTTGGTCTTAGTGATCTCGTAGGAACATATATTAGTCATAAGTGAGGACTCGAGGGTATACATATCAGTCATAAGTGTGGACTCGAGGGTACACATATCAATCATAACAGTAAAAAACAATTATAGATGGGATCTCATAAAGACACTGTAATATATAACAAGATGTACATAGCTCGATAAAAAGTTTAACAGACACCGTCAGTCCAATAAACCATGCAATATACAAGATTAAACATATCACCACTTTAAAAACATTAATCGTGAATTTTCTATAATACTCACGGTCCAATCCTCTAGTGAAAGAATCCTCAATTCAAGATTATCATGAACACGCAAGATTTACTTACACGCTAACCAAGGTAACCCTAATAACATATATATATATATATATATATATATATATAAATAAATAAAACCTTCTTTTATTCCTAAAAAAAATCTTAACCAATAAATATTTGTGTATATTTATATATACTCAAAATCATTTTCTTTTCCTTAATTTAATTTCTCAAACTTCCCCGATTCCTTTTCAAATTAAAACTCCAAAATCTTTTTAAATCTAAATCCAAAATATTCAAATCTACCTAAAATTTAAATAGTCTCAACAACTTATTCAATTTAATCTTTTAAATCCAAAATATAATCCAATTAATTCAAGATAATTAAATAAATTACCTTAAAATTTGAGATGTTACATTTTCTTTTCAGTTTTGCAAGATGTTAAAGCATTAAGTTCTAAATAAAGCTCAAAGATTGGTCCAAATTCATTTGATAGTTACAATAAAGCTCAAAGATTGGTCCAAATTCATTTGATAGTTACAAATTGAATGAGGATTGGACGAAGGACCCATATTCTTTACAAAATAGACGAAACCACCAGTGACAAATTCTAAATTTTATGTTAGGAGGGTACAATTTCATATACGATTAGAAGTTTAGCTCATGTACTTCTAAAGTTGTTTTTATATATTGTCTATTAACTTTAAAATGTGTACAATAAGCCCCTAAATTTTAATTGCATGTTTGATAGATTCCTATGATACACATGTACGCACAATATATTCAAAAATGTTAAAAATTATTTGTTATACTTATATCATTTATAAATTTAATTTTGTGTCTAATAGCTATTGTACGTTTTTAAAATCCAATATATTAAAAAATGTTAAAATCTATTTATCACATCTTACATAAAATTAACTTTGTGTTAATACGATTATTGGATTTTTTAAAAAAGTACTACATGTTACTTACTAAATTGAAATTTAAAGGTCCAATTAAAAATAAAAATTTAAAGTTCGTGGATAAATTAGACATTTGTGACTTATTAGACCTAATATTAAAATTTAAGAGTTTTGTTGGACACAATTTTAAAATTTTAAAGATTAAACTTGTATTTTAAAATTTATATAAACATAAAATTTTGTTGTAACATCCAAATCGAATACGTTAATGTACTATCTAAAAACAAATTATAAAACTATAAAATTTCCAAATATTTAAGCAAATAATGATATTTGAAATATTTATTAAAGTGTTTTAAGTTAAAATAGTTAATTTTCGTAAACATATTAATTAAAGATTACACATTTGTGTGTATTAATATGGTAAACTTAAAAATGGATTTAGGTTTTAAATTGATTAATAAAAAATAATAGAAAAACGATATTTACACATAAAATAAAGAAACATAAGGTTAAAAGAAAAAGAAAAAGAAAACTTGAAAAGGTGCGCTAACCTAAGCAAAAGTTGATCTTACGTCTGGGGACACAGTCCACCCATTCACAACTGTGCCGACTGTGCCAAGGCTTAGTTTCATCTAATTTGCTGGTTAATTATATATATATTGTTGGTGTTTGCCATATATTTTATCAAGGCTACGTGTGCTTATCATAAATGATGGTATTCTAACTTGATTAACAAAAATATACACATCTCATCGTTGAAACTTCACAAATTTTTTTAAGAACAATTCATGTATAAATTGATTCTAAGTAGTCTTGGCAAGGATCCAGGTCGAACGCTGGAAACGTTTTAGTTGAAATGATGTTGCAAGGAATCTTTCTTGATTAAGTTTGCAAGGTAAAACACAAAATGAAGATACGACATGTTGTGTGTTGTAATGATTAAGCAAAATCTCATAAAATAAATCAATATTGAGAGAAGAATAGATTGGAATACAAATGAACACAGAACAAGATTTGTAATATTTATGATGAGAATGGAGTTGGGATGAGCATGTCTCAATCCTTTGATTCACAAGAGGAAGTTTCACGTTCATGATCATAACCTCTAGGACTCCATCTCTCAGTGGGTACCCACATATCCATGTCTAGGTTGGTTTTATCATAAGCATGAGAGTCATCTCTATCACTCATGCTTACTTCGGATGCTAAGTTCCACAAACACTTGCACTCTCGAGTAGTTGTTCGTTTTCTTATAGCACAAGCTTTTGGAATGCACTACAAGTCGAATTCTGCTTAGTTCCTTCATGAACATTTAGCTTCTCTCAAGATCAAATGAACGAGGTTTATCTCATCCCAACTCACTTTAGAGTTTAGTTATGCATGGAAATGGAAATAGAAATGATAGAGACAAGAGATGGAGTGAAAATCATGTTGTATTGATTGATTTTAAAAAACTACCTTGTTACAATATAAGAAATGACCAAGTACAAAGATGCAAAATAGTATACAAATATAAGTGAAAAATAGAAGGGAAATGATGCTCTACGATGGTTAAGTGGTTGCTTCCCACTCGGTTTATTTGTCAACACAATGAGGTTTTTTATGAAGATCCTTATGAATGTCAGAGTTGTTGTCTTCTCTCTAATTCAAGGATGGTTTCTTCTCTTAGTTGCCATAAAATGAAGTTCTCTTTCTTCTTCCTCGTCCCTCTTTCCAAATCGACTAATTATGATATTTATAGAGCTTGCGAGGGAACCACAACTAGCGAAAAGGACAACTGCAGGCATGCCAATAACTTTTTCACATCCATTCTTGCAGTTATCAGTGGTCCCATCATCCTATGTGTTGGCTTTCTTAGTGAATTGTTCGAGGGATGTCGCAAGAGTTGCTCCATTGTGTAAGCGCTAGACTGATTCAGACTTTATTGACGCACAACTCGTTTGATATGCTTCCACAAGATACCTGTGTTTGCAGAATTTGATCCCTAACTCTTGCAATTTCAACGCATGAGTGATTAGAATTGAGACATAGATCATCTTTAAATGAAGTAGCACATATTAGATATTTTGACCTAATCTCTATGCGGTTTCACTTCTTTTTCTTCTAAACACCTAAATATCCTATCTTAGAGACAAAATAACTTGTAGAACAAAACATCCAATTGAGGGGGGCACTTGCCCCCACCAGGATTCGTCCCTGAAATCCACAATGGTATCAACACTTCATATCTCATGACTACAAGGTTGCTTTGTAAGGGAGACCATCCAAGAGAAGTCCAAGGAGAGTAACACCATTTTCTTCTCATGACTTCAAAACTTCTTTAGAAGGCTTGATTTGGATTCAATGATGAATACTTCAAAAGAAGGAGAGGATGATATGAACCATCAAGGCATCAAATTATTAATTAAATTGTATTTATAAATTTTGATGTAATTTTAGTATTTTTTCAATTTTGTCCTTCTTTATGACATTAAGTATGGGTAATTAGTCTTTTTATGATGCAATGGGTTGTTATTGGAAGTGAGGCTATTTAAACATTGCCATTAGATTGTTTTAGTCAGATTAAGATGGATCAAATTTACCAATTGTGCTTCTTTCGAGTTTAACCAGAAAAGTTTTTTGAGATTTGCAATTCATGCGTTGAGTTGCATGCCAAGAACATTCAAGTGTGATTGATCATTCTATTTGTGGAGTGTTCGAATGTTGGGTGAGAAATTTGTTCTTTGTTTAAGATATTGATCTTAAGGCAATCCATGTCTAACCCATTCATTAGAATTAAAATTGAGATTGAGAACTAGGGGTTCACATATTCAAAGGGTTCTTAATTCTAATTGCTAGGTGTTTCATATGAGCTTAGCCTAGAAATTACAAAGCATGAAATATTCTGTAATTTAATTTTGTATTGTTTCATTTTCTAAATTAAAGACAAAAGCGATAAAACGTTTCCGTTACAGATTCAATCTCTTCCCACTTTTATATTACCATTGATAGATTGAATTTCATGTGCGTGGTAAACATGGCCTCAATTATGCTTGCGATTTAAAAAAACTTAAGTAAATCAATTTTTTTCCAGTATATATAGTTAGCAGTTGTGCTAATAGCTCAGAGAATGACTAACGATGCACGGTAATATAGTAAGAAATAACACAACAGCTTGGTAACCCAGTTTGGTGGATACCACCTACGTCTGAGGGGTTTACAAACAATACTTCACTAGGTACAAGAGTTTTTTCAGCTTACAGAATCGTAACGACAACATAACATGTATCATTCATAATAAGTCTAGTAAATACGTAAACAAGAAACTAATCTTTAAATGCTTCAACGAATATTAATCCCTACGTATTACATTCTCACAGACCCCCCTGTAAAAAACATCAGATATAAGTGTTCTATTGAATCCCTGTCACACTTTGTACTCTTGCCTCAATTGCTCTTAGTTCAGTTACTAACGGACTCCCCCTGTATAGACAAAATGCTAGGCTTCCCCTAACACATGTATCTTAACAATGCAATAAAATGAAGTGATGTGCAAACTCTCTCTAAATAATCACTTCTGAAACGAATAATGGTTAAGCCCCCCCTAACTCATACACCTTCATACAGTAGCTTCAGATGATGTCATCGACATGATAATCAACATGCGATTTCATTCTGATACTACACACACAGTGAATATGGAAACTATAAAGCCAAGAAACTCATACCTTCACACAGAAAAAACTTTTGCTATTCTGTAATATAAAGTCTCATCTTTTTCAGCAGCACATATAACCATATGAAGAGAGATGTGTGTGTGTGTAGGTGTGCATGTGCATGAGTGTGTGTGCGTGCGTGCGCACGTGAGCGTGTGTGCGCGTGTGTGTGTGTGCGTGCGCGTGCGCGTGTGTGCATGTGTGTCGTGCGTGCGCGTGTGCGTGTGCGCGTGTGCGTGTGTGTGTTTAGCATAAAGATATTTGATTATCTTTAACAATAAACAAAATCAAGGAATATCTTCTTTTTAAAATAATAAAACCCTCCACTTATTTAGCTTCAATATCTAAACCATATATTTTTAAATTCTTAAAAGATAACAAGGATAAATATATAATTTAAAATAATTTAGAAAAGAAATGTCTAGCCAATAAGATGAATAATTAAATCACAACACGATTGAAGCTAATTATGATCAATTGGTAAACATGGTCTTATATGTATATTGTAAATGTTGATGCAATAGCAAAAAAATTTAGGAAAAAGTAGAAAATAATTACATAATAATATCAAATATTGGAAATGAATTACAAAGTAAAATGAGAAGCATGAAATATTTGCATACAAATACTTTTAAATTGTTTATTATAAAATGTACACATGTAACAATAAAAAAAAATGACATTGCGGAATTTACTCTAAAATCTTGGTAATTCTGATAGAAACTTCAACATTACTACCAAGTCATTATTTACTCAAAATATTGAAGATAATTAGTTGAATGAAAACGATATGACTCACGACCAACATATAAATCTTATTGCTGGATACATCTTATTAGTTAATGATTTTTCTCTTTCAAATGAATGATAACTATTTGGTGAAAAGGCAAGTTGTAAATTGCTATGGTCAAGTCTTGAAGAACCATCGCACTCAGAGTAAGAATTACTTTGACTATAGTCTTATTTTGAGGGTAAAATAAACAAAATTTACATGCACTTAATTTTGTCGTGAAATGATGTGAAAATTTAATAAAAAATATTTGAATGGAACTAAAAAGAAATAAGATTGTTTTTGTGGTTTTTTCAAATTCAATTTATTTGGAAACGAAAGTTTTGGATTGAAAAAAAAAAGATGAAAATAAAAAACGTAGCATATTGGAAAAGCCAAATATTAAAAAAAGATAGAAAAACAACATATAGAGAAAACAATACGACATGTCACCGATATTTTAGGTTTAGGGTTCAACAGTATATCAACAATAATTCTACAATATAATCCATGATTTTGGTGAGCTACTAGAGATATATAAAAAAACGATATACAGCTACGAAAAATGAAGTTACCCCAAATATCTATACACGCTACTTGATTTTGTGGATATTTTTTTGTGAATTGTCGTGATATACATGAGTGTAAAATATTCAATTAATGTGTAAACAAGATCATAAAATTAATGAGACGTAGCTAATTCTTGAAAGAAAAATTGGAATTTATCGAAACTTTTATCAAAATGGGGGAGAAAATCTAATTCTAAAAAATATTCGTAATTGAAATTTTACACTTGTATCTTTAATTAAATTAATGGTTAATTAAACCAAACCTTTTAAAACACAAACAACAAAGCACTTGAAAAAGAAATAAAAACACCGGGAGCAATATTTTAATGATATTTTGTACAACATAGTCGGTTGGAGGAAAAAAAAACAATATTTAAAATTATAAAAAGAAAAACCCACCCGAAAATAAAAGAAAGATACAGCTCAAATTATATATATGAGTACAATGACACACGTCAGCCAGCGCCCTAACTTTAAAATTAAAACCCACTATGTGAAAATAAATTAAATAAATAAAGGGAATATTCCACCCGAAATGCCACGTGTCGGAAATCGAGCGATTGCTACAAAATTGAACCAATCACGTTTCCGAAACTGATCGGATCTCCTCTCGAGCTCTCGTCCACGAATTCTGATATCCCATCTCTCTTCTTTCTTTCCTCACCGACACGTGTCCAATTTTCCGCTACTAGTTTTATAATTAAGGAATAGTAAAATATTCTTCCACCCAAAAAAAAAAAAAAAAAACCTCTCTCAAAATCGAAAACCAGCTCCTCTTGCAACCTCACTGAAGAAACAACCCACCTAGGGCTTATCTTTGCTTTTGTCTTTGCTGTTTTTTTCTTCTTTGATTCCGAATCGTTGGTTTTTTTCCTTGAACACTTTTGGATTTTCTGACTACAATTTTGGGATCCAGGTGAGTTTTGTATTTTTCTTTTTTCCTGGGTTGATCGTTTCTGTTGGTTTCGTTCTTTATTTTCCGTTTTGATTTTGATTTGGTGATTTGATTAGCGAGGTGTTTTTGGGGTTTGAGCTGTTTGGTTACTGAAAAAGTGGGTTGGATTGAAGGAAATTCTTTCTTGAATTGTTTACCCCAAAGGAATTGAAATTCTTGAGTTTCTGAGTGTTTCACGGATGGGTTAATAGAAAAAGGGGATGTTTATTGTTTGAAACTGTTTATATTATTATTATTTGATGTCTCTGGCTCAAAGGGATTGATTTCTTTTTCTTCATATATTTTTCAACTTTTTTTCAGTATATATTGGGTGATGAACTCATTTTTCTTTTCCTCCGGAAACTTTTTGGATCAATTTGTCTTTTGATATCACTTTTGGGTTATTTTGATGGAGGGGAAATACTAAATCTAAGAAGAGTAAATTTAATTATTTTGCGTGTTTGTTTGGATAGTACTGCAAAAGGGGGAAAAGGAATGAATAGTCGAATTCCTTTATTAACTTACAGTCTCGGAAAAATAATATTACCGGAATTAGTAAAAGAATTCTTTCTAGCGTTCCTTCTTTCTGGTAGCATGTTTTTACTGTTTTTCCCTTTACAGTTTCCAATGGGGTTGGAGCCCAATTATGCATCTGAGAAACTTTTTTGTCATTTTCTCTTCTATTCTTCATTCAGATTTTACTGCTGGGCAAGTTTGTGATTAAGATATGATTTCATATCAATCAATTTTTTGCTTCATAAATGGTGGATAGAGGATCTCGAAGGAATGTCTGACTTGTGTATGTATAAGGTAGAGTTTACTTTCCCATTTTTCTCTATTTTCTGATTATTAATATGAACGAATGTTGGTTGTTTTCCCTAAAAGAGATGCTAAATATATCTCACGTTCATTGATATTACTACCATACTCAGAATTGTTTGTTTATTACTTTATCTGAGATTTCAACTATCCTTGAAGCAATGTTTAGTGTAATGAATCTAACAGTCAGAATCACTAAAATGACCTCCAACACACTAAAAAATGGCTATAAAAGACCAACGGGCATATAGCTGAGTATTTTAATTTCCATAAAGTATTCTGTTCACTTATAAATATTCTTGGACTATTTTTAGAATTCAAAGACACAGTTGTACAACCTATAAAAAATATCTTATTCAAGTAAGGTCATAAATTTTCTTTGTCTATTAATTGTATGTTTTTAGTACACCCCTTGTTTAGTGTTAGCGCTGTCAAAAAAACTCATAAGAAAAGTAAAGAATGCTTGCTGCACGTCGTTAACTGGAAATTTTGTTACAGTGCATTCTTGTTTTGTAAAGTAGTTTAAATATGTTTAGTTGCAAACTTGCAATCTTCTCGGCTTGATGATCATTGATACAGTTAGCCTCCATGGGTTAGATAACTGGCTGTATTATGTTTCCTTTAGCACCCATGACTTTTGTTACAGTGCATTCTTGTTTTGTAAAATAGTTTAAATATGTTTAGTTGCAAACTTGCAATCTCCTCGGCTTGATGATCATTGATACAGTTAGCCTCCAATGGGTTAGATAACTGGCTGTATTATGTTTCCTTTAGCACCCATGACTTTATTTATAAATCTTGGTTGCATTGAATGCCAAATTACGGTGTGATTAGCTTGATGATACATTATTGGCATTCACATCCCTCGTTGCACATTGGCCGGATAAGAATTTGAGGCATTTTTGTTGGTTGGTTCTAACAAGCAGCCCATAAATCAGGCCCCCACTTCCTGACTACCATCGCCCCAGTAATTAGTTCTCATTTATAAATTGCCTCATGATAATAACTTAGAGGGAAGGCTTTCCTATAGCTTCCATTGGCAATGTCAATGCAAAGCAGTTTTGTGGATGTCTTCTTGTTTGAGGTGTCTTTGGAAATAACCGGACTTCAAATAAATGCTGAAAAAGATAGTTCACGGTGTTCATCTTAGAGTTCTTTAGCAATCAAAGTTTGGGCCAGTCCGGATTGTCTTTCAATTATGCCTCATAATTTATAGAAAACTCCAACCTCCATCTTTTTTGTTAACTTAAAAACTTGATCAGAGATTATTAACACTCAAGACAAGGATAGGAAGCTGTAATTCCTTAATTCTTTGGTCAGTATACTGATTTAGGAAGGCAAGAGTTCTTACGGAGCAAAACTCTTTCTGTGGATGCTAGCTCTTAACAATACTTACACTCAGGACAAGGTGAAAAGGAGAACAACTATTCTCTTAGGTTATGTCATGTGTAAGAAGGGAGTGAAGAGATCCTTAGTAACTGCTAGTTTGCCACTGAAGGTTGGAATTTAATCAATCAATGTTTGGTTTGGTCTGGTGTTCTTATTAAGGATGTCGACAAATGGCTCCCTGTGTTCTTTTGGTTGGTGGTCAAGGATAGAGCAAGAATGCTGTGGTCCACTACTACTAGAGCATTTGGAAGGGAATGAATTAGAAGCTTTTCAAAGATAAGCTATATTTTTCTTGTTAGTTTTTGGTAAAATATACAGTTCATAGTAATAAGAGAAGTCAAGTTGGAGCTCCCTTAACCTTGAAGCTTTTGAAAGATAGATTTGCCTAGGTTCCCCAAAAGCACTACTGACCCATTTTCCACCTTGAAGTTCATAATGAGTTATTTTTTTATCCACACACACTGATCTTGGCATGAATACTTCCAAACTAGGAGACAAAAACTTTATTGCCTTAGAGCATTCCTTGTGCCCTGAAAACACAATATTCTGGTTGCTTGTGATGTCTGATGTGCAATTTTTTAGGAAGGAGAGAAAGATGTCCTTGATGTAGTGCAAATGCTAACGTTGGTACATGAGAGAACTTCATATTTACCAACATGATCGATCTTATGCCATTTATAGGATTTAATCAAGATCTGCTCTAATCTTTCCACTTCAGCATCCAATCATTTTTTAGAGATGATACCAGCTTCTTCATTCTTTTTTTTTTCAATGTAATTTATCTTTATTTGTTTGAATATCTTTACTTGTCCCTAATGATCAGAGTGAATCTTATTATCTAGGCTGATGTAGTGTGTCTGTGCACATGCATGTGTGTTGTATTTTTTACTTATATGCATTTGGCTAGAAGACCAAATTGTTGGTGCAAATCAAATTATTCTTGTAGATTTACTTAGCAGTAGCCCTTTACTGTAACTATTGTGTCTTCAGAGGTATGTATCTGTTTTGATTGCCAATTTGGCTTCCAACTGAATGTCTCTTTTTTCTAGTTCCAACTCTAGACCCAGCCATATAATATCATCTTATTAACAGGACTTTTGCAATTCAAGTTCAAGCTAAGGACCATGAAATGGATGCTGTAGTATAATAAATATCACTGCTATTTGCTGATCTTGTGGTCGGTCATAAGTTGGTGTAGCTGATGTTGCCATTGGGGTGAAGGCGACATCACTAGTAACTGGTATTCTGAAATCCTTAAATTTGCTTCGTTCTGAATCAATATGTCTCTGCATATTTTTAGTTTTATAGTTAAAAGGGGGTTTTTTTTGGCTTCTTAATCCACATTGTAAGCAGAAAACTACCACCTAACAATCTCTCGTGGTTGTGTACTCCATAGATACAAGAAACTAATGGCAATGGTCTATGCAAAGCTCTAGCTTAGATGGGCTCTGTATGATTCTTTAGTTTTCCAATAAGTATCAAATTTATTTGTTAGGAAAAAGGAGAAAACAAAATTGAGAAGTCATATCAAATAAATCTAAGATCAAAACTATTAACTAAAGTGGGTATGTGACATTATTAATTTTCTGAAACTAAAAAAGAAATAGACTGAGCACTGTGCGGGAAATCCTCCTACCCTTTATTACGCTGATGACTATGATGTTTGAGATGATGGGTGAGGATATGATTTTGGTATTCAGCAGCCATTTCTCCATTAAGGGTCATCAATGGAGTGTATTTTGTGGAAACAATAATTTATGGATGGATGTTATATCCATTCTTTTATTTCTCTATAAGATTGAAAAAGACCCTTACTATGTGATTATTATTTATTTTTTTTGGTAGAAATAATCTAAGGTATATATCCTATTTTAGTCCTCAAATGTTTATACATATTTTATTGTTGTTCTAAACTCTTTGCTTTTGAATTGTTTTTTTTACTCATTAAACTTTCAAATGTTTTGTTTAAGTTCTTAAACTTGATGATCCATGTATTTAATCTTTTGTTATTAACTTTAACAAAATGCCAAATTCATTTTGAGATTTTATGTCGAACCTCCTGCTTATAGCTTTAATGACTTGTCCACATAGGCATCTGCTCAAGTACTCCTATCATATATTGGACAATATATGTCACACTAAGTTTTGATCAAATAATTTATAAAATATTAATGAAAACGACTTGAATGATTTTTTGTGTAAAGCTTGAGAACTGAAGAGAACGTGTGAAAGTTTAAGAACCATAGAAGGACAAACATAAAATTTTTGGGGGCCAAAATAGATTTTAAATCTTCACTTAACCATTTTATAAAATGTATTTATGTCTTGTTCTTTGTTTTGAAGATTTCAAATTTCTCTTTGAACTTAGTAGCTGTCAAAATATTCAAGTCGTGTATAAAGAAATGGATTTGACGCTGTGCTATTTAAGAGAACTAATTCGATTTGCTAGAATAAGGAGCTACCGATGTACACATCAAGTTCAAATGTAACAATTTGGTTACTACATGCATCGGTGGTATTTTGGATTTTGTTCATCTGTATGATGAGTATTGAATTGGCTTCTGTATTTTATGAGATATAACAACTTATCCAATTATTTTTTAATGTAAGTGGGAAGAATATGTCTTTGCCTTTTGTTTTGAAATTTTAAGCATCGTCGCTTATACCTTGTTATTGTGTTGCAGCTCAAGGATAATATTTGGAAGGATTTCACTGAGAATGATGATTATATAGTTCCTCATCTTGGTGATGAACTTTGGGATCTATTTGAAGTACAGAGTGATAATCGCCAGAATTCTAATTGCAGAGTTGGCTTTACAAACGATGCTTACAGTGCAACTAAGTTCAGTTTTCTTGGTAAGGAGAAAGTAAAAACACAAACATCAATCATGAAGAGTACAGTGCTGGAAAAAGATTCATGGTCTCATACACCTGATGGTGTTCCTTCTTCATTAAACAGTGACTCATTCAAAGATGCAAAAATGGAATCCAGCAGTCTTAGTATGTCAAACCATTGCTTTAAAACAGACGTGGGTACAGACCTTGATTACTGCACAGATGATCATATTGTAACTGACAATAGTGCTGCAGACGAGAATGACATGTATCAATATTCAGTCAACATGTCCCAAACAGATAATGATATTAGTTTTCTGGATGATGATCGTGAAAACAAAGAAAATAACGATCTTCTGTATTATGGGTGGCAAGATATAGGAAGCTTTGAGGACGTTGATAGGATGTTTAGGTAATCCTCAGCCTTCCTCATAACTTGTTTTCTATATGTTTAGATTTTATAATATGAAGGCTGAATACTTTGATCCCACTGTGATGATACAGAAATTGTGATTCAACATTTGGGCTTGGGAATTTAAGTAGTGAAGATGATCTACGCTGGTTTTCCCCCTCCCATGGCACGGAAAAATTTGAAGATCCTTCAAAGTCAAACTTTAAATTTTCATGCTGTGAAGGAAGTACAATAAATGATGCAACTGAATTTAATGAAGAGTCTAATCCTGTGAATTCAGAGCCTTCACCTGATGGTTTGAACAGAAATAACATTTTAAATGGGTGCAAGTTGAATGATGGGATTACCGACATTGGTGACTCTGCTGCCATGAGTCACTTGTCAGCTGCTGACATATCTGATAGAAAAGGCAATTCTAGTGGTGACTTGATACCTAAAAAACAGGTTTGTATTATTCTTCTAATTTTCTGCATGAAATTGACTTTTCTGGATCTTTCTTCGTGGTCAAACCAAGAATAAAATAGAACATTTCTCATTTTATTTGTAATTGAAGATTCTCCCCAACCTTATTGTCATCCTTGTAAGAAGTCATCGTAGAAGGGAACAATATAGAGTTTCATTTAATGAAGATTTACGTATGAACTTCTAGGCTCATTATGGGATGAATTGGTGAAGGATAAATACTAAATTTGTCTTCATCCATCAACTTAAACTTTTGGATTAATCGGTGATTTAAGATGATATCAGAGTAGGTGATTCAGGGAGGTCCTATGTATAAGTCCCTGCAATGTTATTTCCTTCCAAATTAAAATTGACTTTCACTTATTGGGTCTTCTTCATATTTCAAGCCACAAGTGTAGGGAGTGTTCAATGATATAATATTACAGTTGTCTTCGCTCAACAACTTAAGTTTTTTGGTCAATTGGTGATTTAAGATGAAGCAAAATCTGTCTAGGCGTATCTTTTGGGAACTTCAAATTATAAACTTATGACTGAAACCTAAATAATGTTCAAAGATTTTAAGGTATCATACTAGTGAAAAAAATTCCCCTTTTAAGGTTTTGAAGGTTTAAATAGAGATCTAGATTTGATTTATTGAGTAGTATGTTACAAAAAGTTAATGTTTGCACCTAGAATATAGTGATGTATATTAACAAATTTTGGCGTATTCAAAATCTACAAGTAACAACCACCTATTTTCTGCAGGAATCATCTTATGCATCTAATCAACTACATAGCCCTCATTATCCATCCTTTGACACTCCAACAATTGCAGCAAATGAAAATAGTGAGAAACTGTACCAGCAGGATTTACCAGCCGCATTCAATAAGAATTTCACTTTTATGTCTGCGCCAAGTTCAGAAACGTTCAATACTTCGTTTCCAGTTAGAAAGCAGGCTCCAAGGTCTGAAAGTGAAATTGATGATGGTCACAGCGAATCTGGAGTAGTTAGCCGAGGAAGTAGAGTAGAATTGGATTCTTCAAATGCTCAGGATAAGCCTTGCAGGAGCACTATGCTGGATGGAATCTCACTGGAAGCAACTAGTTTTCGCCAGCTTCAACAAGTAATGGAGCAGGTAACAGTAATTTCCATGCTTTTCACATCATAAAATAGTGCCTACTGTCCATTTTGCATGGAAAATTTAATTTGCGAGCATAATAGTTCTACTTCCTTTTCGCAGTTAGTATGTTGCTTTTTACTAACCATAGTCAATAGTCTGACCATGGCCATAACAAACATTTGGCGGTTGTCTTCAATCCCTACAATTTATGGTGTTCACTGCTTTTATGTCTTGAAATTCTACTAGTAAAAAATTAGACTGTCTGTATACTTAATCAACATCATCTTGAGGAAACTCCAGCACAACATGACATCGGTATGCATATTTTAGTTATATCTGAATTGAAGAATTGCATTGCATTTCATTGATTTCACATTAAAAATGTGTAAGTTCATGATATTTATTTTAAAAGATAGCATTATAGAAATGATGAATCTTTAACAGTTCAAGTACTTAAAGGAATTGGTCGCATATTTCCAATTATGTAATGTTCTATTGAGAAAATTTAAAACAAAACTAAAACTCAACGAACTTAAATATTTTATTATGTTATGTACTTCTAACTAGCTGGCTCTTTTGGACTTGTTTCATCTTCATGTTTATCAATACCTAACTTCTTTGATTATTTTACAACTCACTACCCAGGAGAGCATTTTGCATGTGCATACTCTTGATGAAATATTTGCGTGGTTCATACATTAAAAACTGAGGATTAGCCAAGATTCAGATTATCTTTGACAATAAGCTTTTAGATGTGTTTATTACTAGGATGTGTATGTGAATATCATGAGTTCTTGCAACTAACTTCTTGAACCACTTAATTCAGTTGGATATTAGGACAAAACTATGCATAAGAGACAGTCTCTATCGCCTGGCAAGAAGTGCAGAGCAGAGACATAACTGTGCTAATCTCAATGAGAATACTGGTGAAGATAAATTTGTTAGAGTTGCATCGTCAATTGATCAAGATGCAAACAGGCAAGTACTTGTTTACTCACCTTATTGCATTTTTCTTTTTTACTACTTAGCATGTGTGTATTCTTAGGCCTCATTTACTTAATCTAGATGAGGATGATGGCAAGTTGGTTGATGTCTCTGAAAAATCATGGAATGCCAGTTGGCCAGTAGGGCTGGCTGGTTATCGACGGTTCTTGGTTCTTTAAATGCAGAGGTTGGGTGAACCAAAAGCATATTACTTATTTTGCATCTTGTTTACAAAAGATGGAGTTTACTTTGTCCTTTTTTCCCGTTTAAGGAGTTATTTCTAACTTTCTTACTATGGATTTTGGTTTTTACAGGAGTGGAGGTTTTTTGGATTTGGAAACTGATACCAATCCTATAGACCGGTCAGTTGCACACTTGTTGTTTCACCGACCTTCAGATCCTTCATTAATGCCTGCTGGTGGCAACACCTTGTCGCTAAAATCTCATAAACTGGTATGCTCTTTAACCTTTCAGTTTCAGTTTTCTTCCTTCACTATATGGAACACAATCACCTTCAGTTTGAGAAACTCAAGACTGTCGTCTTAGGAACTCAAAAGTGTCTTATATATCTGTTCAATGCCATTCGTCTAGCCATGTTATCTTGACAAGTTCTTATATTTTGCATAAAATACCAAGATGATATAACATGGACTGAAGAAATGGAGATGATGATCCATTCAAAATTTTCCATTTCCCATATCAGCAGAATTATTTCCTGTCAAGAGATTCACTGGTCTGTCACC
Source organism: Cucumis cinereus (assembly GCA_037974625.1). NCBI lineage: Eukaryota > Viridiplantae > Streptophyta > Magnoliopsida > Cucurbitales > Cucurbitaceae > Cucumis > Cucumis cinereus. The sequence goes on from JBBPDJ010000021.1 coordinate 8,550,924, forward strand.
AATCTGCAGGTGCCAGCCGAGAAGCAAAATTTGCAAGACGAAACTGGTGGAGCTGCAGCTTGTGCAGATCAAAAGCCACTGTCGAATGGGAAAAAACTATGAACAGTAAGCTCTGTAAAATATTGTGTAATAACATGCATGAGGCCCGCCATCGATGCATGGAGTGATTCCGTACTCCTTTATAACCTTAAGCTCTGTGATATGACATGGTTCCCAATTCCCCCATGCATCCTTCTTGGTCAGGTCCTTCAAAGCAAATCCTTACCTTGAATAGCTAAGTAGGCTATAATTCTACTTGTCTTTGGCTATTGTATTAAGAGCCTGTTTTAATATGCTGATTACAGAAGTTTTGTGTGCATTAGTTATTGCTTTGATAGGCTAATCACAATTCACAGGTCTTGTTAATTACCCACAGTCAACTGCTGGAGGCTCCTCTCTTCTGGGTTATATTTGTTGTTTGCAATTCTTTTTTTTTCCTTTCTTTTTCCATGCGGCACTGTTAGGAAATGGCCTGGCCCTGCTTTTTTGGAAATTTAAATTATTTCTGTTTGTATGTTTTAGTGATCTAATTGAGTTAAAAGTTTAGATTATGTAGTGTATACCTCCCTATTTAGATGAACAAATGATTGGTTATATGTAAAGTTCTTTTTCTTTTCCCTTTTTTAAGTATAATTTTATGCAGGTTCTCGAATGAATACAATTCGGTGAATTTATTTCTACTTTGGGGCTAGTGTGCTTTGGATTGCTGAAGCTGTATTTTCATTTTAATGGCAACTATATACATATAATTTTTTTTTTTTTTAAAAAAAAATACTATATGTAATGGTAACAATGACCTTTTTAGAGCTAGCCAATTTAATGTATTTCTACCTATATTAGTGTTTTTAGCCGTTTAGGTACAATTGATTTTGTAAAATTAATTTCTAAACAATTAAATTTATGTTTTTAACAAACTCTTAAAAGTGATTTTCATAGGTTTAAAATTGATTTTAAATTATCATGTTTGATACTATAAGTGATTATAAAACTATCAAATTATTAAAACAAGGATATTTTTGGTATTTTAAAAATTATATAAAATTAAATGGTGATTTTTGGCTAATTATTTTTTAAGAATAATTAAAGAGTTAATATTTCAAAAATCAATTTTGAGTGATTTCTTATTTTTCTCAATCACTTTCTTTATGTTGTCAAATACTATATTAGTACAAAAGTGATTTTGAACCAAAATTACTATCAAACATACTCTTAGTGTCTGTTTAGATTGACTACATGCAAAATATATTTTTAGTATATGTGGTTTGAGATTCACGCCTATTTAGTTATGAAGTTCTAAAACAAACACGTTAGTCTCTTTTGCTAAATATGTTTAAATGGTTCCTTACTTAAACTTAAGTTAATGGAATGCTTATTATGTTGACTTGGTTGTTAATTTTTTTTTATGATAACAAATTTCGGAGATGTTTTAAAATATAGCAAAATGAATCAAATTATTGGTAAAATATAGCAAAATATAAGGTTCTAACTTCGGGTCCAGTTGCCAGATAGCACAATTTGAATAGATGGGCTACTTAGTCCAAACTTGTCGATCTTTAATTTAAATTAATGACGTATCAATTTGTGATTGGTCGAAATTTCTGAGTCAATAGCTATATTTGAAAATATATATTAAAAAAAAAACTACATTTTTTCATAAATTTTATAAATCAGGTTTTATAATTTTATTTTAAATTTTTATAAATTTCACTGAAATTAATCTTAATCTGGATAAAAAAAAGAACATCAGTTGTAGACAAAATCTGGGGTGAAATTTATACTTTGTTTTTATTATTGTTTTCAAAATTGTACTTAGTTTTCTTTGAATTTATTTGTTTTTGTTTTTTAGGTTTAGAATGAATACATCAGAAAACATAACAACCTCACAAGTTTATGACGGCCCTAAACTAAACTTAGACCAAATCCAGATGATAAGGGATAAAAAGAAGTGAAGATGGTCGATGGTTCAAAACTTAATGTGTAATAATGTGTCAGACACATTGTGACTATAACAGAATTAACATGAGTGAAAGAGACAACTTCCATCTCACTGCCCCAATCCTTCCTCAATAAAAAATAAAAAAATAATAAAAAAAAAATTAAAAACTGCTAATACATGTGAAATGTTGAAGATTTAATTTAGAGTTTTTAAATAGTATTTATCTATATATATTTTTATTAATGTAATAAATAAATGTTATATAAACTTATTTTTTAGGAAAATTGTTTTATTTTGACAAAATTGTTGAAAATATTTACAAATATAACAAAATTTTATTTTCTATTAATGATAGACGGTTTATTAAGATCTTTCAGCGATAGAAAGTAAAATTTTGCTATATTTGAAAATAACCTCTTTTTTATCCTAATAAATTTTTAAAAGTTATAAATAAACCATTCATCTTCAATTATATAAAAGGTAAATAGATACAAATTTCTAATATATAATTGATTATATATGTATATTATGTCGTAAGAATGAGACACAATGGAAACACGGATATCGAAAAATATGATATTAAAATAAATAAAATATAATATATAAATAAATATAAAATATGAAAAATAAAGAAATTCTTCCAAACTCATCCACTATCTCCAAAGATTTATGAAATTTTCACCAATATGTGTATGTATTACAAAACTCACCAAATGTCACTGTCTATCGGCAATTTGACAAACATGAGGTGGATTACATGGATACTAATAATGAGAATATTACTCCATCTAATTCTAATACAGTTTTTGTTAAAGCAAGTTCTTTATCTAATAATATTTTACCCAGTGTTTGAATTTAAATTTGATGTGCAAAAGCATGTAATTGAGCATAAGCATGATGTACCAAAATTTGTTAAAAATCAATCTCATGTTAAAGACTAATAATTTTGATGAGCACAATGTTAGACTTATTTATAATGCAAAATTTGTGCCCATTATTGTGAATTAAAGATCACATTTAGATGATATTGTTATAAATTGAAAAACGTTCGAAATAATCATGAAAAGTGTTCCATATGATGTCCAATTTTAAAATACTTACATAAGGAACACTTATGTGAAAAATAATAATATGCATATACATAATGTATATTGTTTTTCTTATGCTAAATTTAGTCATAAAGCATATTTATGTTATTTGCCTAAATTGAATGATCAAAATGTTATGAATGTTGGAACTAAAAAGAAATGGGTTTCGAAAATAAATACAAACGTACATGGACCCAAACAAGTATCGATACCAAAGAGTATTTGCTAAATTATGTTGCAGGTATGCTCCAAGATTTAAAGTTGATGATTTTGATTGAGCTTGAAAAAGGAATTTATTCCAAATAGTTACATTTTGATCCTTAAAGGAAAATTCATAGTTTGGTAATTTGTTTTTGAAATAAATCAAATTATTCTATCCTTTTGAATTCTAAATTTGAATTAGATATCCTCGAATAATTGTTTGGATTTAAAATTTCATTCTTAATTTATTATAGACAGTTTCCATGTTGGTTTCCAAAATTTTAAATGTTTGAATTATTCTTGAAAACTCTTGCAAATTCATTTTTGATTGATATATAATTGCAATTGATTTGAACTAATTCTTACCATAAATGTGTGAAATCAAGTTATTTGATTGATTGAAATGATTTTTGGTTAATTAGTTTCAAAAGTTAAAATTTTGATGATTGAAATTGTATTTGAAAACCTTAGGATTTATTTTATATTTGAAATTGATTGGTTTTTATTAATTTTATGAAATGAATCATCTATTTTATTATCTCACTTGCTTGTTATTTATTTAAATTTAACGTTTGTTATTGTTATTAAAGTCTTTTAATTTGCAAAATGATTTATTTTGTAATATCGTTGTTGAATGAAATTGTATTAAGTTCTTAAAATGTTTTATGAGCTTGAGTGCTTTGGTGACTAAAATTGTGGAGCATCACATATCTTATTATTGTTAATTATTTATTAAATAATGGTTGAATTTTATTGATACAGTTAATTTTTTGAAAATGTTTTGAAATTTCTTACAACCTTTATAAATTCAAAAGCTTATTATTAAATTAAAACTTACATGTTTTGATGATTGTCTTAAAATCTCCATGTATTTTTGAATTGTTAATCCCTATTAATAAGAAAATGAAAAATACATTAATTTATTTATCTTTACTTTGAATTCTTATTGGTTGTGAATTTAATCTTTCATTTTACAATTTTTAAGAGAAAGTTGATTTCTTTAAAGTGACTCTAGGGTGAAAGTAAAGAGTTAGTGACATTTATTTTAAGGAAAATGTTTGAAATTATATATTTTTATTGAATCCTTCTCACTATCGATCACGATATTAATGTATTCCTTTTTTGTCTCACATTCGTACATTTTCATATGTATATAGAGAAACATATTTGATATCTTGTAAATTTTTATAGTATAATATATTATGTGGTTAAATTGATATTCTCGTGTATCAATTAAATTTAACATCAAACCAAAATTTCAAGAATTTGACTATTTTGCTTGGATTACTATTACTTGGTATGTCATTTGAAGTTATTTTGGAGTTCATTTAATGATTTTATTTCATGTATCCTTTTATTTGGTATCTCATCGGCTTATTTATTTGATCTATTTAAGAGATAGTACGTGTGATGATTCATCACTATAAGATGTATTTCCACAGCTAGTATGCTTTAAAGTACTCGATGAAATATATTGTCTAATGCATAATTATTGTGGATTTTTTAAAATTTGAAAAAGTGATTAAATTAAAATTATTATTTATGATTATGTTGATATAAGAAACTCCATGATATCTTTCTTTAACACATTTTTGTTGGGGCAAATATCTATCCGTTTGTCCATGAATTATATGATTCTCATCTTTAGGGGAGCATTGTTTTTCTTTGAAATGATTATGTTCATATTTTAGATTAATGTGTTTATTGTTATTTGCTTGTTATTTTGAAGGGAGTTTTACCCTTCGTATATTGTGTGATGTGATTATTATGTTTAGGGGAGCTTAAAGTTTTAAATGTTATATTTTGATGATAACAAAAGGGGGAGAATTTGTTTAGAAAAATATGTTTTATTTGATGACTAATTATGTTTAAATTCTTTCGATATTTATATTTTTCTTGTATAGTTTGTCATCATAAAAAAAAAGGGAGATTGTTAGCTTTATGAGCTTCAATCTTACTATATGTTTTGATGATAACAAACTTTCATTTACTAATGCATTTTTAGTGTTTTAAAGTGTCCATAGCAAAGAGCTCAAAGAAATGATTCCAACGGATTTTAAATTGCTCAAATCGAACATCAAACAATAAGATGTGGCAAAAAGAAGATTTGAAAGAAAAATCCTATGTAGCAATGGCGTGACAAAAACGGATCAACCATAAGATGACATGTGAGGGGTTGTTGATGAGAGATGAAAAGAAAAGGAGAAAACGTTGGGACCATATAAAATTGCAACATGTGGATTTTAAATTTAAAAAAAAAAAGGTGAAAATCGTAGCCCTCCACACTCCATGCCCGATTTTTTTCTTTATTTTCTATCCTCATTTAATTTAAATCATCCATCATTTTACCCTAATTCAATGGTTGAGGTTAAACCCTTTCTTTTTATTATCAATCCTTCATTCATCCTTCTAGCCATCGTTTCTTAAAAATTAAAAGAAAATTTTCAGCAACTTACTCTCTATTTGATCTATCATCCAAGTGCTCAAAAAGACTAAAATTTCTCTCATTCTTCTCAAATTATTGTAAGTGTAATTGTTGAGAGAAGGTTTTTGAAGTCTTGTGAAGCAAAACTTGTGAATTTTACCTATTTAGAGGTGAATTTTAATTTTTTGTTTAGTTTTTTATTTGAATTTTGTATTAAGGTGTGGGTGCACCTTGGGTTATGTGAAAAAAATTGGTAGATCTTGAACTAGTGAATAGGATCTAGGTTTCTCTTTAGCCTAGGTAAAAAAAAAGAGTCGTGTAAGTTTTGTTCTCACCTGAAAAAGAACTATTCTTAGTAAAGTAACCAAGAAGCTTGGATAGTGGACGTAGGCACATTGCTGAACCCCTATAAATTCAGTGTCACCTTATCCCTAAACTTACTTTACTTTTGCACTAAGTTTATTTTCAAATTTTTAGATTATATATTAGGTTTATCTTGTTGATTTGCATTGTAAAATTAAATTTGGTAGACAACCCTATTCACCCCCTCTAGTGTTGCCATTAGATCCTACATGGTGTGGTCTTCTCATTAGCTTGAAAATCCACCACCTCATTAGAAGGTAAAGAGAACAAGTCAATGGGTGAAAAAGAGTTAAAACCATACATAATGTCAAACGGTGAACAACCATGTTGTATGCAAATTCAATAAATGGTAGAAAATTCTCCCAAGTTTTGATATTTCTATCTATTAAAGTCCTAAGCATAGTCATCATTGTCCTATTGACTAGCTCAGTTTGTCCATCAGTCTGAGGATGACACGTAGTGAATTAGACTAACTTAGTATCAAGGATTTTCCAAAGTACTTTTAAAAACTGACTTAATAATTTCACATCTCTATCACTTCTAGAAATTCCATGCAATTTAACCACATCCTTAAAGTACAAGTCGGCCACATGTTTAGCATCATTAGTTTTATTATATGCAATGAAATGAGTCATTTTGCTAAACCTGTCAACTACCACAAAAATTACCATTCTCCCTCTTAGATCGAGGTAAACCTAACACAAAATTCATTGAAATATCTAACCAAGGTCCACCAGGAGTTGGTAAAGGCAAATACAGTCCATGTGGTTTAGACTTAGACTTAGGTTCCCAACATGCAATACATCTCTCATATTCCTTATGTACATCATGTCTCACTCTAGGCCAATTAAAATGTTCACTCAACATGTCATATGGTTTAGTGATCTCAAAATTGTTGGCTAAAGGAACATAAGTTTGATGATTTTGAGATTTTAAGGGTTTTCAATCAATGAAAATTCTTTAGTAGGTGACAGATCCTCATCTCTAATATTTTAAAATTTTTTATTCAGGGTTGCATGCCAAGAACATTCAGATAAATTTGATCACCTTGCTCGTGGAGTATTCAAACTTGGAGTAAGAAACTAGATCTCCTTATCTTTTGGTCTTCGATCAAAGGGTAATCCAAATCTAATCGTTTTTCTGATTTTAGAATTTGATATTAGGGTTTCACCAATTGGGTTCCTCATTTTCAAATCCTAAGGTTTTCATATCATCTGGTATCATAGCCTAGGTTCTAGATTTGGCATATGTTTAATTTCTTTTTTGATTGAATCTAATTTGTTGTTAGGGTTTTTTGTTTTGTTTTGTTTGAAAAACATAATTGATTGGAAAAAAAAATCGGTGCCGAAGAAAAAAAAAATTGAAGTTGAATTTCTGAATTGCTTGAAGTCGAAATCGTGCATTAAAAAAAACTTCAATGCGCCTGAAGGAATCGTGAAACCCTAAAAACAAAAAACAAAAAGTTGTTGATTGACGGAATGTAAGTTTGATGATTTTGAGATTTTAGGGTCTTCAATTAATGAAAAATCTCTGGAAGGTGACAGAGCCTCATCACTAACATTTTGCAATTCTTGATTCAGGGTTGCATGCCAAGAACATTCATATAAGTTTGATCACTTTGCTAGTGGAAAGTTTGAATTTGGAGTAAGAAACTTCTTTTTATCTCTTGGTCTTCGATCAAAGGATAATCGAAATCTAATTCTTTCCCTTTGATTGTGTCAAATAGATTGAGGATTTATAATTTGATATTAGGGGTTCATCAATTGGCTTTTCATATCTCATGCGGTGGATTACATGGTCACTAAGGGCTCACTTGATAACGTTCTTGTTTTCTTTTTATGTTTCTCAGTGTTTAAGAAACAGACTTGTTTGTTAACTATTCTCGTTTCTCGTTTCCAAATTTTAAGAAACGTTTCTAAAAATTGAGCAAAAATTTCTTTATAAATTGGAAACAGTCCTTTAAATTTGCCTAATTTTTAGAAAAGTTCCTTAATTTTTAGAAAAGTTCCTTAAAATTTGAAAATGAGAAACGGGAACAGTTATCAAACACGTCTATTTCTTAAAAAATGAAAAACATAAAAATGAAACAGAAAACAAGAACATTATCAAACAGGCCTTTAGAGTCGTGTTTCTAAAAAAGTTTTAAATACAATTTTTTTTCTCTTTTTTATTTTAGTTTTCTCTTTACACCGTTTATTTTTTTAAAAAAAAATTAAAAGTAATTTTTTTCGTTTTTCTTTCTTTTCTTTCTTTTCTATTTTTCTTTTATTCTTTTAAAGTTTATCTTTCTTTATTTTTTTTCAAATTTTTATATCTTTTTTAGGAAAAAAAAATCTTTCTTCAATTTATTTTCAATTTATTTTTCCAATTTTCTCCTTATAATTTTTTCTATATATTTTTTTTTGCATTTTTTAGAAAAAAGAATTTCTCTCCATTTGTTATTTTTTTTTCAAATTGTTTTCAAATCCAAAGTTGGGTCTTTTTTTTTTTTTTTCTGCAATGGTTTTAATTACTTTGTCCCTATCTTTTTTCTTTTAGTTTCTTTTTTGTTGTACAATTTTTTTTAATAACATTAATAATTTGGCCCATTTTTTTTAATCACGGAAGCAAAGTTACCAAAATGGTGAAACAAATTTGAATTTGGAGATGGTGCACGTCAATTTTGAAGGAAGATGGAGGGCGCACCAAACTTTAAATTAGAGTTGTAGCGGAGCCACACCAATATAAATTGGAGATAGAGGTGGAACCACAACAATAAAAACTAGAGGCAAGGGCGGAGCCACACCAATATAAACTTGAGGCTGAGGTGGGGCGAGCTGCACCAATATATTTTGTGTTGGGTTTTATGTCCTAAAACTTGTAGATAGTAAATGTAAACCGTTGACCGTTATTAATAAACAATTATTATTTCAATGAATAGTAATTGATTATTTT
>JBBPDJ010000021.1:8560009-8577595 GCA_037974625.1 Cucumis cinereus
TAATTTTGAATCACATCCAAAATAAAATTTATATTATAAAGTTTAATTAAAATACAAACTTTATATTATAATGTATCGTCATACATTATATTAATTTTCTAAGTCAATTTGAATATTTCAAATTATATCTAAGATATATTAACCTCATTACCATTTACAAGTTAGGAAGGGGACCTAATGGGCCTATTGATCAGAAGCTACAACGATATGAGATTAATTGGCTAAACTCCTTAACCACATTAATCAATATTCGTTAACTATGTGTATACTCTACTAAAGACTCATAACTGAACTCTTCTCACTGTAGATATATTTATATGTCAATGGATATAGACCAATAACAACAAGTTAGTCCTTCACAAGTGTTCATAACACCAGTTGGATCAAATTACCATTTTACCCCTAGGTTACTTCTTAGTCCTTAAATATCAGTGCTCCTCTAATGAAAAACTTATTTATGGTCCAACTAATAAACAGATATCCCTCTCGTGCCATAGAGAGGGTAAGACCCTTTGTTCAAGTTCTGGAGACACCATTTAAGAACACTCATCTACTTACCCTAAAGTCGGGAAGAAGTTAATTTCATCTTGTGTGATTATGTTTCCAGCTCCCCACTCGGTCTTGTTTCCAAAATGGTAGGCCTATTGAGTCGACAATCTGACCACTCTCACCTGTACAAATCAAAGGACAATCCATCATGAATAGGAGTTCATAACACACTCAAGATTAAGACTAAGTTGTCTAGGTCATCCTATTGAAATAGAAACCTAACTAGTCAACGAAGTTATATCTAGTGGTTACTATTTCCAGGTTTAGTCTTATGCAAACTCATTGCTTAGGATACCTCCGCTCGCATGTCACCTACACGAACACGTTGGATCATTGTGTTTGTATCATAAATACATAGTGGACCATATCCATATTGTTAAGAGGATAAGGTTCCATACTATAGACCCTTTAAGTTGTATCTCGAGCATTGATCCTTGTTTGTCTCCGCAAGACTTATAAATCAACTTAGGATGTTAGTTTATTGGATTTAGGTTAATTAGAAAAAAATAATCAAATAATAAAAAACTCTTTATTGAAATTGGAATAATAACTCTTTATTAATAAAGGTCAACAAATTACATTTACTATCTACGAGATTTAGGACATAAAACCCAACAAGTCCCAGTACTTGCACCAACCTGATTTTGTATCGGAAGGTTTAGGACATCAGAAGTACATAATACCGTCTCAGCACCGGTGTCATTATCATCATAACAATGCCATGTGTTTTTCATGTCATTCTCTATGGTGACTGCTGTTGGAAAATTTTTGAGATCATTAATATCTTGAATGAATGACCCTATCCTTTCTTGTTGGATCTTCTCAATACTTACATATATCAGAGGTCTACTGTGGGTATATTCATCAAGCAATAATGGAACATCATCATCATCCTCTATTAATACAATAGAAGCCTCGACATTCAACTTGTATTTAACCCGGATAACTATTTTGTATTTTGATGCACTACACTAGGTCACTTTGTATATCAATTCTTTCAATGCATCATATTGTGATTGTAAAATCCATTGGGACACCCTTCATGCGACCTTAATTGTAGCATTGTTTCTCCTCATCCCATGTACTGCCAAATTGAATGAATATATGCATCTTTTCCATCTTACAATACAAACAAAATAAATCACCTAAACTATTTTACCATACAAACATTTGACCCTTTTGTAAAATACATGTTACACACTACTCGATGCACGATACTCGATGCACGATACTCGATGCATGCAACACATTGCAAGATACTCGATGCATGTATTTTGTTGCTCGATTCTATCTACAACCCTCAGCTGACATGATATGCAAAACGCAAGGACAATGTGCTTACCATGTAACCCTTACTGGACCCTGAATGCAAAACACATTCGTTCTAATATATTTGAACAACCTATACATAAACTGATTATTGTATAACCTGACAAGTATTCTAAACTAGAGTTTGCGTGCAACTTACGTGATTGAGTTGAACAACTTCCTACAAAACATTGTTTTTAAAGGATATCAGTTGTGATATGCTATGAGTTTGTTTTCTTCTTCGTTGGAATTTTTTAGGTGGAAACTATAATTTTTGAAGTGTTTGATAATCAAAGGGTTGGTTCAAAATGACTTTTTATTTATTTGATAAGACCAGATTGTACCCATTGTTAAGAATTTTTTTAAAATTACGGTTCTTCGTCAACTCGTAGCAACTAAAGGTATCGAGTATAGCGAGGAGCGTGTAACGTGCAGTGCGTGTAACGTGCAGTGCGTGTAACATGTATCGAATAGTCAAACGTCTATTTATTCGTTGTCTTGTGGATTGAGTGAGCAAGTAGACGAGCAGTGTGTCACGAGTAAACTTGTAACATTTATCGAGTGACCCTTAAACGAACGTATTGAAGTTAGAAACAAAAGGGTAAATTTGCAAGGTATTGACATAATTAGAAGATCATTTTTCATTTACTTCTAAAAATCGGACAAAAAATGGAATGGCCCCTTTCGTACAAAAAAAAAAAAAAAAAAAAAAAAAGAAAAAGAAAGAAGAAGAAGAAGAAGAAGAAGGAAAAAACCCCTTAACTTATTGAATTGATCCCAATTAGCTTCTCTCCTCCCTTCCTCTGTTACCTTCTTCGCGCCTCTGCTGCACCCAATCCCTTCCTTCTCCTTCAAGCTTCCAATTTCAACCACAATTTTTCTCTGTGATTTTACTCAACTAAACAAACCCAAATTTCTATTGCCCTTAACACTTTCCTCCTCCTGGCATTCCTTCGATTCAGCTCTTATGTATCAGCTAAAGTCCAGGATTCACTCACCAATCTCTCAACTTTTTGCCACAAAGGTATCCCTGGACCTAGGTCTATGGGGATGATTAAAATGCCAGGAACTAGGGGCTGTGGAGCTTTATGTTATACGTTGCAAGATTTCAGCCACTGGAATAACTCAGGGAAGAGTGAAGAACGGGTGGTCGAGGAGAAAGAAAGACACCCTTTTCGATCAAGTTGTGTTTATGGTTTTGATATGATTAAACAGAAATTTTCGTTGCCTAATTCAGGTATGCCTTTAAACCAACTCTATGAAACATTTGTGGGTTTTTGTCGGAATGGTCTATAGTGGTCAACCTATGAGTTTGTTTGTTTTGTTAGCTAGTGCTTTTGCTTCTAATCCAAGTCAAGTCTTGAAAACTAGAAAAAAAATTAGTTTTTTTTTTTTTTTTTTTTTAAGTGATTTTGTATTAGAATTTCACTAGGAATTCAAACTTTTCCTAATTACAATTTCACTCGGAATTTTTGCTGTTGCATCGTTTAAGAGTTTTCAGTTTGCACTTTGTTGGTTGGTGGTCGTTTGTTGGGTTTATTTGGTAGTTTTGTAGTAGCTTTTGTTTTTTCAGCACCTGAAGGAGGCTTGTAGGTCGACGTTGTTAAGCTTTCTGGTTTTTTTTGTTGATCGTATCTTTTCTTTTTCTCTAGTTTGTATTGCCGAACAATTTAATTCTTTTCATTATATCAATTAGAAGTTGTTTCCTGTTTCAAAAAAGTCAATTCTCAAAAAATATAAAATCTTTGAACCAAATGGTTATGGACCCGGCATTGGCTTTCTTCTAAACAACATTCTTAAAATGGGAGGATTGTAGCATCAGTTTTTTTTTGTCTTAGATGTTTATTAGGTCTGTACTTGCCTTCAGGATACAAATTTGGTGGACAAGACCCCACTACATAAAGAACTATCAGTCTCAGTATGAGGTATCCATCTCTCTACATGTGTGTTTGCTCTTTAGCTTATTTAACTTCTATGTTGCGAATTTCTGTTTCAATTCAACATATTTAAGCATGGATAAACCTGTTGTTGAGATTGATTATGGAAACTAATAAGGATGTGTTTTGTTTTTCAACAAGTTGTATTGTCATTCCTTTTATCTCCTATATTTCAGTACATTGACATCAACCTTTTCTTTCTGCCTTTGTTCATCACATGATGATTATGAGGAATGTTCATCACATGATGATTATGAGGATACTCATGTCATTGTGACTTCACTCTCATGGCACTCCCTTTGTTAAATAAGCCATAATTCTATTGTGATTTTTTCCCTTTCCGTCTTTGCCACTATGATCTCCTCTTTTATGGCTGCATCTTCTTGAATTTCTTTGAAACTTTGAGCAAATGCATCCTGCACAGATTGAAACAAGTCCGTTTGTTTCATCAACTGATTCTTTAATCTATCCATTTTTTTAAAAAAATTATAATTGTATCCAACTCCTTGTCCAAAGGGGGGAGATTAACTCTCGCTCAAGCTGTTTTGAATAGCTTGCCTTGCTACCTTTTCTCTTTACTTAAAGCCCCAGTTTTTATAATCAAAAAGCTAGAAAAGTTGATTAGAGACTTTTTGTGGAACGGTGGGCAGTGTAGTCCTTTGAAAAATCTGGTTAATTGGGAGATTACTTGCAAGCCTATTTGCTTTGGCGGCCTTGGTGTGGGTGTCTCCAGCAGAAAAATAATGCTTTATTGAGCAAGTGGCTTTGGAGATTTATGTTGGAAAAGAATGCAATGTGGAGGAAAGTTATATGCTCCATTTATGAAGAGGAAGATGGTAGCTGGTGTACAAAGAAGCCGAAGAGAGGATCTAATAGAACTCTCTGGGCTGGTATTTTTAAACAGAAAGACAACTTGATTTTTCAAGTTTACAAAGTTTATTTTGGGAGATGGTCAGAAATTACGGTTTTGGACAGATACTTGGTGTGATAATGGTCCTCTTTTCAATCGGTATCCTGACATTTTTAATCTTTTGTTGAAAAAGGAAGCATGGGTGGCTGACTGTTGGGACTTAGAAAATCAAGCTTGGAACCTCGGGTTGAGAAGGATTCTGATGGAAAATGAGTTCAATAACGCGGCTGCCATTTTTGAAACTCTGAGTAATTGGGCTTCTATGCAGAATGAAGATGGTGTGTCGTGGTCTATTGAGAAATCTGGAAAATTTATGACAAAATCAACTTTTCATAATCTTGTTAAGTGTCTCAACCCAAGTGGCCGGTACATCTCTTCCCCATTTGTCAGGGCGATTTGGAAATTTAAATGTCCTAAAAAGGTTAAATGTTTTCTTTGGGCTCTTGTGTACAGAAGTTTGAACACAGCCGACAAGCTGCAAAGAAAGCTTCCAGATTCTACGCTCAACCCTTCAATTTGCTGCCTGTGTTACAAGAGGGAGGAAACATTGGATCATTTATTTATCCACCGTGAGTTTGCAACTAAGGGCTGGCTGAGATTGTTTGAGATGTTTAATCTTCAAATTTGTCTGCCCCAAAATCTAGAGAATTGGTTTAGGGAAGCTACTGGACAGAGGTTGTTTGGCCGGAAAGGGAGGATTTTGTGGAATAGTTGTGTTCGAGCTCTTCTTTGGGGGATTTGGATGGAAAGGAATAGCAGGATTTTTAAAGATAGTGTTAATTCTTTTGATTTTTTTTGGTTTGTGGTTCAAAACACAGCGTCCTGGTGGTGTTCAAACCACACAAATCTCTTTTGTAATTACACCCTTTCCATGATTTTTAATAATTGGAAAGCTTTGTTGGTCTAGAGGTCTTTTAGGAAGGGCCTCCTTGGCCCTTGCCTCTAAGTTGTTTGGTCTTTGTGCTGTTAAGTAATACATATCCCTCTGTTTCTCTGCAAAAAAAAAAAAAAAAAAAAAAAAAAAAAAAAACTCGATTGCTTTGATACCAATGGATAGAACCCAAATGTAATGAGTATAAAAGATAACGGGATTGTGATGTAGCAGAAAAAGGCATTAGGCGAAATCCATGCTCAAACAGGGGGAATCCATCCCTAAATTGTTGAGAGAAGTCTCTCCAAAAATACAAAGATCAATATTAAAATGGATATTCAAAAGCTTCGTATAGCCTTACAAGAAAATATGACAAATAACTAATTAATTATAACATACTATTAATTTAAATTAACAACTAAACAAATATTAAACTCAAATATACTAATTATCTTATAATTCTTCTCATCAAATTATAATAGCCCCTCCATGTATTCAAGGTACTTGAAACCTTCCCTTTCTTGAAATTTCACTCTAAGCCAAAACCACTAAAAAATTGCCCCCCTTCACTCTTTCCCACCCACTTTGTTTATAACAATTCATTCTAAGAACTTTTCCAACTAATTACTGACATGCCCTTAATGCCCCAGTAACATTCTTAATTCTATCCTAATAGCATTTGTCACACTCTTGTCTGGCTAGTTTCTTACCCTCCCAATTTTTTTCCTTTAGAATCCATACTTCATTATGCTAAATGATCATTAAAGCAAATGCTGTGCAATATTTCAACCTAGCAGCTCAAACATTGAACATTTCTACTTTTGATCCAACGAATTAAGATTACATTTAGCAAGGTGTCTATTTTCAAGGAATCTATAAATCATCTTTACTTTTCAACACAAATCTCTTTGTTAGATAGATTGTTTTGAAGTAGCTCATAGAAACGCTTCATCGTGGTGCATTCTATCTAAGGAGGTTGATATGTCCAACAATTTTGAGCAACCTGAATTGGAGTGCATTTCAGCAAACTAACCGGGGTTTAGGGATAATTGGTCTCCTATTTCACTTAATTGTGTTACTAGACAGATTGGATACTTTGTGTGTTCGGGTTTGTTTCCTTTGATTTTCATACATTCTTATTTATGCTGTAGAGAACATTTGGTTGGCCTCGGTTTTCAAGTATTTACTAGTTTGTACGAATATGATGAGTATGCTAAGGGGATGTCAACCTAGTGGAGATGTCCGGGTGCGTCTACTGATCCCTAGGTTCTTTTACTCATTGCATAATTCTCTTGTACTTTGAGCTTTTGTCTCATTATTATCATTAATAAAAGAGACTCATTTCCCTTTCAAAAAAATATAAATCATCTTTACTTCTTGATCCTCAACATTGTTTACAGCATGTCAACATTTTCTTGTTTGTTTATTTTTTCCCTTCCTGCTTTGATTCAGGATAATTGCTTGTCAATTACTGAAAGTTATTGACAAAAAAATGTCTTTCCCCTTCTATTGTTCTCAGATTTCTGCAATGTAAATGGAGACGGGTTTCCTTGTTCAAGCCTTCATTCCAAGCTTGTTGTTATCGGTATTCAGCAACTACTTCTCCCAAGTATTACTTGGATGGAGTTGAAAATGAGAAAAGGGAGATTGATTTCAACCGACTTTTCCTTTTCTGCACAAAAGTACACCTTGCTAAGCGACTCCATGCACTACTTGTGGTGTCTGGGAAGACCCAGAGCATCTTTCTTTCTGCTAAACTCATAAATCTCTATGCTTTTCTTGGTGACATAGAACATGCTCGCCTTACTTTTGACCAAATTCAGACAAAAGATGTCTACACATGGAATTCCATGATATCTGCATATGCTCGAATCGGCCGCTTCCATGAAGCTGTAGATTGTTTCTATGAATTTTTGTCGACTTCTATCCTTCAGCCTGATCATTACACATATCCACCTGTTATAAGGGCATGTGGAAATCTAGATGATGGGAGGAAGATACATTGTTTGGTTCTAAAATTGGGTTTTGAATGTGATGTCTACATTGCGGCTTCATTTATCCATTTTTATTCTCGGTTTGGCTTTGTCAGTTTAGCTTGTAAATTGTTTGATAACATGATGATTCGAGATATTGGTACTTGGAATGCGATGATTTCAGGGTTTTGTCTTAATGGTAAAGTTGCAGAAGCATTGGAAGTCTTTGATAAGATGCGATTCAAGAGTGTAACTATGGATTCTGTAACAATCTCAAGTTTACTCCCTATTTGTGCTCAGTTGGATGATATAATTAGTGGCATCCTAATTCATGTCTACACCATCAAGCTTGGGTTGGAATTTGACTTGTTTGTGTGTAATGCATTGATAAACATGTATGCCAAATTTGGTGAACTGAGAAGTGCAGAAACCATTTTCAACCAAATGAAAGTTAGGGATATTGTATCTTGGAACTCTCTGCTTGCTGCATTCGAGCAGAATAAAAAGCCAGTGATAGCTCTGGGGGTGTATAATAAGATGCACTCAATCGGCGTTGTACCCGACTTATTGACACTTGTGAGTTTGGCTTCTATTGCTGCTGAACTTGGCAATTTTTTAAGTAGTAGGTCTATTCATGGATTTGTTACAAGGAGATGTTGGTTTCTACACGATGTTGCCCTTGGTAATGCAATTATCGACATGTATGCAAAGCTCGGTTTTATAGATTCAGCACAAAAAGTTTTTGAACGACTTCCTGTCAAAGATGTGGTCTCATGGAATAGTTTGATAACAGGTTATTCTCAAAATGGCTTAGCAAATGAGGCAATTGATGTTTATCATTTGATGAGAGATTACAGCGATGCAGTTCCAAACCAGGGCACTTGGGTGAGCATTCTCACAGCACATTCCCAGTTAGGAGCCTTGAAACAAGGGATGAAAACACATGGTCAGCTGATAAAAAATTTTCTTTACTTTGACATCTTTGTGGGTACTTGTCTTATTGATATGTATGGAAAATGTGGAAGATTAGCTGATGCACTATCTTTATTTTACGAAGTACCCCACAAAAGTTCGGTTTCTTGGAATGCCATCATATCGTGTCATGGACTTCATGGATACGGTTTAAAAGCTGTTGAGTTATTTAAGGAAATGCAAAGTGAAGGAGTGAAGCCTGACCACATCACTTTTGTATCTCTGTTATCTGCTTGTAGCCATTCAGGTTTGGTTGATGAGGGCCAGTGGTGCTTCCAATTGATGGAAGAGACTTATGGGATAAGGCCTAGCTTGAAGCATTATGGCTGCATGGTAGATTTGTTTGGCAGGGCTGGCCATCTCGAAAAAGCTTACAATTTTGTAAAAAATATGCCGATACGACCTGATGCTTCTGTGTGGGGTGCACTTCTTGGTGCTTGTAGGATACATGAGAATGTAGACTTGGTCAGAACTGTCTCAGATCACTTGATGGAGGTTGAATCAGAAAATGTTGGCTACTATGTTTTGTTATCAAATATTTATGCAAAACTCGGACGGTGGGAAGGAGTCGATGAAGTGCGATCGTTAGCTCGAGACAGAGGATTGAAGAAGACTCCTGGGTGGAGTTCAATTGAAGTAGACAAGAAAATTGATGTCTTTTACACTGGCAACCAAACACATCCAAAATGTGAGGAGATATACAATGAACTGAGGAATCTAACTGCTAAAATGAAAAGTATTGGTTATGTTCCAGACTATAACTTTGTATTGCAGGATGTTGAGGATGATGAAAAGGAAAACATTCTCACGAGCCATAGCGAGCGATTGGCAATGGCATTCGGGATTATCAGCACGCCACCAAAAACAACTATTCAGATCTTCAAAAACTTGCGAGTTTGTGGAGACTGCCATAACGCTACTAAGTTCATATCTAAAATTACTGAAAGAGAGATCATCGTGAGAGATTCAAACCGATTCCATCATTTCAAAGATGGAGTTTGTTCTTGTGGTGATTATTGGTGATATTTTCATAAAAAAACATGCAATAGACAAGATTCACTTTATTCATTTTTATGTTAGGCAAACATGAACGGGCACATCAAGCACAGTTTTGCTTTTTAAGTTTTAGCAACTTGTTTTTGACTGATTAGGAGCTTCACTTCTAATTTCTTACACAATTTTTATCAATGTTTTATAATTTAAACTGAATATTAGTAGTCTAATTGTTGCTCAATTTATTTCGTGTATGTTATTGTTCGCACGAGGTTTTCGAAGAAACATGTTTTGTGGAATTGAACTTGCGTTGATGTTGTGTTTATGCGGGTGTGGTTAAGAGACTTTCTTGATTTATAGAGTTTTCTGGTGGGCTTTATGGACTTGGACTTGGTTGGTCCATGGTTTTGGCCCTTTGTGCTCAATTATATGGATTTAGGCTTTATCCAACATTTGGGCTAAATTAAGCCTATTTTTGGGCTCAACTAGATTTTTGCTCCAACAATAATATCAAATTGAACTAATTAATTTTTAGGATAATCAGTAATGTAGCACTAATTTTAGTGCCATTTTGATAAATGGCAAACCAGAAAATTGTATTGATTTTTAGCAAAATCCATGTGGGTCATGTGTTGCACATTTTTTGAAATACCAAAATACGTGTTGTAACTACAGTGTATTTATTTCGAATTATGCACTTATGAAACTGTAATTAATTTCTACAATTTATATTGTCAGCTATCAAATTGTAATTGTTTCCTCACATTCCGGGATTTAAGAGTGATATAAGAGTTAGTTACGGTAATTAAACAATTTTATTAGTTTTTGTTAATTTTAAAATGTCATATTATAATAAAATATGCATTTGTTATGCATTCAGTTAACTTTGACAATATTCAAGGGCTAAATCTTGAGAGTTAATATCATTTTGAAAATTAAAATTAAAATGAGTTTTGCTAATATACTTTAATTTTCAAAATTTGAATTTTTAAGTCGTCGTTCAACTTTCTTCATCCTTTTTACTAAACAATATCTTGTCATGAATCTTAAACCTTTAAGAATTTTATTCAATGGTAGATGAGATGTAAATAACCATTACCATGACTTCAATTTCATTGAAATTTGTGTTCCTTCGAACATATCTTTCAACCAGTTTGTTGATTTAATCCAATCTATCGTTTTTCCGTCTTCTAAATATATAATTTCTCGATTGACTTTGTATCGTGATGACTGCAACAATTCTAATGTTATTACGATCATTAAAGACAAAGATGTATTATGGTTATTGTCCTTTGTTTCACATTCCTCCTCTAATGATGTTTTTGTTGTTGGCAATCATGTCTCATCTTGTTAGCAATAGTAGTTACACTGTAATTATCAATACTTAATGTTGTAATCTCCCTTTATTACAATTGTTGATCATTCTCTTTCTATGTATAGTGTTTTTTTTTCAATGGTTCATGTTTTTGTCCACTAATTTAATGATTTCGTTTGTCAATTGTATTTCGACATTATATTAAAATCTTGTGCGATGTTATATAATGGTCAGGACTGTAATAAAACATAGTTAGTTTGAATCAGATTATTTAGTTTAATAATTATTGTTGACTAAATGTTTTCTTTAGATTCAAATTAACTTCTTATCAACATATAGTATTGACTAGATATATACATAAAATTACACACTTTACTTTAATTCATTCATACGATGATTAAAAGAAAATAGAATAAAAAAGTTATAGTATTAACTGTAATTAAAAGTCATTTAAAACAAAAAGATCAAAATTGGTCTAAACAAAAGAAACATAAGTTTAGAATTCCCAATTATAGATCCAAAGTAGTGTATTTATCAATGATCACATTGCTTTACGCCTGAGCTCAAGTGAAGATCAAAGAATGGTGCATTCTCGTCCACAGTTTCTTTAGTTTCTTTTGGCAATTTGCCCCTCACTGCATCAATCCATATACCACTCATTGGTTCATTTGCAGCTTCCCTTAATGGGTATGATTTTGCAGCTCTATGTTCATCTTTTTTTCTCTTATCTCCTCTAATTCTTCTATACTTGTACCTAATTATTAACAATAAATAACTAATTTAGTTAGTACAATATTGTTAATTTTTTTTTCAGGTGCATCACTTCTATACAATTATACCTGCTCAATTAAAAAAAAAAAATACTACTGACAGCATCTTTAATTACACTATAATTAATCCAACAATCATAATATTCTGCTGTAATTAATTTGTCAAGTACACAATTCTGGTTGTTTTGGTTTTGGTTTAGATATTGCGGATATTATGCCATTAAGTTTGGTTTTCGGTTTTAAATTGCTAAATTCATATCTAAATTTTTTTTTCTCTTTTAATTTTGATTTGAATTTTGAAATTTCATATTATATTACTATCATAAATCTTTTTTATTTTATGTTAATGCTAATTCAATCATACAACTTTAGATGATTTTTATCAATATCTTTTTTATAATTTCTTTCTTAAACAATTTATATCTTTTTTTTATCATTATATTTAATATAGTTTCATTTTAAACATAAAAAATGATATATCTTTTTCATTTTTCACCAATTCTTCTTATTTTTAAAATTGACTTTATGATTATATTTATTTTAATTTCATTTTACAATTAAAAAAGTAAATAAAACCTAAACCATAAGACATGATATTATATGAAATGCATTCAATACAGAAACACCCAATTCAGATTTGTAATTACCCAATGATTCAAATAAGCTCCTGTTGCTAATTTGAGGCTTTGATCGCAATGATTTGTTGTACTATGCATGTTGCATCAATGCCTCAATGCTCATCCTTGTATTTGGATTTGGATCCAGTAATTGGAAGATCAAATGTCTTGCTGGCTTTGAAATTGAACCAGGAAATTGATATTTCCTGTTTGAGAATGAAATTTATGGTTTTAAATTTCATTTGTTCGTTCTCACTTATTTTTTCTGGTTTAAGGATGAAATTTATGTTTGACAATGGGACATTAGGGTTTGAGAATGCAAGGTACGGATCGTCTGCTTGAAAAAACACAATATTTTGAAGATGGAATGGTGAGGTTGTGAAAAACTGTATATTTTGAGTTTGTAGAATGAAGATGGATCCTTGAAGATGGATGATCGAAGTGGAGGATTGAAGATGAAGGGTTTGTGTGCTTGAAGATGGAGGATTCGTGCTTGAAGATGAAGGGAATGTATGCTCGAAGAGGAAGGGTTGTTTCAAAATTGTACTGGTTAGTGTGATTGATTAAACTCTTATGTAAGGTTTTATTAAAGTGTAATTATATTTATTTTAGTTGTAGAAAGTAGCTGTTTAGCTATAGACGTATGTTGGACTTTTCCAAATTTGTATTTATTATATTTTTAATTCGATTTGCCATTTTTACAAAGAAAAAATAGGTTTGTCATTTTTCCAAATGGAAATTTGAAAATACCCACACTTCCAGTTGACCCTTAATGTTAGGAATGACTAGATAAATGCTAAAATAAAGGTTTACTTTGAACAAATAGCAAAAAAAGAAAAAAAAATTAATTATTACAATGGCCAAACCAAATAAATAATAAAAAAAATAAAAGTGTGAAATCGTCAAAAAATATTGAAACATTAAACTTGGAGAGTTTCTAAAAACAATTCAAAAAACACTAAAATATTCTATAAGTAAACCAAATACCACGTTAATTGAGATGCACCTATCAAATATACTATATCTAAACACTAAAGAAGCAAAAATTAAATATCACCCAATATGGTCCTTAACACTTATGGCTGAATGCGTGTATGTGAGGGAAACTGACGATGGACTTCCTCCACGGTGAGACAAAGCATAGTTGATTGTACAAGCTTCATTACTAACTCATTGAAATTGATATTTTCAATAAATCAAACATTTTAATATTTTAAATAAATCAAAATCCTGAAAAGTGGTAAATCAAATAGTTTTGGTTAAATCAAATCAATTATGATATAATACTACCAATTCAAATTTCAAAATGAGAGAAAATTATGACACCTTTCTCTCTGATTCGTTAGATTGCAATCCGATAACCGAAATTTTTTTACGATTTCGACCATTGCAGTTACATTGTATTTCTATTGAGGATTGGTACACAATCTCATAATTGACGATTTCATCTACACTGTATTCGCATAAAATAGAAAGTAATGGAAAAGTCAGATATCCCATTATATCAAGGTCAAATCAGGCATATTGAAAATATTTACAAATTTTAGTTAAATAAATACTAAACAAATCTATGATTGAATATTACTAGATATTTTCAAAAATTAGTTATATCAAAGCAGATTTGATATCAAATATAATATTCAAAATAAAAAAAATAGAGAAACATTCGGTTGGTTTAACTCTCTATTCCGTTAAGCTAAAATCTCATAACCAATGGATCAAAATACATTATATTTCAATAATTCGACTACTTTATTCATGCATTTGGTTAAGTTTGAATCACACACTGTTATTTCGAATTACACCGAATTAAAACACACGATACATCAATTACATTGTATTTGATCAATATGCTATACCAGAAGTAGGGCAAAACAAGAATATTATTAAAATATGACATATGCGCATCACACTTTTGTCAAAAAACTCATTAATCCAGAATTTTGACAAAAACTCAATTGCCTCCAAGAGATTTGCTATTTCTACAAATATTCCTTCATTTTATTTAATCTAATGGTCAAATGAAAACACATGACATTATCATAATTAGCCAATTTATGTTTTCAATTTTAATTTGAGATATTTGTCACTTTTAATTAGTCCCAAATTCAATTATTTAAAAATTCATCATTAATTTAGTAAATGATGTGAAAATTTATGATTGGTCCAAAATTTCTCATTAAAAAAATGCCAATTTTCGAGATTTTTGCATGTATAAGGGTGGATGAATCTCGAAAAAGATATTTTCAAATCAAAATTTAACTCTATTTGACATGTCAATTAAATCAAGCTATGAATTTGTTGCATAAGCTTGTCTCGATTTTTGAAATAACATTTGAAAATAAATTTGGATGGTACCCAGGCTTAAAATTTGGAATGTGGCCAAATTTTAAAGTTGAGATGAATTTGATCCTTAACTTAATTTGAGATAAAACCATAAACCTAGATTTGGGATAAAACCTTGGAATATGCCTAAATTTTGATTTGAAATAAAATTGATATCAAAATACGAGCAACATATTCTTGATTTTGGCTCTATTTGATTTATCAATTTTGAAGGTAAAATTTGAATTTTCCTCAATTTTGCTTTGAGATGAAATTTAGATAATGTCTCCAATCTAAATCTGAGATAAATTAAAGGTCATGCAAGTCAATTTGACTTAGAATTTTGAGTTTGGGGTGAATTTGGAATAAAATTTGTGGTACGGACAAATTTTAATTTAAAATTGAGAAAAATATCTAAATTTTGAACAATTTAGAAATTTTAATTATCTACATATCTAAAATTCGAAATTTATCTCAAAGAAAATCTTTTCAAACCTTCAAGAATAAAAAATAAAATAATGTGGATTTTGTTTTTTTTTTAAAAGATTTGATACAATTCCAAATCAAATTAGTAATTGGACTGATTGACCCTATAAATAGACCCACATCTTAATTATTTTTTTCATCGAGTAGAAGACAAATTGGGTATGAAATTTTCTCTTATTTTTTTTTTCTTTTTCATTTTCTTCTGCAACCCTTTTTTTTTGTTAGCCTTATTTTCTTTATTTTTATTTTTCATAGTTTTATTTTTTACTTTTTTTTCATTTTTTTAATTCAAGTTTAATCAATTTCTTTTCTTTCTTTCTTTTTCTTTATCTTTTTGCTTTTTCAAGTAAAAATTGGGTATGTCCTTTTTTTAATCTTATTAACCTTACTTTATATTTCTTTTACATGAATTAGATTTTTCGTGACCAACATCTTGAGGAAATTTTCTTTTTTTGCTACCACACATATTTTCAAGAGGCGAACTTTTTTTTTTTTTTTTTTTTTTTTTGCACTCGAACAATTGGCATTCAAACACTTTGACATTTGACACTTGGCCCTTGGCATTTTGGCACTGGACACTTGGCACTTGGGCACATGAACACTTTGACACTTTAGCACTTGGGCACTTGACACTTAGCACTTGGTACTTTGGCATTCCAGCAGTTCGACAGTCTGATACTTGGCAGTCTGGCACTGTGATACTTTGGCGCTCTGCCATTTTAGAACCTGGTACTTTGCACTTGGCACTTTGGCACTCTAACAATCTAACACGTGGCAATCAGACAGTCTGATATATTGTAGTCTGATAGTCTGACACTTTGGCGCTTTAAAACTTTAGGACTTTGGCACTTGACACTTTGGCACTCCAGCAGTTTGGCAGTTTGACACTTTGCAGTCAAGCAGTCTGATACTTTGGCACTTTGGCAGTCTGACACTTTGCAGTCAAGTAGTCTGATACTTTGGCACTTTGACACTTGGCATTTGGCACTTTGACACTCTGGTGCTCCAGCAGTCTGGTAGTCTGACACTTTGCAGTCTTGCAGTCTGAAACTTGGGCACTATAGCACTTTGACATTTGGCACTTCGACACTTTGGCACTTGGTACCTAGCACTTTGGCACTAGGCACTTTGGCACTGAGCACTTGAGCGGCTTTAGGCACTAGACACTTTGGAACTTTGTACTTTGGCACTTTTTCCATCCTTACTAGGGACTTATCATTTGTTTCCTTTTTTTTTTTTTGGCAGAAACATGGTTTATTCTATTGAGCAGACCTTGTTCGGACAAAAGCATCTTATAATCCTTGTAAATAAGGACCCACCTATAAAAGACGGACTTAGCTTTCTCGTGGAAGAGACACTAACTGATCCTTTAGTAAATTCTTTGTTTGATTTGTTGATGATTCGATCCTTCCTAACTTATCGATAGAGGTGCCTTTGACAAAGCATAAAAACATGTGGATTCTAAACTCTTGTATTCACGATGAGGCCTCCCAAGTGTTGACTCTTGGACGCCGCTTGATTGAGAATCAAACCCGTTGGAATAATGTAACAAAGATCCCAGGGGAGTTTAGTTTTGTTGATTGTTACTGAGGGGTCGGAACGAGTGAAATTTGTACGACACACGTTTGTTTAGTGCACTGATGACCTCCTTGTATACGTGTGATCATAACAACGATGTTGTTTGAGCCTTTTACGAAGCTTAGTATCCCTTTACCAACACTCTTCATACCGCAACAGGAGAAGTATCAATTTATTTATGGGACTTGCATTCCTTTGGGGGCCTTCCAATCAGGGAAAACTTGTATGAGGAAGTTATTCTCAGCCTCAGATAATTGATCAGTTCACGAAAGGAAGACATATATCTTTTGAAGACTTTCATGCACCTTTTCCATGCGTACCATTTGATAGTCTATGCACAACAACAAAAGTGTGTGATGCCATAAAAAAATGATCGTACAACGTCGTCCAAGATTCTCAAGTAACCATTAGTTCATGGATTTCATTTTGGTTTCTAGGTACTCGGAAATACAATAGACCTCTTGGAAGAAAGCAAAAGAAGGCCTCCAGCTCTCGATCTACCCATAATCAGTGGTGGAGCCACGTTGGGGCATGAGGGGGCATGTGCCCCCCTCGAGTGGCTCAATTAAATAATTTTATATATTTAAATTTATGCATATGTAGTATTTATGTCTCCAAAAGTTCTCAAAACTGTCATATAGTGTTTGATGGTTTTCCTAAATTACTAAGTCTCCTTGTATGTCTAGAGTTCAAATCTTAGTTATTACAAGTTTATTTTTTGTTTCCTCGTTCTCACTCCATTTTTTAAATTTGAATATTAATATTAGTTTTGCAAGAAGTTTAAATTTTTCGGTTCCACACGTTTACTCTTTTTAACCTTATTCTCTTAACATTCCTTTTTGTTTTTAATTTGAATATTCATATTAGTTTTTTAAAAAGTTTAAATTTTTCTTATTCGCTTAACCGAATTTTTTTTTTAATAATGTTTTTTTAATAATTATTGTCAAATGTAGGTGAGGAGGTTTGGAAATGTAAAAAATGG
>JBBPDJ010000021.1:8578598-8654717 GCA_037974625.1 Cucumis cinereus
CTTTACCTCCCAAAAAAAAAAAACACCCCAAAAAAAAAAAAAAAAAAAAAAAAAAAAAAAAAAAAAAAAAAAAAAAAAACGATAAAGAAATCGTCCATGGAAAGAAAACGTTGTCGTTTTTGTTTGACAATGGGTTCCGTATGTTCACCGCATACGGCGAAGCAACCCAAATCTACAACGAAGCACAAATCGCGTACCGCAAATCTATGCAATTCCCGACTATTCCGCCATTCCTATATTTCTCGATTTAGTCAAATCAATTTCTATATATGTTACTCTTCTTTTTCTGATTTCTTCGGAATTCCTATTCCGAACCCTTCAATATTCGTACTTTGTTGCTTTTCTTCCTACAATCCATGGATGCCATCTTCAGCAAGCTCCGGAATTTGGATGCTTACCCTAAAATCAATGAAGATTTCTATCGGCGTACCTTTTCTGGTGGTTTAATCACCCTCGCTTCCTCCTTTTTCATGCTCTTCCTCTTCTTCTCTGAGCTAAGTATGTTGTTCTCATGTTCTTTTTTTTTTTTTATTTTCTTAAACCACGTCCTGTTATCTGATATTGGGTTTTGATTCTAGTTTGAATTTGTGTTTGTATCTGAAAGTTATGGGGCGATGCAATTTTATGATGTTGTTGTTGTTGCTGCTGCTTTTACTTGTATGCGATTTTTCTTTCCTCTTTGTCCTCTCATGCCCTGGCTGTTCAGCAGGCAAGAGAAGTTTTAATGAAAAGCCTTTCTAAGATTTAAGAGGAAAAAAAAAAGGATAGAACCTCATTCATATGTAAGTTGGTTCACTAACATTCTACGGGTTCATTCATGTACTTAAAAAGCGAGTCATGCAACTTCAGGCCTATGAGTATAGTTACTCACTAAAATGTCCTGATTTTTTCCTGTTCCTGCAATTTCTTAATTGCCAACTTGGCTTTACAAGGCAAGTGTCTTATTCATTTACAAATTATAGACTCTTTAATGGGCTATGGTTATCAGTTTCTTGTTGGGAATTGAAAGATATTAGATCTCCCTTTAACAAGAGCGGTCCTTCCTCTAGGCTGATAATAGCCAATACAAAACAAAAACAAACAACAAGAGCGATCGACCCATACAGCACAAAAACAAATCCGTAGAAGTACACTAGAAAGCGATCCCCGTTTATGCTAAAATCCGGTATAATTATAAGGCTATCCAAAGATCATGCTGTCCAAGACTTCAAAAAGGAGGGGGGATGACGGCTGGCCAGTTCAGCAAAATCTCCTGCAAAGAGTAATCTTGGAAGACTTTGGATAAGGAGTGCCACGGTGTTGCATTCAAAACGGTCCATCCATGTCGAAGGCTTGTCATGGAAAACCCTCTGAATTCTTTCAAAACAAACTTCAACTAGTAGTGCCTTCACTGCATTAATCCACAGCGAGGAAACTGTCTTCTTCTTCAAGGCTGGACCAGTAATGATTAGAACCACGTCCTTAAAATCTTTATCAAAGACCCTACATAAACTAAAGAACTGGAGCAGGAGACCAGCAATTAGATGCATAAACCCAGTCAAATAAAAGGAGCTGAATATCCTCCTGATTGTTGAGGCAAAGGGGGGCAAATATGTGGTGGCAGAGCATGAGTAGGGAGTTTTCTTTGAAGGACTGATGCGCAGTTTAAATTGCCGAACAACATAATCCGTAAAAGTTGTTTACTCTCTTTGGACTGTTTGACTTCCAGAGACTTTTTGCAAGGAAATATCCATAGGAGAAGCTGCAGGGAAGTGAAAAACCAAGGACTTACCTATAAGGAGCCATTTGTTTCAAGAGACCAAAATCTTCTATCCGGATAGATGGCAGGCTGTGAGATAAAAAACTGGCTGATTACAGACTGGAAGATTAAGATTTCTTCATCATTAAGCAGTCTTCTGAAAAAACGGACCAAGAGCTGGTGGAAGAGTTTCAAAGATCTGAAACTGAGCCATTTAGTTTGAGTGCAACCCTAAACAATCTTGAAAATTTACATTCCAAGAAGATTCTTCCGTCCAAAATAGTGCCAAAGCATCTATTTTGCGCCAATGTCTGGAGATGCTAATCCAAGGGCTTCTAATGCTCAAAGATTCTTTTCCACTTGAATGCCAATTTAAGGAACTGCTTCCTTGGATGCTTTTAATCACTTGCCACCATGGTGCATTTTGTTCCAAAATAAATCGCCGGCCCCATTTAGACAATAAATAAAAAATGAAGAGGGTCCCCAGTCCCCATTCAAAGGCACCAGCTTCAAACAGGATGGGGAAGTGATCAGAAGTGAGTCTTACTTGTTGAGAAACTCTGGTGTCAGCAAGGGCGTCATCCCAATCAACTGATACGCAGAAACTATCCAGCAAAGAAACGTGAGACTGTCCTTCCTGCTCTTGACCATGTGAATTTTCCATTAGATATAGGAATTTCTAACAGTTTTGTATGTTCAAAGAAATTGTCGAATTTTTCATTCCCCTTGTCAATCTTCCAACGGCCAAAAAATCTTGTATATTTCTAGTGATGTTGAAATTCCTCCCATACACCAAGCTTCTGTGCAGTAATCTGTTATTTTTAGTTTTCATTTTATTCTCGTGTTCCAATCTCAAATGAGAACTCTTGTGCTGTGTGTTTTAGTTTAATTTTTCCCTGAATGAATGTGACTTAAGATCAAGAGCACGTGGTTTCTTATTGAGCTGTTCAACTTTTCCAACAAGAGTTTTAGAAGCAGAACCAATTTGTTTAGGTTGGACTAGGATCCCCCTGGTATGCCAGGAAAGAATTTTCATGGTACAAACTTCTAGCTTAACTAATTCTCTGACTTTTCAAAACGGACTTATCAAACTAATTCTGCAGCCTTTAGTGAACTGGATCAAAACTATGCTTCCTCTGTCAAATCAGATCAAATGTTACAAGCTTTAATGAACGGATGGTGAGGATTGCTAATAGCCTCTGCCTTGCCTTCCTCCTTTTTTTCTGGAGAGAAATAAATTTGCAAACTCAAATCCAAAGGAATCTATATCCTCTGCCTCCCCATTTGTCGCCTTTGCTTCCTTTAAAGAAATCTCATCTTCTGGAAATAATTCTTCACTGCTAGCACTGATCACCGACACTTCATCCTCGGACTCTTCCTTTACTGCCCTTGGGGAGGATGAACAAGGAACACCTGGCACAAAGTCACAAGATATTCCACTCCCATTAATCTTCATATATATATTTTTTGACATTTCGTTTGAGCCTATAGTTAAGCTATTATGTAATTCGAAAATATATGTTACCCTTTTATTATTTGGTGGTTTTACATTTTCTTTTGTCTTTGAAGCTTTTTGTGACCATCATTTGTGATGTGTGGTTGCAGGAATGTACCTCCATGCTAAAACTGAGACACAGCTTGTAGTAGATACATCAAGGGGAGGAAAATTACACATAAATGTAATTACGATTTTTTTAGGCATTGTTACTATATTGTTCTTCCTTTATGTCTATGCATTACATTTAGGTTTATCGTCAATATCTATTCCTTTTTTATTGTTGAGGTCCGAACACATTTTAATTTTGTGGTTCAACTAAAAGATAGAGCTGAAATGAAGCTTTGAT
Organism: Cucumis cinereus; assembly: GCA_037974625.1. Lineage (NCBI taxonomy): Eukaryota > Viridiplantae > Streptophyta > Magnoliopsida > Cucurbitales > Cucurbitaceae > Cucumis > Cucumis cinereus. Next base: position 8,582,181 of record JBBPDJ010000021.1, read on the forward strand.
TGATAACCATTTTAAGTTTCAAACGAGGAAAACTGCCAAGTTTGTTTCTTCAATGCTGGTATCTGTGGGTTGGGAGGAACTTTGTTTGTAGCCTGGGACTCTGGATATTGTTTTCTAATGTCGTTCAGCTAATCGGCGTCTTACCTAAATGTGAAATATTGCATGTGAAATATGTTTATATGATTATTTTTTAAAATTGATGAACTTGATGCGTATGAATTACGATTTATGTTCCTCTTGACCGAGTTCAATAATCTTTGTTCCATGGGCCCAAACCTTATTCTTTTCTTGTTGCTGCAGTTTGATTTGAGTTTTCCTGCGATTCCGTGTTCTATACTCAGTCTTGATGCCATAGATATCAGTGGAGAGCAACATCTTGATATTGTATGTGCTGCAAGTATTAATACTTTGTCCCTGGAACCTTTTTTTTCCTTCATATTATCTTACCATTCTATCACATAACTTGGCCAGTATCTCACCATATACTTGAATATGTCTCTTATTTTTATGTTTGGGTATTTCAGAGACATAATATAATCAAGAAAAGAATTGATCATCATGGAAAGGTTATAGAAGCCAGACCAGATGGCATTGGTGCACCTAAGGTTAGTAGACGGCATTTAGATGGTTTGTACTGACAAAATTTGATTTCTTGTGTTATCTGTTTTATTATGTTTATTCATCGTAATTGGCCGTAAGAGGTTTTAGAGTTTTAAAGGGCCGGACACAAATGTTTTCTTTTAACTGATTATGGCAGGTTAATCTGATTATTATTATTATTATTATTTCTTTCTTTTTCTTTTATTATGAAATATGAAATGCATATGTTCAAATAATAAGAACAATTGGAATGCCTAAGGGCTAAGGGCCGAGGTCCTCCCTCCCAAAGGAAAGCTATCATCAATTTCTAATAATCATGAAAAGACTGTAAATACAAAAGTCTTTGTGGTTTGAACTCGACCAAGGGCCATATGCTGTATACTATAGACAAAAGAAGCTTCTGTATTCTATTTTAATAATTATATAATTTCTCTCCTTCCACACCAATCAGAGGGTAGCCCTTACCAAGCAAGTTGGCAGAATCTTGGCTTTTGCTTTAAAATTCAGGCCCAAGCAGGATTTCAAAAGCCAGCTATCTACTTCATCTGGAAGACCCAAAGAGAGGTTGAACTCCTTAAGAATTTAACTCCACCCTCTAGCACTTAGCAGTATGGCCACTCTTTGCCTAAAACTTAGGAAAAAACACTTGGGGGCTGTTTGGCTTCCAACTTGAAGTTGGTGGAGTGCCCACCCCACGTCTCGGGCTTCAAATATAATAATGGTTTTTACAACTATTTATAACCTGCAATTATCTACAGTAATACTATTTGAAACCTCTCTTTGCTATAGCGTTTTCTATTTCCTACCCATCCTCACCCCCTCTTTCTTACAATGTTTACTATTTTCTATTTTTTACCCTGACTAAAATAGTCTACATCTCAAACAGAGACTATTATAACTTAGACTAAAATAGTTTGTTGTAAGACTCCTAGTTAGAAATATATTCGGAAAATTAGTGTAATTAGTAGTAAGGGTCATGCTAGTAATTAGCCATTAAGTTTGTTAGGCTTTTGGGTTATAAATAGTATGAGAGTATGGCTAGGGCAGTGAAGAATTTTGGTAGGATTTCCTAATTGGGAATTTGGGAGAGGATTTCCAGTCCTCTTGAAAGTGCTGGTTCGTCATTGTTCTATTTGTTATCTTCCTTATGTTCTTATTGCCGACTTCCATTGTTATTTTCCCTTGAATAATATAAATAAGTCGTTTTAGAGCCTTGCTCTGTTTCTTGGGGATTGTCTTGCTGGGTATTCTACTGGTTGCTGGTTGGGTACCTACCAATGGAAGACTAGCAAATATCAAGCACGGATTAACCCTGATGAGGTCATTGCTAAATGGGATACCAGTGTATTATTATTCTCTCTTTAGGGCCTCTAACTCGGTGTGCAAGAGCTTGGAAAAATATATTAGAGATTTTGTGGGAAGGGGTGGAGGAAGGTGATGGACCTCATTTGGTCAACTGGGAGCGGTGGGGTGCCTTGTGAGTCAGGGAGGTTTAGAGGTCGGTAATCTAAGATTCCGCAACAAAGCTTTGTTGGCCAAGTGGCTTTGGCGCTTTCCTCTTGAGTCTGATTCTTTATGGCATACGATTATTGTGAGTAACCCTAGAACACATCCATTTGAATGGACAAGGGTTAAAGGTACACACCGTAATCCTTGGAAAGATATCTCTTTTGAGCTTCTGATTTTTTCTCGGTTTACTCGTTGCTTTATGGGGGAGGGTAAGGATACATATTTTTGGGAGGATTAGTGGGTGGGGGAGTCTTCCCTTTGTTCTTCATTTACGCATATTTATCATTTATCCTCTTTTAAAAACTATATGATATTGGATCTTTTGGTTTGGTCCAATAATTCTACGTCCTTCTCTTTTCGATTCCGCTATAATTTGACTAATAGGGAAACGACGGAGGTTGCCTCTCTTCTTTCTTTGGTTGAGGGGTGCCGGGTGCAGTTTTAGGGAGGGAAGGAGGGACGTTCGTGTTTGGAGTCCCTGTCCGAGTCAGGGATATACGTAAGTCTTTTTTCAGTCTGATGTTGGATCCCTTCCCTTTTGGGGAGTTTGTTTTTAATGTGGTTTGGAGGCCAATGTTCCTAAGAAAGTTAGGTTCTTCATTTGACAAGTTTTGCTTGGTTGGGTTAACACTGTTGATAGGCTTGTTAGGAGGAGGTTTTTGCTTGTTGGGTCTTTTTGGTTGCATGCTTTGTCGAAAGGCAGAGGAAGACCTTGATCATCTTTTTCGGGATTGCTAGTATGCATGGGCTGTGTGGAGCTTTTTTTTAAAGGAGTTTAGTGTTAGCCATGCTGGCCATTGGGGCGTTCGTGTGACGATCGAGTAGTTCTTCCTCCATCCGCCTTTCAGGGGGGTTATGGCTTGTTGGAGTGTGTGCTATTTTGTGGGACATTTGTGGGGAGAGGAACGAATGGGCGTTTTGTGGTAGGGAAATGGATCATAGTGAGGTTTGGTCTTTGATTAAATTTCATGTTTCTCTTTGGGCTTCGATTTCGACGACTTTTTGTAATTATTCCATTGGTAATATTTTACTCAGTTGGTCCCCCTTTTAGTCGGGGCATTTTGGTGGACTGGTTTTTTTGTATGCCCTTGTATTCTTTCTTTTTTTCTCAATGGAAGTTGTTATTTCTATTAAAAAAACCAGACTAGAATAGTCTGCACTAAGAATGTAGACTGTTATAACCCACAAACTATATTGTTACCAACCTCGTCTTGTAATTTTGATATTGTGGACATTATGAGGGCGGCAGGGGGGTGTCAACCTCGTTAAGATGTCCGGATGCCTATTAATCTGCAGTTCTCGCTTTTTCTCTTTGTATATTACTCTTGTACTTAGAGTTTTGCCTCTTTATTTTTATCATCTTAATAAAGAGACTTGTTTTCTATGATAACTAAGCCACTTATTATAATAACCTACTTAAAACCCCAAACGTTCTTGGCAATATCCTTCCCTGGTCTACCCCCAGCTTTCCCTTTCATTTGCTTTGTCTCCACCCTCTGTCACTTTAAATAGCTACAACCACTTCCTCCGAAAAGCGTCTTTTTAGTACTAAGTCTCCATAGCCATTACTGTTTCTCTGAAACAAGGAGCCCACCCAAGGCAGAGAGGTGAGGCTCCAATTCACCAATTGGCTCCCCATCCTATAGACTCTCAACACCATATGAAGTTCCTGATGAGTTTGTTATGTTTTGTTTTTTTTTTTTCCTTCCCTTTTGATGACTTTTCAAGGGCTTTCAGAAGAGAAAACAGATTAATGGGCAGGCTGTTAAGGACGACCTAGGCTAACATCAACTTACCCCCTTCGAGAGAAGCAACCCTCTCCATATGTCTTACCTTCCTCTACATTTGTCAATAATCAGGTCGCATATGGCCATAAACTTTTGATTACCTCCCTAGGGGAAGCCAAAGTAAGAAATGGGAAGGGAGTCAAACGAACATCCGAGGCTTATAAATAAATCAATTCAAAAACCTTAATAGCATAGCAATTCACGAGGACGAGTATTTTCATCCTTACTGAAAGTAGCCCCCATAAATTGCTAAGACACACATACATCCCTTGTCCTCCAATTCCCAGGACATTTCTCTATCTCCTCATAATATCCCTCTTAGAGCCTATAATTTGGGAAGCAGTTCCCTCCATAATCTCATTGATAATGGAGAATTGATGACTGATCAAATAAATATTCATATCAGATAAATATCTTGAATATAGATTTTCTTAAAGTGCAAGTTCTGAGGTAGCCTAGGGATGACAAAGAAGTTAAAGATGAGACTGTATAATATTTCTCACCAGCTTCTTTTGTGGAGACTAAATGATTTATCTTGGATTCTTCTGTTGGTTTCTTATCTTAGAAGAAGTTCCACCTCTTGTTCTTTTCTTTTTTTCCCTGTTAATGTTTCTTTTGGCTATTGGTATTTCTTTCTATATAATCATTTTTGTTTTTCTGCTCTCCAGATTGAGAAACCATTGCAGAGGCATGGTGGCAGGCTGGAGCACAATGAAACGTATTGTGGTTCATGTTTTGGAGCAGAAGCGGTACTTTAGACTATTTGTTATCCTATGTTTACTTCTCTGGGTTTGAAGTTATTCTTTGCACAACTTTGATTTCGATTATGGAGCCAAAAGGAGGGCCTTCTTTTTTCTTGTCTATTCTTTTCATCTTGATTATTAAAGATAGCCTTTCTGATTTCGGTTGCTTTATTTTTCTTCATAGGACTTCATATTGGTATGAAGCTATCGTATAATTTTGTTTTTCATTGTTCTTTCTTAGAGCGTTGTTATTCTTTTTTTACATTTTATGCGTTCTTTTGCCTTGAGAAAGTACAATGCTTACAAGTGACTGGCATATTGCTGAAGTAGAAATCATTTATGGTTTTTCTGTTTTTGATTTTTTCTTTTAATTGCACATATTTCTTGAAATTTGGTGTATCAGAAATGTGAAGGGTCTCCTCTTATTTGCAGTCTGATGATGATTGTTGTAATTCATGTGAAGAAGTTCGTGAAGCATACAGAAAGAAGGGTTGGGCTATCACCAATCAAGATTTGATAGATCAGGTGTGTTAGATTGTAATAATTTCCGTTTATAGGATATTATATGCTGCATAGAATTATATGAGGCAACCAGTTGGTTAGTCTCTCAAGTGTGCAATCCCACCAAGAAGGTGAAAATGCCATGTTTGTTTTTTATAATGTCGTTAGAGGCTGGAATTGTTTCCCTTGATTTTTTATTTTTATTTTTAAAATTTTTAAGAAACCACACTTTCATGGAGAGAAATAAAAGATTAAACAAGAGCAAAAGTGCCAACAACATTCATTTTTGTACATGGTTTATATGACTTGTAGTTTGATGGAGTATATAAAAGAAAAAAAAAGTGAATCAAATCCAATTTAGTTACTGCAATTCTTTAATGTTTTCCAGGAAATTTGACTCTTCGAGTGTGTTCTAATTTATTTTATCCTCGTTAGACAAGTTAAAATTGATCAGGGAAGGAAAATTAATTAGTGAAAAAAGCAGAGTACAAAAGATAGGGAGACCAGACATTGACCTTCAGCCACCAGAAATCCACACAAGTTGCTTGTTATTAGTTAAAGGTTGGGGGCACATGTCTTTATGAAGAGGATTGACATTATTATGCTTATACAAAGAAGCATGAACCACAATGCAACAGCGATATGATGATATGTTGTTTTTCAAGGCCCTCAGTTTTAACTTCTATGGTTTGAAAATTGACGAAAGCCCTAAGGAGTTCTAGTTGATATTGTGCTATTGCAAACGAAGACACCATCTATTTGCATTCGTTCCTCGCTTGTCTACATTTTGGGATTAAATTGAAGAATTGCAAATATTGACTTTTGATTGAGTCATTGGTTTTACGAATGGAGTCTTAAAGGCAAAAAGGGCACTCTTTTAAATCTGGATTTTGAAAAAGCCTATGACAAAGTGGATTGGCTGTTTTTAAATTCGGTTATGAAACTCAAAGGGTTTGGCCGTAGATGGAGGAAATGGATATGGGGCTGCTTGTCCACAACAAACTTTTCTATTATAATTAATGGAAGATCTAGAGGTAAGATTGCTGCTAAGAGAGGCATTAGACAAGGAGATCCTCTTGCTTCCTTCCTCTTTACCCTTGTGGGAGATGCACTAAGTACTCTAATTCATTTTTGTAATGAAAGAAAGACGTTAAGAGGCTTTTCTTTTGGAAACTTATAAGTGGATTTAAATCTTCTGGAGTACGCTGATGACACTATGATTTTCTCTAATTGGGAGGTGGGTAATCTAGAGGCTACTTTGTTCGTAGTCAACCTTTTCCTATTGGGAGCTGGTTTATCCATCAATGCATCCAAGTCCTTGATTATTGGTATTAATGTTGATAGAGAAGAGTTGGATCATTACACCACTAAATTTGGATGTAAGCTGGATTCTTTTCCCTTCTCCTACTTAGGTTTCTTGGTTGGGGGTGCCAATGCCAATAAGGAGTCGTGGAATGGCCTCATTGACAGATTTAGTACTAAAATGGATAGGTGGAAATCTATTCATCTTTCAAAAGGAGGCAGGCTAACTTTGGCACAGTCGGTTCTGAATAGTCTACCTTGCTATCTGATTTCGCTGCATAAAGCTCCTAAAGGGATTGTCAAAAGGATGGAGAAGCTTATAAGGGGTTTTGTTTGGAATGTAGGTATCTTCAAGCCAATTGCAAACTTAGTTAAATGGGATATCTCTGCTCTTCCCATTGCATTTGGTGGTCTCGGGATTGGTTCTTTGCATCATAAAAATACGGCCCTTTTAATGAAATGGTTAGGGAGGTTTGCTACTGAAAAGGATGCTTTTTGGAGGAAGCTTATTGCTGCTATTTATGGCTTGGATCATAACGGGTGGTTTACTAATATGCCAAAGAAGGGATGCTCCTACAGATTGTGGCCTAATATTATGAAGCTCAGGGATGGTTTCATCAGTTTTGCGAATTTTGTTTTAGTGGATGGAAAAAGTATAAAGTTCTGGCTGGATAGATGGTGTGACATTGTCCCCCTCTCCCAAAAATTTCCAGATATTTTTGCCCTTTCGCTGAACAAAGAGTCATTGGTTGCGGACTGTTAGTGTAGTGACTCTATGTCTTGGAACTTGGGCCTTAGAAGGAGAATGATAGCATCAAATGGTGGGCGGATAACTCGGGTAAATTCACTACTAAGTCTACCTTTTTGAAGATCTCATCAAACCTTCGGCCGCCTGCTTCCCCCTTGCTTCGAGCAATCTGGATATTTAAATCTCCTAAGAAGGTTTAATTTTTCTTGTGGTCCCTGGACTATAGAATCTTAAATACTCATGATAGGATTCAAAATAAGCTATCCAACATGAAGATCAATCCATCTATGTGTTGCCTTTGCTACAGAGAGGAAGAGACCATAAATCATCTTTTTCTTCATAGTGTTTTTGCTAGGAAAGCTTGGGATGTGTTATTAAACCTTTTCAGCATGAATTGTTGCTTCCCTAAGAAGGTAGATGAGTGGCTAGCTGAAGCTATTGGCCTAAGAGTTTTTGGCCTTAAAGGCAATATTATTTGGAATTGCGCGGTTCGGTCCTTGGTTTGGTGCTTGTGGGTGGAAAGAAATAGACGGGTGTTTGATGATACAGTTAATTCTTTTGATTCTTTTTGGTCTGTGGTGCAACACACAGTTTCTTGGTGGTGTACAAATCACACTAAACTTTTTTGTAATTATAATCTTTCCATGATTTTAAACAACTGGAAAGCGTTTCTGTATTAGTTGTCTTGTGGGAGGGCCTCCTTGGCCCTCGCCTTTAGGTTGTTCTTCCTTTTTTCTTATCAATATATTTGTTTCTTATAAAAAAAAAGATTGAGTCATTGGTCGCTGAGGGGGAATAGATGCCTGTACAGGATCATATGTGTGACAAGCTCTTTCAGATTGAAGTTTTTCAATTTTCTTATTCTTAAAGTCACGTAATTTTTGTTGCTAATTTTGTGTTCTTAACCATTGCATGAAACTGAGGAAGATCTTCTGTGTACATTGTATACAAGTGTTGTTTCCAAACTACAAGTGAATGGTGTAGTCGGTTTTTGTGGTCAATTAAGATTTATGCCTTTGATTTTCAGTGCAAACGAGAAGATTTCATACAGAAGGTAAAGGATGAAGAAGGTGAAGGGTGTAATGTCGAAGGGACTCTTGAAGTTAATAAAGTAGCCGGAAGTTTCCACTTTGTGCCTGGAAAAAGCTTTCATCAGTCAAGTTTCAATTTTCTTGGGCTGCTTGCTTTGCAAACAAGCGATTATAATGTATGGGTTTGTACTTTCTTGTTTAAATTTGAAAGATTCAATACAAAATGCATGCATATAACACAGGCATTTTGTTCTATCAAAAAATATAACCCAGGCATTGTTTTTAATCAATCTCTTTTTTCTGCTCTGATATATATTTATCATCACTGTTTTACATTTAAGTTAAATGTACATGATGCAGGTAAGTCACCGAATAAACAGATTAGCTTTTGGCGACCACTATGATGGCTTGGTAAATCCCCTTGATGGGTAATTATTTTTTCTGCCTACTCTGTAGATGTTTAGTTGTTGAAAATGATTCTAGTATCATTAATAGTTTCAGTTGAAGCAGGACTGTTTCTTATTTAGCTTTGTATTTTCTAGTCTTTTTTTAGATATATTTTTCTGACCAGAATCATTCATGTATTCAATTATCTGATAAATATATTATTTTTTATTTTCTCATCAAACCTAATCCATACTCAATGTAATAAACTTCACGTTTTATCTAATCAAATCAATTTTACTTCACAAAAATTACCATGTATAACATGTGCTTTCGGTTCTTGTTCAGTGTGCATTGGGAATATGATCAACAGAATGTCATGCACCAGTACTTTGTCAAGGTAAGAAGCATGATCTTCCTTTAAAATGCATTTTTGGTTTCTCTGCTTCAGGGTTAGACAATCTTAATACCCTGTTTCTCTTAAAAAAACTCAAATATTAATTTATTTGGTTACATGACATATTTTGCTTATCAGCCTTTGTGCTGGTGGCGATGATACACCATAATCTACCTCTGTACCAATTTTTTTTTAATAAAAAATGAGCAGTAGGAATTAAGACTAAATGCGATGATTTGAGAGTATGGCTTCGGAAAGTGCTTTTCAATTTAAAGCTGATCCATTCACTAGTGTATGATGAGTGTGGTAGTTTAGATCTGCACGTCTGTTAAACCAGCATTCAATCACATGAGCCTTGTTAGCTATAGTGTGCAATGTGCTCTCTTGTACTTGAAAGTTGTTAGGAAGAATGCTGAATATATATGTACACTGCAGGTGGTTCCAACTATATATAAAAACATCAGAGGTCGTACTGTTCATTCAAATCAGGTATTATTGAAAGTACTTGGAGATGAACTTATGAATGTTATATTTTCACTTGGATGATGCTTTGAACTTGATATCAATGATTCTGTGCAGTACTCTGTAACGGAGCATTTTAAGAGTGTGGAGTTCGGAAGTTCTCAGTATATACCTGGAATCTTCTTCTACTATGACCTTTCTCCTGTTAAGGTTGGTAAAATATCTACATCCGAAGTGTATCTGAAAACAAAAATATATTGTTGTTCGTTGTAAATTGTAATTCTGGAACGTCAGCTGTCATTGATGGGAAATGATAATCTGATACTTTTTGCCCAGTTCACCTTATTTCTTGATCATCGAGAGTGTTTGAAGGGTTTTAATGCCTCAAATGACAATCTGAAATCATGATTTTGCTATTTTACCATAATTAAATCAGTCAGCATCATATGAATAATACGATGCAGTAACTGAATTTATATCCTTACAACTGTTTTGGGGGTGTTAGGCCCAAGGAGCTGGGAAGAGTAGAAGTGAATTCCTCTCCTTATTTGATCCAAAGAATTTGTGGTCCCCATTACTAAGAAAACACCAATTTTATGCCTAACTAGCTTCTGACACTGTCATCCAAAGAAAATCTTACATTGTGGGTCCATAAATTCACAACTCTCCTGATTTCACAACTCTACTCCTTGTTTTAAGCTTCCCTTTTGATTTTAGTTTTTCTAGTTGAACTTGTTTACAAATTATTTCTTGTTAAATAATCTGCTTTTTGTTCCTTCTAAGAAATTTTTTAGGAGAACTTTTTAGAATAATTGTCAAAATTCCAAAATTAAAAATAGTTCCAAAAAATGTGTTTCGTTGTTGAATAATGAGGGAGTCGAATGGATAATAAATTCTATGGATAGAAAACTAAAAACAGAGTCTTTTGTAGGTTGGTACCTAAATACTATCTAAGTTCTTTCAGATGTTTGAATGGATCACCTTTATTTGAAATGACAAAAGAACATTGAATTTTTTAGTTTTTTAGTGGGGTAAAATAAAGTAGAAAACGGAGGATATCTGTAGATTAAATGTCATTTAAGTTCTGTTTTAAGTGAACCATATAGTGCTCTATATAATGTGTAGATTAAATGCCATTGACTTCCGTCCCATTAGCCTTATTACTAATGTTTATAAGAATCTGGCTATGGTTCTCGCTAATGGGTTGAGGAGAGGGATGTCCTCCACTATTTATGAGGCCCAATGAGCTGTTTTAGCTGGGAGGCAAATTTTTGGATCAAGCTCTTGTAGCTAATGAATCAATTGAGGAGTATAGGTCGAAGAATATGGAGGGTGTTGTTCTAAAACTCGACTTTGAGAAGGCTTACTATCATGTGGATTGGGATTTTTTGGATAAAGTGTTATGAAGAAAAGTTTTGGCCATAAGTGGAGAATGTTGATGTGGGGAACAAATGCACCTTTTTTGGAATTAATAGTGAGATTGATGAGATCAAGATGTGGGCGGAGGCTTTCGAGTACGAGGTTGGCTCTTTTCCTTCCTCATACCTTGGTCTCCCTCTAAGCCGTGACGTTTTGGAATCTAATTTGTGAAAATATTTTAAAAAGGCTTGGGGTGTGGAAGGAAGGGATTTTCTCTAAAGCTAGTAGATTAATTATGATTAGATCTGTGTTGAGTAGTATCTCGGTGTATTATCTAACCCTTTTCAGGGCCCTTAGTTCTGTTTGCAAGATAATTGAGAAGTTATGAGAGATTTTCTGTGGGATGGGGTGGATGAAGGAAATGGTTCTTCTTAGGTTCATTGGGAGGTGGTGGGGCGCCCTATGAATCAAGGGGCTTAGAGATTGACAATCTAAGAATTTGTAATAGAGCTTTGCTGGCTAAGTGGCTCGACGCTTTACTCTTGAACCCAATTCTTTATGGTGTAGGATAATTGTGAGTAAGCATGGTACCCATCCTTTTGTGTGGACGGAGAAAGGGGTTAAAGGCACACACCGAAACCCTTGGGAAAGGCATTGCTTTTGAGCTTCCTTCTTTTTCTCGTTTCACTCGTTGCATTGTGGGGGTAGTAAGGACTCTAATTTTTGGGAGGATCAGTTGGTGAGGAGAGTTCTCTTAGTTCTTTGTTTCCGCATCTCTATCACTTGTCCTCCTTTAAAAACCGTCCAGTGTTGGATCTTTTGGTTGGGCCTGGGAATTTCGTGTCTTTCAATTTCAGGTTTCGTCGCAATTTATCCAATAGGACAATGACGGAGGTTGCCTCTCTTCCTTCTTTGATTGAGGGTTGTAATTTTTGGGAGAGGAGGAAGGATGTTCGTGTTTGGAGCCCTATCCTGAGTCTAGGTTTTTTGGGTAAATCCTTATTCAGTTTGTTGTTGGATCCCTCCCCCTCCAGGGAGTCCGTCTTAGATGTGCTTTGGGGGATTAAGGTTCCTAAGAAAGTCAAGTTCTTTGTTTGACAAGTCTTGCTTGGTTGGTGAACACTGTCAATAGGCTTGTGGGGAGGATGACTTTGCTTGTTGGGCCTTTTTGCTATCTACTTTGTCAGAAGGCAGAGAAAAATCTTGATCATCTCTTTGAGACTGTCAATTTGTGCAGAATGTGTGGAGTTCGTTTATGCAGGGCTTTGGCATTAGCTTTGTTGGCCAGAGGAGTGTTTGAGCTACGATTGAAGAGTTCCTCCTCCATCCACCTTTTAGAGAGAAAGGCCGTTTTTTGTGGCTTGCGGGGGTGTGCACCTTTATTTGGGATATTTAGGGGGAGATGAATGATAGGTGTTTCGGGGTAGGGAAAGATATCATAGCGAGGTTTGGTTTCTTGTTAGATTTCAGGTGCCTTCTAGGCTTCGATATCGAATACTTTTTGTAACTACTCTATTGGTAACATTTTACTTAGTTTGAATCCCTACTTATAGAAGGGGGTGTTTTGGTGGGCTGGCTTTCTGTAGGCCTTTGTATTCTTTCATTCTTTCTCAACGTTCTTTCTCAACGAAAGTTGTTGATTTCTCCTAAAAAAAAATGTGTGCCACACAGATTGCAATCTGTGTTTGACTTCTTTTTCTTTGCATTGTTCAGGTGACCTATACAGAGGAGCATGTTCCATTTTTACACTTCATGACGCACATTTGTGCCATAATTGGAGGTACCGTATGCTCTCATTTCTCTTGCCAATCTAAGAAAGAATAAAGATGTGCATATTTGTATGTTTGTTTAAACATGGTTTCTTTCCCCTATCTCTCTCTCTCTCTTTTTTTTTTTTTTTTTTTTTTGGATAAGAAACAATTTCATTGATGGTATGGAATTACAAAAGGGAGAGAACCCGTCAAAAGACCTCTCCAATTTGAGAGGATGGAGGAAAAGCTTTAGAAGTGGAAAAGGGAAGGGTTTGCACCATGAAAAACCAGATTAACGTTAGCTTCAGAAATATTTTGAAAGGGAAGTTCCTTATATTGGAAAATCTTCTTTCCAAATGCTTCTGCAGAATGCTTTAATAATATTCTCCGAGTGAGATTTTTTTCACAAACGTGAATTGATGTCCCCCAAGTGTTAGGTGCAGCAACTTAGGACCGAAAGAGAGAGCGAGAGACTCTGGAAGGAGGAATTTTGAATTTTAAATGTTTTTCAAGCAAGAGCTTTGAAAACACAATCGCACAAGATCCTTGCTACATAAAGGACGACCATTTGACAAATTAGTGAAGGCACTGCATAGCCGACTGAAGGAAGAGCTATCCAAATGAACTCTTGAATGGCCAAAGCTTCTGACGTGAGAGGACAATGGAAGAATGATTGTTTTTTGAGATTCAGAATTCCTCAGATACAAAAATGTCAATTAGAGATGGACATCAGGGATTTGTTAGAATCATCGCTGTTGTTTAGTGAAAGCATTCATTCTTCAAAAAGTAATCCTGATTGATATTAGACTCTTCATTTGAATGGTCATAACTATACCCCAGTACTGTGTTCTCTCCTACCCTTCATTGTTGTTAATGGAAGTGTTAATTTTTCTGTTAAGAAACCTTGGTAGATCTCTTAAATTTTCTCTCTCCCACCAATTTTTCACGAAGAATCACTCCCTTGGTCGGCTCCTGAGGATTGATTGTACTCACCTTCTTCCCTCCACATAGTGTTCTCTTTCCAAGGCTTATTAAAGTTATTCTATTCAGGAAATTAGTTTGAATTGGAACACTTTTATTTCTTGGGTTTAATCTTTCTTTTAGTTGAAAGATTTAAATTGTTTTTCCTCAGATTTTGTTTTTTTTTTTTTTGTATTTTGAGCAATAGTCTCTTTTCATTATATCAACGAAAGGTCATCGGCTGTAGGACTAAAAGCAGATGTTTGTTTTGCAGGTATTTTCAGCGTTGCAGGAATTGTAGATGCATTCATATATCACGGTCAAAGAAAAATGAAGAAGAAGGTTGAGATCGGAAAATTTGGTTGATGTCTCAAGTTCCCTTTCACGTTAGTCCAGTTTTGATCAAGCTGATTCAATTCATATGAGAAGCAAAATACAACTCTGTCGATCATTTGGGTGTTCTGAAAGTATTATTTATATTTTATGGAATTAGATTCATTTCCAAACAGAGGTTAAAATCAAGTTCTCTTTCACATAACACCACACAAGTGAACAAAAAAAAGAAAGAAAAGAAAAGCAGGTTAGTGTAAGATACAAGAAATTCCTGTTTCACCCATTTCTCGTTCTGACCATTTGTAAATTACTATACAACATGGGGTTTTTATTGATATTGTGATTGAGAATTTTGAGATTCATCATCATTTCAATTGCTTTGAGTTTCTTTTTTTTTCTTTGTTGGGAAATTATCCCATTGATGAATTCAATGCCCTCGACCAGATGTTAAAAAGTTTTGATTTTTTTTTTTTTTTTATATGATGGTGAGATGTGTGGATGAATATCAGTAGGTATTTTTTTTTTTTTTTTAATTTTAGGTTTAAATTTTGCTCCCAAAGATTTTGTCCAACGTTTGATTTTGTGAATTTTTTTTTCAACTTTTATGAGTCGAGTCAAACCAGGATTAATTTAAGAGTTTAGGTGTTTGGCTCACCGATATGAGTTGACAAAATTATCAACTCATTCTTTTAACTCACCAACTTCAAATATTGATAGAGGTGATCAATTGATTATTTTTACCAACTCATTCAAACTCTCTATCTCTCTAATGTTTTAAATGTCTCCACTCATTGCCCACCATTGTGGACTACGCAACATATATCGACAACCAATTTCGTGCGATCAACTTTGACAACCAACTCAAACTCCAGCATCAACCTTCGAAGACCACCTTCACACAACAATTATGGCAACATACTCCAAAGTGTGGTCAACTTCGACAACCACTTCTGAAGACAACTCTAGTGATCAACTTCGACAATCACCTTCGCACATGTAACTCTGGCAACATTCTCCAATAATCACTTTCTTTCGACCAACTCTGACGACTAACTCTAGGTTCCAACAACCACCTCCGATGACGACTTCAAAGAAGATCACTTTCCATGATCAATTCCAGTGACAACCATATCTTACAATATTGACTCAGGCGGTTAACTCTCGCAAAGGCCACATCTAACGAGATCTTTAATGGCAACCCTATTTTTGTGAATATGCAAATAGGCCTTTAATGACAACTCTATTTTTTGTGCATGCTCAATTCATACGTATTTATATGTAGATTAGTTTCATTGTACAAAAGAAAGGTTGTGATATCCTTTTGTAACTTTTTTGTTTTTCACTTATGACTTTCATTTTACATTCAAATAAGGATAGTTACTAAAAGAAATATGTGCTAGAAAATGTATTTTTCTTCCCTTTTATAAAAATTAGTTGTTGACTTGATGTGGTTTCATATTTAGATCACATCTCGACTGTGCCTCTATTTAGTCTTGGTGTTTTCATCTAATTTATTTCGGACCTTTGAAGATATGAAGTATGTTTAATTTTAATTTTATTTGCATTTAGTTTCATTCTAATCTAACTATAGTTGGTTATCTTTGATGTAAGCTGCAGTAGAACTAATCAGAATATCAACACCCTTTGGACTATTGCTCGGAAAACACTTGATAGTAAAGAAAACAAGTATGAACAGCGATGAAGACGAGAGAGATGGAGAGAGAGATATGAACTCAGTATATTTTTTCTATGATGATATGCAAATGAACCAAGTAGAGTTCCTTATATAGGAAATAATGAGCAGAAAGTAGACGGTGCCGATAATGATAAAAAAAACATTAACATATTTAATAAGTAAATAATATTATATTATTATTTTATTCACCTAACCCCGCCACGTTCGAACAGAAAATGGCGACAACAAGCATAAAGATATCGAAAAACCTTAATTTTTCTATCTCCTCACTCCCTCTAAAACTTTGGTATCCATTGGGGCACAAATCCACAACTCAAATTGAGAGTATTTAAGGAGTCTTCCACATGCTAATCTTAGCAATGTGAGAATACCATTTACGAATAAAATTTAATATGTATAATTTTTCTTTTTCCAAACAATTTTCATCAACAATCCCACACTTGAAATTTTTTATAACATTTTCATTGAGCAATATCAATCTGTACAAGTACTGTGCCTAAGCAAAGGTGTCTAACGACTTGAACCTTTACGTAGTGATGATGATTTAGAATATACTAGAGTAACTCTTGGTTTTGAACTCTATCTCTAACAACATCTCACACACAACATTACTAGGGTGTTGATCAAAAGCATGTGCTTTAAGGCCTAGCACGTGTATCCTAGTTTAGTGGATGCTCTAGAGAATTGTCTAAAATTCCATAGGAAGTAGCCATCACTTCCACATCCACAAAGGTGAGTCTATCAAGAGTACTTTTGTAGCTAGGTACTCTACTTGACATCAAGTATAAACCTTATTAAGAGCTAAGTTCAACTTTTTCATAAGCTTCAGGATATCATGCTAATACTCTAGATCATTAGAATAAGACTCTGGATTATTATAGCATGATTCACTTCATATTATTTGTAATCAGTTATTATCATTTGAACCTGTTTCTTGGGATCTCCAGTCTACAGGTTGAGTTTTCCTTACAAGTGACTCATAGTTCTATATGCATGAGTCCCGTTCTTTCTGAGGTTTTGAAAACCTTCTTTCTGCCTAATCCTTTCATCAAAGAATCTGCCAAATTTTCATCATGTGATCCACTCTAACAACACTGGTAGTGAGACACTCTTTAATTGTACTGTGCTTACAACGTATTTGTTGTCACTTGCCATTGTAATAATGATTTTGAACTTTTGCGATTGCTGCAGTACTATCACAACAGATCAATATGGTTGGTATCGGTTTTTTCCATAAAGGAATCTCTGATAGCAATCTTTCGAAGCCAACTTTCATGTTCACCAACAGTTGCTAGTGCTATCATTTCTGACTCCATCGTTGATTAGGCTAGAATAGTCTGTTTCTTAGACTTCCAAACAACAACTTTGCCTGCTATATTAAAAATATACTCACTAGTAGCCTTTGAGTCATTCGAGAGGAAGTTCCAATCTGCATCGTTGTACCCTTCCAGACGAGCTGAAAACTTTTGAAAATATAATCCTAGGTTCCGAGTCTTCTTCAAGTATCTCATAACTCCTTTTATAGTATTCAAATGCTCTATACTAGGTTTGCTTGGAAACTTACATAGTAATCCTACAACATAAGCTATGTTTGGCCTAGTGCAGTTAGCAGCATAATTGAGATTGCCAATAATGCTTGCATACTGAGATTGGTTAACTTTGTCACCCATATTCTTGAACAATTTTACACTAGGATCATAAGGAGTATTTGCTAGTTTCGAATCAAAGTAATTATATTTCTTTAGAATCTTTGCTATGTAATGAGATTGATTCAAAGACATTTTCTTTTCAGAACTAATTATCTTTATGTCTAAAATTACATTAGCTTCTCCTAAGTTTTTCCTGTCAAAATTTGCACTCAACATAGATTTGAAATCATTATGACATGCAAATTTGATCCAAAGATTAACATATCATATACGTATAAGCATATAATAGTGCAAAGCTTATTTTTAAACTTAAAGTAGATGCATTTGTCACTTTCATTAACTTTGAATCCCTTTGAAATAATTAAGTTGTCAATTTTGTCATGTCATTGCTTAGGAACTTGTTTAAGACCATAAAGAGATTCATTTAAGTTGCATACTCTGTTCTCTTGACCATGAGCTATGAAGCCTTCAAGTTTTTCCATGTAAATCTCTTCTTCAAGTTCACCATTAAGGAACACAGGCTTACATCCATTTGATGTATCAATAGACTTAGGATTGTGATAGAGATCAACACTCGAATTGAGGTGATTTTAGTCACTGGGGAGAAGGTGCCAAAGAATTCTATGTTTTCTCTTTGCCTAAAGCTTTTAACTACAAGTCTGGCTTTGATTTATCTATTGTTCCATCAGGTTTGTTTCTTCCTTAGAACCTATTTGCATCCTATCGCTTTGCAGTCAGAGGGGAGGTCTACTAACTGCCAAGTCCTATTCAACTCAAGAGAATCCATCTCATCGTTAATTGCTTCTTGCCATAAATGGACATCTACAGATGACATGGCTTCTTTTAGATCCTTAGGATCTTCTTCTCTACATCGTAGGTTTCGAAGTCATTTTCAAAATCTTTAATTTTACGAATTCTTTTGCTTTTTCTAGGCTCTGGATTTTCTTCCTCGTTGGAGGTTTGAACCTTAACTAACGTTAGACTACTAGAGGTCGAGCCCTCACTAGTTAGACTAGTAGAGCTTGGGCTCCCACTATTTCTTGATTTAAAAGAAGTTCTATCCTCAAAGAAGCCAACATCATTTGATTATATTATCACTCGATTTACTAAGTCATACAACTTATAGGCTTTAGTATTTACTGCAAAACCTATAATGACACATTCATAGGCTCTACTGGCAAGGTTTTTTCTTTTGGAATTTGGAATTCTTACATAAGCTAAACACCCCCAAGTTTTCAAATATGACAAGTTTGGTTTCTTATTCTCAAAGACTTCGTAAGGTGAAGTTGTGTTTTTAGACTTTGGTATTCGATTAAGAACATAACACAAAATTTGAATAGTTTCATCACACCAAGATGGTGCAACTCTTGAATTAAGTAAAATAGCAACTACTAATTCAAATAGAGTTCTATTTTTGTTTTCGGCTTTTTCGTTCATTTTAGAAGAATAGGGTGATGTCTTTTTGTGTATTATTCCATGTGTGTTATAAAGGTTATTAAAAACATCTTAATCATATTTAGTTCCCCTATCACTACAGAGTCTCTTAATTTTTCGATTAAACTAATTTTTTATTTTGATTATAAACATTTTAAACATATCAAAAGCATAGCTTTTATTTTTTAGCAAATATATAAAAGTATAATAAGAACAATCATAAACAAATGTAATGAAATACCATCAAATTCACAAAGTTTGAATGAATCAAATCTGGAGGCTTAGATTTTCTAACTACAGATTTATGTGAAGTTTTGGTTATTTCAGCATAACTACTATATTCACATTTATCAAACTCATTCAAAGATAATTTAGGACCATTTCTAACCTACTCATGTTACTAATTATCCGTTTATTAACATGACAAAGTCTAACATGTCAAACATTAAAAGAACGCAACATATAAGCAGAAGATTGATTTTTATTAGTTTCAAGGTTGAGTTTGAACATTCCATATGTTGTGTACCCTTTTTCCACAAAGACATCATTTTTAGTAAGAGTAAATAAGTCAGCTCTTATGGTCTGAGTAAAGCCGACCTTGTTGAGAAGATAGCTCGAGACTAAATTCTTTCTTATTTCAGAAGTGTGCAAAACTTCCTTAGGGTAACAGTCATTCTAAAGGTAAATTTCAACTCCACTTCGCCGACTCCAGCAACCTTCGTTGAGTGGTGATCCCCCAATATATTTTTCTATTCTTAGTTTTGTTATTAGTTTTAAATAAACTAAGGTCATGACAGACATGGTGCGTAGTGCCAGTGTCTAGCCACCACCCATCAGAATCCTCGATCACATTTATTTCTACGATCATGGCACAAAGGTCCTCCTTAGTCAGATTTGTCTGACCAACAGGACGATTTCTGTTTCTATAGTTTTTAGCTATGTGACCAGGCTTATTACAATTATAGCAAATAGATTGTACCATTCCTATTGCCTAGGGATTGTGATCCTTCTTTTTCTATTTGTTGGATTTTTGGTTCCGAGCTTTCATCTTGTTCTCTTTTGGCTTTAGCTCAGGTTTCAAAACAGTAGCGGAAGTCTTTCTTTGTATGAAGTTTATTACGTAATCAGACTTTTTAAAGAAAACTCCTTGGTCTTGTGCCTTAGAGTATTCTTGAAATCCTTTCAACTAGGAGGCAACTTATCAATAAGAGTAGAAACTTGGACTTGCTCATCTAGATTTATACCTTTGCTTCTAATCTCATGAACGGACTTTACAACTCATGAGATTGAACTTCTACAGATTTGCCATCTGACATCTGGAACTTCATATAACAGGTGACAACATATTTTTTCGAACCCACCACTTCGATGTCACATTTTTTTGTAGGGCATTCTACGCATCTTTTGCTGTGGATATTATGTTGTAATAGTCATAGAGATCATTAGTCAAACCATTTAATATAAAATTTTTACACAAAATAATTCGCCTTCCAGTCAGTGGCATTTTTTATTTGTTGTACGGTAGGATTGGTTTCTGAGACTACTGGCTTCTACTTCGTAAGAGCTTCAACAACTTTTTTAATGGTGAGCAAGAACATCATTTTCTACTTCCAGCGCTTGAAATGTGCTCCTTTAAACTTGAATGGACGGTTGAGATCGGTGGACACAACGTCGACATTTTATGCTTTGGCCTATTTTTTGGAACTGCACTGGGATCGAACACCAACACCCTTTGAGCTATTTCTCGAAAAACACTTGAAAGTAAAGAAAATAAGTATGGGGACGAGAGAGAGGGGGAGAGAGATATGAACTCAATATATTTTTTCTATGATGATATGCAAATGAACCAAGAAGGGTTCCTTATATAGGAAATGTTAAGTGGCCACAAAATAATAAAAAATTCTTGAGCGGCTGGAAATTATTGCAAAACGTTGGGCGAAAAGTGGATGATGACGAATATGATAAAAAAAATCATTTACGTATTTAATAAGTAAATAAATATTCTATTATTATTTTACTCGCCTCGCCTCGCCTCACCCGATCGAACGAACAACGAAGTGCGAGGACATATTAACAAACCTTTATTTGTCAATTCTGTTTAGAAAAAATTGTACCAGATACTTCAACTAACTCAACTTTGCATCCTAAACATTGATTTTCTGGCTCAACTCATCTCAACTCAGCACCCCAAACACGTATAATCGAACTCAACTTAAGTCAACACTGCACTCTTAAACATAGAAAATTCAACTCTTCAAACAACAATTACCAACTTAACTCAACTCTACACGCCAAGTACTCCCTAAAGTGAAAAAAGACAAATTACAAAATCATTCTTAAAGTACGGTGATAGTTACAATTACACTATCAAACTTTCAATTGTAAAGTTTGAGCTCTCAAACTTGTACGAACGTTAAAATCAGACTCTCAAACTTATAATAGTCAGAGAAATTGGACTCCTAAATTATAAAAATTGAACTTAAATCTCATAAATAATTATGATCTTTACAATTATGTAAATTTGAGGGTCTAATCTTAATACTTTTATAAATTTGACGACTCGATTTTTACCATCAAGACAAGGTGATTTTTGCAATTTGTTCAATGAAAATGAAACATAATCAAATTATTCCTATGAATGAACATACTCTAATTCAATTAATGAAGAACAAAGTCCAACAGCAAAACCATATATGCATTTCCAATTCACACAATCTAAGAAATAACAAATACTTTGTTGCATTATTCATATCACATAAAGAAGAAAATGATAAGATATGAGTCTCAATAACAATATGCTAAGACAAGTTTTTAAAATCTTGGATTGAACTGAAGTAGTTTGCATCTTTCATCTCTCATCCATTGCAATCCCAGAGCCAACAGTGGACCTTGAATCATCTGTTAAGGATCTATCAAATGAAGAGCTATATTCTTCTCCATTTTCTAAGAGTTTGATGTTTTCAATCTCTTTAACAACTTCACTCATTTCTGGTCTTTTGTCAGGTGAAATATTTGAACAATGTATTGCAATTTGCAATAGATTCAACATTCCTGGAATAGCAGACCTTTGTGAAGCTATTTCTGAGTCAAATATTTCTGCTGTCCATTCTTCTCTAACTGCTCTATTGACCCAAGCACATAAATCGATGCCATGAGATTCTTCTGGTGCTGAGTGAGATGAGATTTTTCCTGTCAAAAGTTCAATAAGCAGGCAACCAAAGCTCCAAACATCTGATTTTCTTGATACTCTTTTCATTTGTTGATATTCAGGTGATCTGTATGAAACCATGCATTGGGCTGCTATGGGAAGTGCAACAAGTGAAGCAAACCCGTAATCTGAAACAAGAACCTCATCATTCTCTCCAAGTAATACATTTGAAGATTTTACGTTTCCATGTGGGACATTGATGGTATTTGGCTTGCTATTGAGATGGAGAAATTCTAAAGCTCTTGCCACACCTTGAGCAACAGTCAATCTTGAACTCCACCTGAATGGAACTCTCCCCACACCTCTGCCTCCTATAAATATCATTCTTTAAAGTTAAGAAAAATCCAATCTACCTTAGTTATGTATGTTTGTTTTTGTTGAAGTATTATAATGTAAGCTATCAGCTTAAGCATTTAGATTGAGTAGTGATTTTATATGGTTTTATAGAGTAGAGGGTAGGTCAGATGTTCAAATTTTTACCACTTAGTATTGATTTTCACTTGTTGGGACTTGTGTTGGGACTTGTGCAGATTCAGAAGCCCTCATGTGGGGGGGAGTGTTGTAAGTGTTAATATAATTAAATTTATTGTAAATCGAGCATTAATTTTTTGAGTTCATAGGTTATTTAACAGTTTTTAACTACATGATTTAACTTATCTATTGCAGTTTGTATAAGAGAAGGAGAATAAGAGTCTAGAGAGCTAGAGCATACCATGAATTCTATCAAACAAGTTTCCTTTTTCTGCATATTTGTAGAGCAAAAGCTTCTCTTCTTTGGTGTAGAAATAAGCAACAAGTGGAAGCAGGTTTGGGTGCCTTAGCTTAGCAATGAGTTGTACTTGCTTCATGAATTCATCAACGGTTAACGGTTTCAGATCTCTGAGCCGCTTGACAACAATAGGCGACCTGCCTTCAAGCATAGCCTTATAACTATTTCCAAATATCCCCTTACCTAGTCCCTCAGCTGAAGCTTTTAGAAGATCTCCAAGTTGGAAGTTTTCTCCCTCCTCCATGAAGATGAGCTTCCCTCCTTCATCTGCTTCTGCTGCTGCGGGTTGCTGGTTTTGAATTGAGATATCGGTCATGGTTTCATTTTTCTTCTCTTTTGTTTCATTACTGGCTAGTTTCTTTATGAGCTCCTTTAGCTCTCTATGTTTCTTAAAGTAGAGAAGGAGCAGCAATAGATTAGCAACAAAAAAAAGTACAATAACAAGAATTAGCAACAAAATGACATGAGCCTTGGAAGAAGAGTTATCATCAGTGGCTTTATTAGTATCAGGAGGTGCTGCTGTGGCTTTTGACCCTTTTATGACTGAGTTGCAGACAGCATTAGAGGGTGGACCGCAGAGTCCAGGATTATCGCCGTAGGATCCAGCGCCAAACGATTGAAGAGCCTTTGTTCTTGGAATGAAACCATTGAGGTTGTTGTTTGAGACGTTGAATACTGTTAAGGAAGACTGGTTGAATTCAGGTATGGAACCAGTAAACCTGTTGTTTTGAAGCTGCAATGACTCCAATGAACTTAAACTCACAAGAGAAACCGGAATCGACCCATCGAATGCATTGGATGATAGATCTATAGTCTTCATCTTCTGGTTGGAAGTGAAACTGAATACATTTCCTGACAAGGAATTGTTCTTCAAGCTTAAAGCAGACAATTCAGTGAACTTGTTGAATGCACTGACTTTCACTTTCCCCACCAATCCCAAACTATCCAACGATATCGCCGTGACTCGGCCATCGATACATTGAAGGCCATACCAAAGAGGAGGCTGATTGTTGTGGCAGTGAGTTCCAGTCCAGTTTCTGTTAAGGAAAGTGTCATTGAAAGTTGCCTTCAAGGCATATAGAGCATCTCTCTCATCTCCATTAAACCCAACAAGGGTATCAATTTGAGCCACAACAGAGCCAGACAAAAGTATTGCTGCAAAGAAGAACGAAGAAAGCTCCATGCTCAAAAGTCCAACTCTGAGCAAATGTTCAATGGCAACAGATTTCTACTAAGCAATGTCGATGAGATCAAAACCATCTTTGTTTTAAGTTCCTATTACAGCTATCCAATCTGAATTTTTATATTCATCTTAAAGATAAAAACAAGGAAATGATTCACTCATTTTATATTGAAAAATGGATATTCCAGCAATGGTACAAGGTTGGTTGTTTGACATTGTTTCCAATCCAGCTTGAATTGAACAGGTAATAGACATCTGAAACAGTTTGATTGTAATTGAACTTAATGATGAGACAAATATTTTGATTTGCTTCCTTTCTTTCATGTTAATAACTTTATACTTTGTGACTTTCGAAAGATTAAAAAATATCTTTAAACTTAAAAACTTGTTTGCAAAAGCGGCCAGAGACAAGAGACAAGATGTATGTGAGGTAATCTGCTCACAAAATGGAGCATTGGAATTTGCTAAACTTTTTGACTGTTGCGAACGGTGTAGAGGCTTCCTTGTCTTGTGCCCTTTTTTCTTTTGGAGCAAAACTTGAAAACGAGGATTGATCATTGGATGACGGTCAATGTTCTATATACATGTGCTTTAGATTCTTCAAATCTTCCTTTCCGCCCAACCCTAAACCCTAAACCCTAAACCCTAAACCCTATTTAATTAAGTTAATGCATAATCTCTAATAAATGTATTTGTTATTTCTTAACATTAAAAAGTTTCAAATACATCTTTATTGAACCCTACTAATAGTGAGATGAAAGGTAACATGTTCTTTGACTTCTTTGACATTTGTAAACTAATTTGACACAACATAAACATAGTGGCTACACTCTCCCAAATTTACATACCTCCTCAAAGAAGAGATAAATTAAATGAGAAACAATTCATTACCCTACCAAAAGCAAGCATAGCTTAACTAATATACATGTGTTATTCACCAAAAATATGGTTTAAAAAGATTGCATGCACCATTAGATTATCTAGTGGTAAAATATTTCATCAAATACCTGGCCTTGTCAGAAATTAAAGTCTTTCCAAATTTATATTTTCGTACTTAATTTTAGAAGATACCCTCAATTTTTGATGTAGTATATCTTTAAAATCAAATTGGAATACCCAAAACATTGTAATCCCATTTGGGAGAAAAAGAATATATCCTATATCCACAACACAAACAGAGCAAGGATTTTACTCAATCAATTAATATATAATCCTCCCATGAAATGGAATAAAAATGAACTGAAGTTTCACAGCTACCAAAACCCTGGTCCGCTTGGAGAAGAAGCGAGCGGATTCAAATTAATACTGACAGAACCAGCAACCATATCTATCACAATGTCATGACTCAAGAACCCAGTTATACAGCCAATATAATAGATCCTGTTTAAGTAAGGTGGTTGTCTATCACAACCCCAATGTTAATAACATATCCAGATCCTGCAGTAAAAACAGGAGTTGGAGATATCATTACTTTAAATACAGAATTCATCAGTAATGTAGAATGTTTTTGAAGTCACAAACCACAAGAAACATAAGGCAATTGTAGCAAAACTGTTACTTATGCTTATTGGGGGAATATCAATCATATGCTTCCTCAGGAAACAAAATTCAAAGTATAAGATCGCCAAACCAGGTTGAATAGAATGTGTTGCCCAGGTGGTCAAAACCTTTTCCAATCATCATCATATATCATGAAGTTTGCAAGCTAGACACTTCTGAAAGCCAACCATAACTATGGCGAGAAACAGAAAGCATCGAAGTCATTAATGCGGAAGAAGTTCCGAAGGGAATGGAAGCCTGGATTCCACGCAGAAGCTCATTTCAATCAGAATCCTTAAAGAGCACTGAGAGAAAGGTCGTTTCGAAGCAATGCGAAATGGTGAACAAGCCGGAGCTGCTCTGGCTCTGACGGTCAGAAGTGTGGCAGCCTTGCCGGAGGAGGATTGAAAAAATGGCCCTGGCGGCAAAGGAAGCCAGCAGTAAATCTGAGAGTTGGGAAAGAAATTATGTTCAATCAGCCACGATGAACGAACAGGGCTCTGTCATAGATTTAGGGCACTGAAATGCTAAACCCTCCCACTGCTGCTAGAAAAAACGGGGTTTTTTTCCCCTCAGTAATGTAGAATGTTTTGGCCAGAGATAACATCTTCAAAATCCCAAATCCTACAATCGTTTGCAAACAATCTATCATGTAAAAGTTATGCTAGTGTTTTTCTGTGCCAAGATTCCTCTCACCCACAGCGTACATTTCAACAAGAAACATACCATATGATCTGACTGAAGTTCAAACGTATCATCGTCCCAACTTCAACATTATCAAGAAGGATACAATGATTTAAGAAATAGAAAAACAGGAGGCAAATGACCAGATAAACCTCAGTGCATTCTTAGAAAGAGAAGCCGAGTGGTCTAGGGTAGAGAGTAAAGATGAGAAGAAACAGGAGGCTAACAAATAGACAAGCCTAAGTTCTATCTAAAGGCTTCAAAATGGAGTTGCTCTTAGGTAGATGGAGGTTTGAATCTTTAAAGTAGATCTAGAGTAGATTCCAGTTTGAGAGGAGAAGATGGTTTTTGTCAAAGATAGGGAAAGAGAATGGAGAGGAGATAATCAAAAGATTTACAATGCGAACTCAACTACTAATGATAACTCACACACCGCATGCATCTGAGAAGGCAATGTTGCAACTATTAGAAACAACACGTAAAAGGCAAATCACAGAACAATAAATGGTAAGAAAAACAAAGATCTATAGGAAAACATAAGACCTACACCGACAACGATACTGCTTAGCATGCCATGTCCCTTATTAGCAAGGGCACCAAGCCACCATTAGAACATTGAGTTCAGAATAGACCACCAAATCAAAGGATAATATTTAAGGAACACAACAAAATAATCAGAAGGGCCATAAACATGTTCAACCATTACCAATAAAGGAGATTTTCTGTTTAATATACAACCAAAATTTCCAAACTAAAGTCAATAAACGAAATTCAGCTCAAGCTGCCCAACTTACTAAACATTGGTATGGATTAAATAGACAAAACACAAATGAATTGTATTTGACATAAATATGAAAAATCACTAGCAAAATGAAGCACAAGACAAGTATATAACTGGAGTTATTTATAGCCTGGACGATACACACCAACTGTAACAAAAAATCAAAAGTAGAAAAAGAAAAAAAATTACCCTCCATGTATAAGCAAGCACATGAAATTCTAACCAAAGAGGTCTACTCACCCACAAAGCACAAGTACTGTAAAATCCTATAAAAGTACAACTCAAAAGGCTTGTAACTTGGTAAGAGATTTAACCATCATATAAGAATACAAACATCCCTTCAGTATTATCCTAAACAAAGTAATGTTCAGCCGCTTCAGATTCACTATACAACATCTGTTACCTGCAAACCAAATGACATTGAGATCCTTCATTTTGAGACCAATAGGATTTCTGGTTTCTTATCTTTGCTGGGTGTATTAGCATTAGAAGAAGAATTTGCTGCTGCTGTTAGAGCCTTTGCAGCTGCACGAGTTCTGTTGTCAAGTTGAATAAGACTACGAGTTGCCAATATTACTTGCGGTACCAAATCATGAGATGCCCTCGCATATAAACACCTGACAGCAACGGAAGCTTCATCCTTAACATCTTGAGAATTCAAAGGAGCCAGTAAACAATGACCTAAAATTCTAAGAACTGGCTGCAAAAGCTCCCACGGCAGAGGAATTCTTGACCCCTTAGGTTCTGAATCATTGGAATTGTTCCCACATTTCTCAATTTGTAGTCTACCCATTTCTTCCGAAGCATCTTCTATCTTATCCGTATACTCTAATGCCCTCTTCTCCGAAAACCCACCAACACCCAAACTATCCTCTTTATCGAACTCTCCCTTGCAGCAACAATCTTGCCCAGCCCACGACGTAGCAGATCGGCAGAATTCAAGCTTTGACCAGCTCGGCATCTGCGAGATCTGTTTGTAATAGCAATCAAGAGCAACACCAACAATGCAAGCTCTTTTGGTCGACTTCACCGCGTTCTGTGGTTCAAGCGAAGGGGAAAGAACCCCAACAGACGGCCTGACTTGAGCTTGAGCACCAGAATTGGGCTTATTCAGAGGAGAATGGTAGAGAGAAGGCTGCGAAAGATCAGGAATGGAGACAACAACAGGCTTTCCTGCTCGAGACTTAACCTCAGAGGAATAGACCGCAAGAAGCACAGCCTCAAAGCCGGCGAGGGAAGGGAGAGAAGGGGAATCGTTGGAAGTAGAATGGACACGAGAAAGATACAAGGAGGAAAGAAGAGGAAGAAAAGAAAGAACAACGAGGCGGAGATGGGGATCGGAAGAGAGAAAAGTATCGTAAAGCCAGTGGCAAAGAGGGTCAGAACCAGATCCAGAGTGGGAGGAGGAGAGGGCAGAGGAGATGACGGAGTAAGCATCATGAGAAGACAAAAGAGAGAGGGCAGGGCGGTCGGAATCGGCGACGGAGGAGAGGAAAAAAGAGTCAGAATGAGGGAGAAGGATAGAGGAAAGAGCGTGGATGCGAGAACGGGCTTTGGAAACGGACTCCCACCAGGAGTGCATAGGGTCGGTGTCGGCGGAAGCGGAGGCGGAGGCGGAGGCAGAGGCGGTGGGATTGTGAGGGGCGGTGGTGGAGGAGGCGGAGGAGGAGGAAGGGGAAGAGGAATGGCGGTTGTTGATGGAAGGATTCCGGTGGAAGTCCATGACGGCTTTTTGTTTGTCCTTCAGAGGCGGTTGATCTGAGCCCCCTGCTTTCAGGGGGACGATGAAGCCAATGGGTCAATCGTGGAGACAATACATAAGTGAAATCATGCTTTTCGATTAATCCTCTTTTTTCCTTTTTCTTTTTTTTCTTTTCAAATTTGACCTTCTACTTTTTCAAACTCTCAAATTTGCCCCTAACCTTTTTTTCCTTTTTCTTTTTTTAATTCAATCCAACTATTCATTTTTTTTTTATTAGCTTCCATATCTTATTCATTAAACTATTTTATCATAAAAATTTAACTTTCTACTCCTTTAGAGTCTCAAATTTGTTAGTATAAAATGTTAATATAGTCATAGTGGATAAAATATCTATTCGTCTTTAGGTAGTTAAACTCCTAAGTTCAAATCCTTACTTTTGCATTTGTTGTATTAATAAAACTTACTATTTATTTCATTTTTAAAGTTTAGGGTTTAATAAATTAGTATTGGAAAAATTTAATAATTAACAAGGTTGTTAAGATTCAATCAATTGTGAATCTTGGTGTTTCTAGTCTAGGAGTTAGAGTTGGGAGAGTGAATATCCTGAGTATTTTGCCCAATGAGTTAATGGGCTCGATTGACAAAAGAAACATGGGTTACCCCATAGACAAAATGACAAAATTAAAAGGAATATTTGGTAAAATGACAAAACTAGGAGGGGTAGGAAGAATTTTGACAAAATCTGAAATGAATAAGAGTTTTAGCAAATTGATTGATAATCATGTACATGGTTTTTATGATATTCCAAATTTGTCATCATTGGAATCAAATAATTTATTTAAAATACCTTTAATAGAATCTAAATAGATTGTAAATATTTTACTAAATCTCTAATATTTTATTTTTAAAAACGTCTTTTCTTTTTAATATCATATATCTTTATAAATTGATATTAAACAATTAAATATTATACAAATAATTGTTTTTAAATATTATATCATATATCTTCTAGGTTTGCGTGAAAATAAATTATTTTTCAACTTCTCTTCCTCTTCCCCATGTCACTTTCCTTCCCCTTTCCCGCACCACTTCTTCTTTCCCTTCCCCAAGCCAATATGTGTTCCAAATCAATCTTCGTCGACCGCCTCTCCATCTCCGTCGATGACCGTCATCCGCTCCTCCCAATTTAGACCCTTTATTGTTGGAATGACAAAATTAGGAGCTTTCCACTTGCCTCCTTTAACATTGTGGATACTCTCAGCACATTGCAAAACCTCTGAAACCTCGTAAGATCGTTGGTTTTTTATTATTGGAAAAATGGATTAGGAATTGCATTATTGCGATTATTCTTTTGACGGTTGATTGTTTTAATTGATATTGTTGTTCATCTAGTTGGTTAAATTTTGACAACTAGTTTCCTTTTTCAATTTCAGATCATATACTTAATCCAAGGAGGATTGAACGTAGAATCATAGTGAATGCAAGGTTTTTTTTTTTTTGTATTTGATTTGGTAAATTTTAGATACAATGTATTTTTTGGTATATTTAGGAATCGTGTATTTTAGTATTATTTGATTTGGTAAAATATATTTTGTATACTAATTTTGTTGTATTTGATTTGGTAAATTTTAGATAAAGTGTATTTTTTGGTAAATTTAGGAATCGTGGTGTTATCTGATTTGATAAATTTTAGATAAAGGGTATTTTTTTAGTGTTATCTGATTTCATAGAATCTAATTTAATTTAATATACTACTTAACTAAATTAGTGTTATTTGATTTGGTAGAAATTAACTAAATTCATTAGATTTGATAAGTATATTTGTTTTTTTATTAGTACTAAAATCTTAGGGGCCGTTTGGGGCGCATAATGGGTTATTATAGTGTGTGGTTATTATAGTCTGTCGGTTATAATAAACTTTGTTATAGTCTGTGGGTTATAATAAACTTTGTTATAGTCTGTGGGTTATAATAAACTGTGTAGTTATTATATTTTATGGGTAATAATAAATTGTGTGTTATTATAGTCTTTGTTTAGGGTGCATAGTATCATAGTCTGAGTAATTATAGTCTGCGTTTGGGTGTAGATTATTATAGTCTAAATTATAGAAGTCTGTAAAATAAATATTGGTTATCTTAAATTATGTCTATTTTTCTGTACTATTATTTTTGTCATACATATATTTAAGTACATGAAATATCATTTTTGGAAAACATATTTCAAACTATATCTTCCACCAATCTATACAAACTAATTATTACTACATGAGATGCACTTGTTAAATTTTTTTATAATATAGCCTCTTTAATAGAAATTGATATGTAATTTTATTAAATCTTGTTAATTATATTGTTCATTTTAATAAATTTAATATTATCTATATCTATGTTATTTAGATTTTACTAGGTTTTGAAATAAAATTTCTTAGACTTTTGTCACGTTAACTAATTTGAAAAAAACCATAGTTTTTTTTAAAAAAATATTATAATATACTAACTTCAAATCGAAATAAGGGGTTATTTCAAAAATACAAAAAAAAATATAATATATATTTACGGCCCATAAAAATAGGTTAAAAATCGGAACAACCCAGTCCAAATTGTTTGTAAAATACCAAAAATGTCCCTAAATGTTTTTAACCCTAGTATTATACACGACGATTTTCTACCTAGAAACTTCAGCACAATTCGTTACCTACGATTCAACTTTTCTCCTTATCTATCTCCATCTACTCCATCTATCTTCATCTACCTTTCGTCGTTCTTTCAAATTTTCCTCATTCAACTTTTCTCCAACCTACTCTTTTTCCAAAAAATCTTCATCTGTCTCCTACCTTCCATCATTCATCAAAAAAGTTTGAACCTTTACAGGTTTAACTTTTTCCAACCTAACAAAAATATTCATCTATCTCCATCTATCTTTTACTTTCCTTCGTTCATCAAGGTTTGAACCTACTTTTTTAAATCACTGGTTGCATTCTATTTCATAGTTTACATTCTATCCCCATACTAATACTATTTTTTTTTTTTTTTTTTGTAGATAGATGGTAAGCAAAAATCAAAAAATGCAAGCATCTTCTAGCAAGGTAAAGCAGGAAAGAAAAAAGAAAGAAAAAAATACAAATTATCTCAAAGGTAAAACAAAAATTAGGTTAAAATTATTTGATGATCATCTTGAAAATGTGGTAATGTGATAGGCTTCTATCACTATCTATCTGGGACAGACAGTGATAAAAGGTATGGTAATTTAATTCCTTGAAATGGATTTAGAGTGATTATGCTTAGAATTTATACATTTAATTATTTGAAATGGATTTAGGGTGATTATTCTTAGAGCTTATATATATCACTGTCTATCTTTGTACTTATGTTTATAGCTTGTGATGGTCTATCTTTATAGTGCTCTGTAGATGAGAAAAAAATAATTCAATAATTGTGATAGTTTTTTTATCACTGTCTATCTAGGATAGACAATGATAGACAGTGACTAGATAGACAATGATAGACAGTGACTAGATAGTAGTGTATTTCTTTGAAATGAGTTTAGGGCCAGTTTAAGTTTTAGTTTTTAATTATAAATTCTACCATGCTATTAATGCATCTTTTGGCTTCTAATATATTATGTTATTAATGTATCTTTTTAACAGGTTAAACAACAACATGAAATTATCATGGAAAATGAAGATCGAAACTTACGAGTTACTGTCTATTATAATCTAGAGATTTTGAATTTGATAAGAACTAAATTAGATGGAACAATTCTTGAACAAGTTTTAAATAGCCTTTTTGGACACTTTGTGAACATAAAAATGACCAAAATACCCAACCGATTCCTTAACTATTTTGTAAGAAAACAATGTCATACAAAGAAGCCTAATGTCCTAGCCTTCAACTTCAATGGTCATGTAGCAGAATTTGGGTTGAAGGAATTTTATTTAGTGACGGGATTAAAAGGCCACAAATTTCTTCAAATACATTTAGGAGAAAGAAAATAGCCTAGTCTTAAAAATGCATTTTTTTTGCTCATGATGAATTCATAACAAGGAGAGATATAGAGAGAACTTTCAAAGCGCTACGCAATGAGGAAGAAATCTCATTGAAAGTGAAATTAGTTCACCTCTACATTCTCAAAGCTTTCTTAATCCCTAAACAACAACACAACCATATCAATCTTCAACGTCTATACATTTTGGACGATGAACAAGCCTTTAAAGAATATCCATGGGAAAGATTGTCTTACATCTTAACATATCAATTCTTTAAAAAAACATCCTATACCAACAAGGATGTTGTATACCTTCAAGGATTTCCATTGGCATTAGTCTATTGAGTTTTTTAGACAATCGCGAAACTTTCCAATCTCGATGTTGAATTTGGAAGAAAACTTGGAATTGAAGGTCCAAGAATCATCACATGGGAGTTTTTGGAGTTGAGTGACTGACGGACTCTAAATGAGAATATTTTTTAAACTGAAGATGTAAGTAAATCGAGAATATTTTCTATCTCTGTCTATCTTAGATAGATTTTGATAGATTTCTATCTCTTTCTATCCCAGATAGACATAAATAAAAATCTATCACAGTTTATCAATATTGTTGCTAATTTTTTCTCTAATAATTTAACATTTATTTACTTGAAGTTTTGTTTGACGCCACTGCATCCAACGGAAGAAGAATGTCAAACAATTTTGAAATATATTTTAGAAATTGAGGCAGGAAAGGAAAAAGATAGGGAGAAAGAATAGGAGAAAGAAAGGGAGAAAGAACAAGAGAAAGAAAAGGAGAAAGAAATAGAGATGAACAAAGGAAAAGATGAAGTAGGAGGAGTGAACAAGATATTGAAAGAAATAAATGAACTTAGAAAGGACAAAAAAAAAAAGATAGAAGAAGAACAAAATCGGTTAAAACAAGGCTGTAAGAAATAAAAATAATGTTGAGGTTTGGATGAAATTGAAAATCTTCCACAACAACAAGAGAATGAACAAGTTGTGGAAAAAAAATAAAGCACCTTCTTGCAGCCTTAGAAGTTTGGATTGAAATTGAAGATATTGATACAATTGTGGAGTATGCAACAAGATATTGTTCTTGAGTAAGTATTTAATTAATTATATACTATTTATTATCAGTGTCTATCTCATATAGACAACCATAGTCCGCTATCTATTTTTTAAAATTTTTACTTTCTTTCTTTCCTACATTTAAATAAATGTATCCATTAATAACTAATTTTTTTTATCTTGAAGAACCAAATTGAAAACGAGACACAAAGGGAAAGAGAGGTATGTATATTCCACTGGTATATATATATATATATATATATATATATATATATATATAAATTCTTAGGTAGAAACAAGAAATGTGTTTTTTTTTTTGTAGGCAACACAACAATTGGAAACACAAGATGATTTGGAAACAATTGCAACTACAGATCTGGAAACACCAAAAACACAAGTTGCCTGAGGTTTGATTCTCTTTCAAACTATAGTTTTATCATTATTTATTGGTCTATCTTTGTCTATCTGGAATAGACAGTGTCCAGATATACAATGATAGTCCTTTATCTGTGCCTATCTAGATAGACAGAACACCATCACAACTATATATCAATTTTTTAAAAAATTCTTACTTTTAGATAGATGAGGTTGAATAAGATGCTGAAAAGAAAGAAATTGAAAAAGAAAAAGAAAAAAAGGAAGAAGCTGAAGTATTGAAAAATGAACAAGAAGAGGAAAAAAATATGAGAAGAGAAAACAAGACATGAGGAAAAGGTAAATATTTTTCTAATGACAATCATTTCTCTTCTATTTGGATAGAAAATGACAGTTTCTGTGATATCTTTGTCTATTTGGATAGTTTCTGGCTATATTTGTCTATCTTTTTCTATCTAAATAGCTTTCATAGTTTCTGTCTATCTTTATATAAGAATTTTCTTTATTTGTCTATCTTTGTCTATCCCTGTCTATCTAGATACTTTTTGTCTATCTTTGTCTATCTGGATACTTTATGTTCTACTTATTGACTCTAATTTTTTTTTTGCAGCTAATGATTGAAGAAAAACAACTAGAGAAAGAGAAAGAAGATGAGCAATGGAAGAAGAGTAAAATGAGAAAAATAATAAAGAGATTCTCTTTAATAAAAAGAGAAAGCAAAAGGGAAAAAAAGTTGTTGATGATGAAGAGGAGATAGAAGAAGAGACCGATAATGATAATGAAAATGATGCAGCGAAGATATAAACAAAAGTAAACAAGAGAAAATTGAAGGAAAAGAGAAAACAAGAACAAGGGAGAAACTTAAAAGGTTTAGACCAAAGGTATTACAAGACACATGCTTTCAAAAGAATGAAAGACCAAAGAAAGAACAAAAACCAACCAAAAAGCAATTGAAAGCAAAACTGAGAAAAAGAAACCTCAAAGGTTCTCAGGAAGAATTTCAACTCAAGAATATATCAAAAGGATGCATGAAACTACTCCAAGTTTCAACTTGAACATTTCTCAAACTCAATCTCAACCTAAATCTCAATCTTGATTGTAGAATTGGTTTATACATTTTGTAAAGCTTCAAGTTGGTAAAGTTTACTTTTGGTAGTTTGTAAGTTTTTTTCTACTTATTGACAATCAACTTGTTTTAGAATTTATAAAATTAACAGTTGTGCATTTTCATAAGATGTTGATTGATTGTTTGGTTATGAATGGTTTAGTTGTAGTTTAATTCTGTTGGTTTTGATGATTTTTCTTGGATGGAGGACCTATCATTGTCTATCTGAGATAGACAAAGATAGAGCTCTATCACTGGTTATCTAGCTACAAGAAATGGATTTAATAGCTCTAAATTGAAGATGCACCAATAATATGTCCTTCCTCAGTCACATATTTTAATTAGGAAAGTAATTAGGCTAGGTCGGATCGATTTTTATTCCAAACCGACCCGACCTGAAAACCATCGGTTCTGTATGTACATTAACGACCGAATCTGACCCAAATCAGGTCAACTTGAATCGGGTCGGATCGGGCTTATATGATAAGCATCGGTACAGTAAGTCCATTTTGAGAACTATTTCGAATTGCTAATGTAAGATTTAGTCAAGGAAAGCATTTGATATAAAACACCATAAAAGCACTATTGAATTTGTCTAGATTCTGGAACTGCAAACGAGAATGTTCAACTTTGTAAGCTAATCATGATCATGGATACAACCAAAGTATTACTTATGTGCATCTCCATATGACTTGCAGCAAATTGATAAGCTCGTCAACTGTACAATATTTTCTTAACTTACGACTACAAACTTAAGGAGAAACAAGATCAATTATGAAAGGATATCTTTTATTAGTTCTATCGGTGACAAGGAGATCCCGGACCTGCTCATTATAAATCTCAATCATATGAACTAGAACATCATAACGATAGGTCTCCTTTCTTTGATCTGCTATAAGGAACAAATCTCCCAATGCTCTATAATTTACTCCTTGGCTATTATCCTTTAGCTCTTTTGGCTCAGACTAGACATATAGGCATATAGACATATAGACATATAGAAAGCGATAAGCCTAGATCTGAATCTCACCTGTACTTTTTAGAGCTGAAGCTCAAATGTTTAATACCTACCATTGTAAAAGTTTTCCCTGATCTTGTTTGCCCATATGCAAACATACAAACATTGTATCCATCAAGAACAGATCGAATGAGTGGCTGCATATCGACAAAGACCTCCAATGCACTAGAATGAGAACAAATTGTCAAAATATGTGTTAGAAAATCTACACAACTTCAAAGTTGAACATTTCATCAACCTTGTGTAGTAGATGGACCAAATACTTTGTTGAAATTGAAGAATCTTTGTCCCTTCCCATGTTTTGAGGGGGAGTTAACAGTAATGTTTCCATCTTCTATGTTATCCACGACACTCAATCATATTATATGATCAATGATCTAAATTACCCTTATGCTACCTGGTCAAAAAGACCAATATATTTATGATCTTCAACATAAAATGCACAAAAAAATTCAATCATATTATATGATCAAGGATCTAAATTACCCTTAAGATCCTGCACTTGTTTGTATAGCTTACGATTTTCCTCGAGAACTTTATGATATCCAGATGCAGCATGAGCAAGACTATGTACATGCATACCTACATAAGAAAACACGATGCTAAAAATTTGAGATGAGAAAAAGTTAACTTAATCAAATGAAGTTTGCTATTAGAAAAATATATCTTGTAACCCTACCGATGTTGTGGAACTCTTCACTAAATTTAACACAGTAAACGAGGTATAAGTACATATGTGGATGCGTCGCTTATATTGGCAAAGGAATTATAAATGTTAAACATTATTCTTTTAAAAGTATGATGTTGACACCAAGTCCAAATATGGAATACCAATAAAAAATTTAAAATTATAAGATTAGAATATATATAGAAAACCTAACTCAGATATATTTACAAATTACAACTATGATTTATAAGGGATTAAATGAAACTAAATCCAAATCTCATTAATCAAATTAAATCTGTCTACCACTTAAACTTATTATTATTATTATTATTTTATACAACTATGATATATAAGAACGACTTGTTGCTTTGTGAACTAGCCGAAACCACATCTTTTGGAGTAGTTTTTGTCTGCTTGCAAAATAGGAGGGAAATAAACAAAATTTGAAGGCACAAATGAAACAAGATTGTTGAGTATACATACCAGATCAAGGCTGGAGAAGTGATTCTCAACCTCATCGACAAGCTTATTAAATCACCACTGGCTGAGTATGTTCTCCTGATATGAAAACTCCATTTACATTACAACATTACCAACATTATACTTTATCACTCTCCCTCTGTTTTTTCCGCCACAAAATTACACTTTATGGAAGTGTAATTTTTGCCCCCACAAAAGACGGAATCTGAAGCAAAAGACAAAAGACATAATCTGTTTTTCCCTCCACAAAATTACACTTTCACTAAAAGCAAAAGTGAAAGTGTTCAACTTTTAAAGTGTTCTGTTTTTCATTCACCCTCCCTCTGTTTTTCTGCTTTTTAAATCTAATTAAAACCAAAATCTCATTACTGTTTATATCACTATAAGCTGTAAATTAACACAACATAATTACAATTTTTTTCCCACTTTCCTCACTGTCATTCCTTCAAACCCTAAAAATATATGTAAAATGTTCATATCGCTCAGTTTAATCTCCTTACTAAATCTCTCTATTATCTTTAATCCAACCTTTAATTCCTATTTCCTCAATTTCAAAACCTTCTAAAATTTCACCAACAAAATCCACAAAACTCCAATCAAAACCACATTTTGAAGCTTACTAAAACCAAACATCAATGAATAAAAAGAAGAAGAAGAAGAAAACCCATTAATCAAAAACTTATCTGAGATATTTGATTGTTGGCACAGTTTCATCTTCCCCAAAATTAGAATGCCATCTAATTAATCTACTGTGATCTAAACTTGGGTATTTAGTCATTCACAGAAACTAGGGTATCAAATCCCCATTTGAAGAGGAGATTGAGGGTTTTAAAATGAAAACGAAAACATACTGATGAATAAGAGTGGAAGACGAAGGACGGTGCTTCGACAAGAGCTTCAATGAAGGGGAAAACGAACGGCGACAAGAGCTTCAAGAGGAAGACGGAAGAAAGTACACTGTGTGTGTGCGTGATGCGAATGAATTAAGAAGATTAAAAGCTAACCCTAAACCGTAAACCAAACCAAATCGAACCAATCCTATTTGGTTCAGTTTGATTTGGTATTATTATAGTAATAAATCTGTCCAACTCGAACCGAACCGATCGATTTGGTTTGATTTGTCGGTTCTGTTAGATTTTTTTCACCCCTAGATTTAATTAGGTATGATGATACCAACAAGTGATAAATACACTTTTTTAGCTTCTATCTCACATTGTCTTCTGAGATAGAGCTCTATCACTGGCTATTCTAGCTACAAGAAATGAGTTCAATAAAAGCTCCAAATTGGAGATACATCAATAATATGTCCTTCCTCAGTCATTCCTCAATCACATGTTTTAGTTAGGTAAGATGATACCAGTAGGTGATAAATACACTATTTTTTAGCTTCTATCTCACATTGTCTATCTGAGATAGACAAAGATAAAGCACTATCATTGTCTATCTGAGATAGACTGAGATAGACAATGATAGATACATTAAAATCAAATAACTTCAATCTATCATTGCCAATAAAAATAATTACAACTCAAGACCAGAATAAATCAAAACATGTCATTCATAAACTCTAATGTCAATCCATTTATCTATACATGTATTACAATGTAAAAGGAATGATTACATCTTTTGATTAATTGGTTCAACTTTGCAAGTCCTACTATTGTGACCTTTACGATTACAATTAGAACATCTTGATGAACTTTTAAATTCCCTTACAGATGAAATTCTTTGTTTTCTAGATCTTCCAGCTTTACGTTTAACAATAGGAAGTAATGTTTTCATGACATCATCTTAGACTCTCCAATCCAAATGAATTCCAACAGATCAAAAACAACCACTGTATGTTGCTGACAATGTTTCTCTACAATAAAACTCAGCTACATAAGAATATGTATCTAAATTAAGCATTCGTAGAACAGCAAACGCATGTGCACATGGAATTTTCTCAAAATTTCATACTCAACAACTTCAAAATCCCAAGTCTAGCTGCACTATGAACTGTTCATTCCATTCATTATCTTGTATTCATTGTTGCTATTATGATCGACCTAATAGATAAACAAGAGAAAGGTAATCAGTATAAACAAGTATTCAAGTCTATCTGAGATAGACATAGATAGACTGTTATTTGTGTCTACCTGAGATAGACATAAATAGAATTTTATTAATGGCTATCACCGGTAGACACAAATAGTAATCTATCTGTGAAAATCAAAGATAGACAAACACTAATAAACCACAAAAATAAGAAGAAAAAAAACAAAATTCTTACAAAAAATCTTCTTGACTTTTCATGTTCTTTTCGTAACATATTTTCAACCCAAGTAGTCAAACCAGTTTTCATTGCAAAAGCAACTTTACTTCGTTCATAAAACCACTTTTGCAATACATCTCTAATTGAACTAAGCATGCTAGCCACAGGTAATTCTCTAAGATCCTTGAAAACTGAGTTTACACTTTCTGCAACATTTGATGTCATCATTCCATACCTTCTTCTACGTGAATAAGCTCGAGACCACTTCTCAAACCCAACACTACTAAGATAATTCCTAATATTTGGACAAATTGATTCCATGCATCTCATGTGGTACTCAAATTCATCAGTAGTGTAGGCATTAGCACAACTAAAGAAATTATTATCAAGTAGTGGATTCTTAAAATGAAGTTTCAAGTTATTTAAGAGATGACTTTATGCACACACGATACTCAACATTAGGAAACACTCTTAAAATTCCTTTAAGAATGCTAAGATGCCTATAAGAAACAATGACTAAATTCTCTCGCTCCACAAAAGTACTTCGTATCTTTTCAAAAAACCATGTCCATGATGAGTCGTTTTCAAAACTTACGATAGCAAATGCAAGAGGAAAGATTTGATTATTATCATCTTGTGATGAGGCTGTTAATAGGATGCCACCAAACTTAGACTTCAAGAATGTGCCATCAATGGATATGATAGGTCTACAATACTTCCACTCCTCAATTGATGCATCAAAAGCCATGAAGCAAAACTTGAAATGACCACTATCATTAATTTCTAAAGCAGTGCATGTACCTGTAAAAATACAAAGAAACGTTTCTATCAGCTTAAATATCCTCACAAACAAAACTGTAGAGATGGACAGTGATAGTTGTCTATCTAAGATAGATAGCAACAGATGTCTATCCTTCTCTATCTACGATAGACTGTGAGATAGTTGTCTATCCCTTTCTATCTAGAAAGAGATAGAAATTTGCTAAGAAAAATTGACTATACTAGGATTGAATTCATCTAACTTCTCAAAAAATCTTGGAATCAAGGTGTATGATTCAACTGCATCATCTTTTAACATCCATGTGTTCTTTTGCCTTCCAAGCTTTTTGATAACTTATATTAACTCCAAGTTTTGTACGCACCTTATGGATAATGTCTCTAGGAATGGATCGATCAGTAGACATGAACCTAAAATCATCTATCAAACAACTGTCAATTACTGATGAAGAAGTTTGAATGTGACAACTCTAAGTTGTGTTCAATGAACATTCATGGTCAGAAATGTATTTTCGTAGCATCCACAACTCACTGTTCTTATAACGAGATGTCTAACATACCATATGCAGCCTTCTTGCAAACATTTAAACTCAACAGACTTTGAATTTGATATCGTAGTTCTAAACTGAAAATTGTTCTTTACTGCTATTATGTAAAAACACTTCGAAAACACTTCTTTACTTTCAAATAAATTTTTTTTCCTTCAGATCACCATAAAAAGAAATTTCTTTCATAACTTCATCATTTGAAGAAGATGAAGAACAACCTACATATAACATTCCATCACCATCATCACCTACACTACTAATAGCAGTATTCCTTCTAAAGAATTAACACTTACATGAACAACTAAGAGATGTCTACTAGTTGCATCTTTAGGAAAAGTCAAATACCAAGAAATATCTTTGTCCTTCTGATTGACACCACAGTTTGAACACTGTTTTTACCTAAATACAATAATACTGATAATTTTACCAGCTCATCCAATTGAATCTCCTCATATATTAAACCAACTAAACCATTCAAGTCTATCTGGACATCTACCAAAATTTCAACAATAGTATAATTCTCATAGACACAATATTCATTCCACTGACCACTGTAAAAAAACAAGTATAGGAATAGACATTATATACTAGAAAATGAAAAAAAAATTATATAAGAAACTCATAATGTAATTAACTATTCCATAATGATAGATAGAAAGATAGACTTCTATCCATGTTTGTCTTAAATAGATAAAAATATAAGTCTATAATTATCTATCACAAACGAAGAAGATAAATAAAGATAAACTTCTATCTCTATTTATCTCAGATAGACAAAGATAGAAGCCTATATTTGTCTATCACAAAACAGAGATTCAAGATTGTATGTTATTAGATTATTATATCAGATTATCACAAAACAGAGGTACAAACTATTCAATAATGATAGATAAAAAGATACTTCTATATCTATCTATCACAAAACAAGAAGTTAGACAAATATCTATCAAAAAATCGACAAATTATTATATCAGATTATCACAAAACATAAATACAATTCGTTGAAAAAAGAAAAGAGAAAAATTATGATCATGATTCCAATGAAGAAAAAGAAGAAACTCAATTATCGAAGAAGAAGAAGAAAAAGAATGAAGAATAAGATAGTTTTGTCGGCTGTCAGCTAAGAAAAGCTCCTTGTGGATCATAGGTAGCAAACGTAGTCAATTGAGTGCCGAGAACAAAGATTAAGAAGACTGGATTGCACGTGAGATCGTCGTCTTTATTAAAGATGAAGAAGAAGAAGAAGAAGAAGAAGAAGATATGTGTACTTGATGTTGGAAATGAAGATGAACAATGAGGAGATGTTGGAGAAATTGGAGAAGAAATTTGCTGAAGAAACCCCAATCGACAATGAAATAATCGGTCGCGCGAAATTCAAATTGAAAGGGGTAATGTTGGTATTTTTTAAATTTTGAAGATGCGCCTCTTTTTTTTTCTATAAGTTGTAATTATTTTCATTTTTTTTATTTTTGACAATTTGACTTGAAATAAATTAATATTTTAATCTTGAATTCAATTTTTGGAAAATTACAATTTTTTTATCAAATTATATTTGAGGAATAAAAGAATCATAAAGTTTTGAATTTTAATGTTTATTCGGCTAAGTTATTTTCAAAATTTTAATTCTAAGTTCAAAAACTAATTCTAAGTCTTCAAGCCACACTAGTATTTTTCCCTAAAATTTAAAACATTAGTTTAAAACAAAAAAGAAAAAAGAGATAGTTTTAAAAATATAATTTAATAATAATACTAATAATTTTAAAAAACTTCAAAAAAAAAAATAGAAAATATATTTTAAAAAATATTAATATAATTAAACTAAGTACCTATTTGGAATGACTTTGAAAAATGTTTTTCAAAAATTCATTTTCATTTAAAAAATTGTTTATAAAAACTTCTTAAAATAAAAACACAAATGAGATTCAAAACTTTTTTAAAAAAGTATTTGTAGGTACGAGTTTATTTGGTTTGTTATATATCTTTAAAATATTTTTATTAAAATTTTTCAATGTTGATTGGTGGCGTTCGAAGATTGGTTGGCGGCGGTCGTCGGAGTTGGTTGTTAGAAGTTTGTCGGTGGAGTCACCGACGGTGGTGGTTAGAGATTGGCTGGCGGCAATCACCGTAGGTGGTGTCCAAAAGTTGGTCGACAAATTTTCCAACCCTTGAAACAAATACTCCTTAGGGTTAAAGAATAGTTAAAACATGTGAGTTATTTTAATCCTAATCCTAATGCCAACTAAAATTAAACATTGCTACAAACAAAGAGTGAATTATTATAGCCCAATCAACTCCACCCCACTTCATGGCCCAAACATATCCTTAGTTGTTATAATTTTTATTAGATCCTAAATATTAGTTGGTAGGATTTGATTTGAATCTAAGATGATTTGATAGTTAGGGGAGTTAGTTAGGGGCATTTTAGTCCGTCATTAATTCGTAATTAATAATTTTAAATTTATTTTTTCTATTTTTATCATTTTAATTTTTTTTTTTTTTTTTTTGCTATTTGTCAAAACTAAATGTTAATTTTTGCTATATATCTGGTCGACCCAATTTAAAATGTGAATTTTAAA
Organism: Cucumis cinereus; assembly: GCA_037974625.1. NCBI lineage: Eukaryota > Viridiplantae > Streptophyta > Magnoliopsida > Cucurbitales > Cucurbitaceae > Cucumis > Cucumis cinereus. The sequence goes on from JBBPDJ010000021.1 coordinate 8,625,548, forward strand.
AAACAGCAACACACATAATTTTCTTTTAAAATAACAAAGTTATATTTTTGTTGTAAAAATGAGGCACAAGAAAAACACGGATATCGAAAAAATATAATATTAAAATAAAATAAATATAACAAAATTAGAAAATTAGAAAATTTATGAAATCATCCACTTTTTCCAATTTCTTTGGATTTTCTCCCAATGTGTGTGTTTTTCCAAAATTCACCAAATGCCTCTATTTATAGGTATTTTGGCAAGCAAGAGATGACTTACATGATCACTAGGGGTTGACACTTTCAAGACATTTGACAATGTAGATGAGAAAGAATGGGAGTGACACTTGTCAAAAGACACTAAGCATAATGCGTAATGGGACATCTATTTTCAAATATTTATTATACTCCCCCTTAGATTTCCATTATGTATATGAAATATGCCTCGTTAAAACCTTACTAGAAAAAAATCGAATGTGAAAAATCCTAGTGAAGGACAAATAGTACATATTTCGTAAAAGTTATACACTTACATATATACAATTTACTCCCCCTCATGGCAACATCACGTAAGATCTTTGAGTGGCCGCATTCAAATGTTGTATGCCAATTTCTCAAAGTTTGCGATAGGTAATGATTTTGTAAATAAGTCTGTAAAATTGTCCTTTGAACAAATTTGTTGTATTGTGATATTGTCATTTTCTTTAAGATCATGGGATTAGAAAAGCTTTGGTAAAATATATTTTGTTCTATTGCATTTAATATAACCTCCTTTGATTTGAGCTATAGATGTCGTGTTGTCTTCGTATAATGTCGTTGGAAGATTTTCACTACATGTCACATATTCCTCGAATGTGCTGAGTCATTGATCTTAACCATACACATTCTCGACTTGCCTCGTGTATTGCAAGAATTTCAGCATGATTTGAGGAAGCGGTTGTTATGGTATGTTTCACTGATTGCCAAGATATAGCATTTCCTCCACATGTGAATAGATAATTTGTTTGAGATCTAGTTTTACGTGGATCAGATAAATATCTAGAATCTGCAAAACCAACTAAATCAAAAATTGATTTATTTGAATAAAACAAACCCACATCAATCGTTCTTCGGAGATAACGATTTATATATGCTTAATGTCATTCTAATGCCTTTTTGTTGGAGAGGAACTGTATCTCGCTAATAAGTTTACTGAAAATGCAATATCTGACTTTGTATTATTAGCAAGATACATAAGTGCATTAATTGCACTAAGATATGATACTTCTGGACCAAAAAGTTCTTCATTATCATATCGAGGTCGAAATATATCTTTCTTCACATCTAGTGAACGAACTTGCATTAGAATATTTAATAGATGTGCTTTATCCATATAAAATTTTTTCAAAACTTTTTATGTATAAGTTGATTAATGAATAAATATCTCATCTGCTAAATGATCAATTTGCAAGCCAAGACAAAAAAAATTATTTTTTCGAGATCATTCATCTTGAATTCTTTCTTAAGATATTTTATAGTCCTTGAAAGCTCTTCAGGAGTTCCAATTATATTTAAATCACAACATATTCAATTATAATTACAAATTATGACTGTGATTTCTTTATAAAAGTACATGGACATATTGAATTATTTTGATATCCTTCTTTAAAAAAATATCCACTCAGACAATTATACCACATTCATCCTGATTGTTTCAATCCATATAGTAATCTCTATAACTTTATTGAATATAGTTCCCGAAAACTTAATTTATATGTTTCAGGTATTTTAAATCCTTCTGGGGCTTTCATATAAATATTATTATCAAGAGATTCATATAAATATGTTGTGACTACATCCATAAAATGCATGTCTAGATTTTCATACACAATCAAGCCAATTAAAAATTTTAATGTGATTGCATTTACCACCGGAGAATATGTCTCCTCATAATCAATATCAGGTCTTTGTGAAAACCCCTGTGCAACTAGTCTTGCTTTATATCTTGTGACTTCATTATTTTCATTTCTTTTTCTCACAAATACTCATTTGTATCCCACTGGTTTAACACCTTCTAGTGTTTGGACTACTGGTCCAAAAACTTGACGTTTTGAAAGTGAGTTTAATTTCGCCTCAATAGCTTCTTTCTACAAAGATCAATCTTTTCTCTATCGACATTCTTAAACATATTTTGGTTCAGGATCCTCATTTTCAGATATAATATCAAGAGCAATATTATAGGTAAAAATATTATCAACAACTACATTAGATCGGTTCCATCTTTTTCTTGTCATGACATAGTTTATCGAAATCTCATTATTATCCTCAATTGTTTTATATTCTTTGATATTCTTGTCAGGAGTCAAATTTTGGATTTATTCTAGAACATCCATATCCTTAATCGAGTCATTGACTCCCTTTCGTTTCCGAGGATTTTTATCTTTGGAACCTATTGGTCTACGACACTTCTGGCGTACTTCAGATTCATCAATTACAACTTGTTGTATTTGGATATCAATTTTTTATGGGACATTTGCAACTGGTATTTGTGACTTGGTTAACTTATTTGCATCTACAAATGCATCTGGTAACATATTTGATGTATTTTGCAAATGAATTATTTTCTGAACTTCAAGTTCACATTAATCTGTACGAGGATCTAAATGAGACAATAATGATACATTCCATGTAATTTCTTTTTCAAACTCTTGAATTCCTCCTCCTAATGTTAGAAAATTTGGCTCATAAAATTGACAATCAGCAAATCGTGCAGTAAATATATCACCCGTCAAGGGTTCAAGATATTTAATAATTGATGAGGAATCAAATCCAACATATATCTCTAGCCTCCTTTGAGGACGCATTGCTGCGTTATGGTAGAGCTATTGGAACATACCCTGCACACCAAAAGAATTCTCAAATGAGAAATATTTGGCCCATGCTATGCTAATTGTAATGACGAGTACTCGTGATAAGTTGTAGGTCTAATATGTACAAGTGATGCAACATGCAAAATAACATGTGTCCATATAAATGTAGGAAGCTTAGCTCTCATAAGCAACCGTCTAACAATTAATTAAACGTTTTTATAAACGATTCTGCTAAACCATTTTGTGTATGAACATGAGCTACAAAATGTTCAACATTTATCTCAATTGACATACACTAATTATCAAATGTTTGGGATGTAAATTCACCAGTATTATCAAATCGAATGTTCTTAATTGTATAATCTGGAAATTGTGCTCTTAACTTAATTATTTGAGCAAGTAATCTTATAAATGCAAGATTTTGACTTTATCATTTGCTGGATGCGTCTATTAAGACTATGAAATACTTAAATGGTCGACTTGATGGGTTAGTAGGTTCACATATATCACTATGAATTCGTTCTAAAAATTAAACCATCAGTAAATTGGTTTACAAGTTTAGAATATAATCCTCTGTATTTGAAAATATAAAAAACAAATTTCAAATTTTTTATTAACTTGGTTTTGAAACCCTTATTCACAATTCTCTAAAATTCCAATTAACTTGCACACAACATCCATGGTAACTTGATAATTTAGAAGATCCAAATTTTGGAACCAAAATAACTTGGTTTTGAAACCTCGAGCGACGAAAGTTATTCTGAGGCAAAGACGCCACCACAGCCAAGCCTTGAAGCCACCATGTTTGCCTTTGCCACATGTATTCTTTTTGTCTCTACCTGTTTGTTTAGGAACAACTAATTGCCTCTTCTCCATCCCTGGAATCACAATCCAACATTTATATGTAAATCTCATCAACAAATATTTTTCAATTTTATTGTGTTTTAATTGAATTTTGAAGAGAGGAGGGTAATCTTAATCTATTATATAATAATTACCACCTATTTTTCTTGGGTTTAAAACAAAATGTTTAAATACTTATTATAATTTATAAATATAAAGAGAAAGTAGAAAAACAAAATATCATAATACCAAAATATGTTATTTAAACCAACTGTGCCCTTTTTTTTTTTGGTAGAATGAGTAGATTCTATTAGTTAATCAAATATATACATAATTGATTTTAATTAAACTATAATGCTGAGAATTTTGGGAATTTGCTAAATTTCTGAAGATTTATGAGATTTATGAGATTTGTTAAATTTTAAAATGAAAAATAAAATATTGTTATATTTTAGTATTTTTCAAGAAATATCGATTTCATGTCTTATTAAGACTTAGTTTAGGATTGTTGTAGAATTCTTTTTATGACAAAAAATGTATTAAATCAAAATGAAACCAACAACAAAAATTATATCCTTGTCTACAACATGATCTAGCCAAATAGGGAAATCATCCACCCAAATACTGGAACAACTAGAATTAATTTATCCTACTTATGGGCCACCCTATTACCGTTTCTCTTAGCAAAGTTAAATCCCACCACATTAGAGGAGCCTATTAAAATTTCATGTCTAATTAAGCCATCTTCGCATCAGATTCCACCACCAAATCTCTGAAGGAATAAAAGCCCTTACGCAACAGAAGAAACACACCAAAACTCGAATTAAATTGGAAATTTAAAATATTAGTACATTGGAAAAACATACATAATAAAATAATGTAAAACTACGGTTAAGCATGCTTTCAAAAAATAAGGAATTACAAAGAAGAAATTTCTTACTCTCGTCGACGTCTCTAAATCTACAAATCTCCACATTGGGAGTCACCAATATCACCACTCTTAGACGTGAGATTAATTGGTTTGTAGAAACCAATTACAGAATTCTCATAGATTGAGAGATTTTTTATTTCTTTTTACACAGAACTCTTATGTGCTTTCATTTCTTTCTGTTTTTGCAGGTTACATATGGCAGAAAGATAGTTAAACGTGAGACTCACCCCAGTAAATGTGAGAGTTGGTTTATCAAATTTATATTAATAAATTAAATTAAATAAATAAAATATAATACTTACTTAATTAAAATAAATAATTCATATTTAATTAATGATTTTATTTGAATGAACATCTCTCACATAATCTATAGTTTTAATTTAATTAATGTAATTAAATCAAATTTAATAAAATTAAACTAAACTAACTAATAATTAATTAATTACCATATATTTAATTTAAGAAAAATTTTCAAAAATAAAAAAAATTGACAAAATATTTACACTTCATAGAAAAAAAGTGTAATTGATTTTTGTCTTATAATGGTTTTTTTCCTATGAAGTATAAATAGTTTGTTCTTTTTTTCTATATTTGAAAAAACCTCTTAATTTAACCTGCACTTGAATCATATTTAATTGTATTTCTCTCTGAGCCTATAGTTTTAATATGAATGCAATTCATATTAAATTAATTATTTGGACTCCTTCAGATATTTAGTTCTCTCATAAATTAATTTTGAATCGTATCCAAAATTAAATTTATATAAAAAGGGTTAATTAAAACATAAACTTTATATTATAATGTATCACCATTATATTAATTCTTTGGGTAAATTTAAAAAATTTAAATCACATTCAAGATATAATAATCTCACTACTCTTTACGAGTTAGGAAAGGGACCTAATGGACGTATATGTCAGAAGCTTCAACGATATGAGATTAATTGGCTAAACTCATTAACCACATTAATCCATATTCGTTAATTGTGTGTACACTTCACTAAAGACTCACATTGGCACTCTTCTCACGTAGATATATTTCTGTGTCCACGGATATAAACTAATAAGAACAAGCTAATCATTCACAGGTGTTCGTAATACCATCTGGATCAAATTACCATTTTACCCCTAGGTTACTTCTTAGTTCTTAAATACCAATGTTCCTCTAATGAACAACTTGTTTATGGTCCAACCAATAAGCAAAAACCCTTCACGTGTCATAGAGAGGGTAGGGTTCTTTATTCATGTCTCGGAGACACCATTTAAAAAAACAGTAATCTACTTACCCTAAAATCGTGAAGGAGTGAATTCCAGATTATGGATTATGTTTTCAAGTTTCCACTCGGTCTTGTCCCCAAAATGGTAGGATTATTGAGGTTGCAATATGGCCACTCTCACCATACAAATCAAAGGACAATCCATTGCGAACATGAGTTCATAATACACTCAGAATTAAGGCTAAGTTTTCTAGGTTATCCTATTGAAATAAAAACTTAACTATTCAATGAAGTTACATCTATTGGTTACTGTTTCGTGTCCGATTTATGTAAACTCATTATATATGATACCCCAACTCGCATGTTAGCTATATGAACGGTTGGATCATTGTATTTGTATCAAATACAAAGTAGGTCGTATCCATAGTGTTACTAGGATAAGGTACCTAGCTTTACCCTTATACTCTAGACTCTTTAAGCTATATCTTGAACATTGATCCCGGTATATTTGCACATACAATTCAAGACCCATAAGACAATTTAGGATGTTATCTTATTGGATTTAGGTTATTAAGACAAAACTAATAAAATAATTAATAACAATTAAATTACAATAATAAAACTTTATTAATAATGGTCAATGAATTACATTAACTATCTACGAGTTTTACGAGTTTTAGTACATAAAACCCAATACGCGCATCCGTAATCGATCGCGACACATCCACAGGACCATCCAACGAAAACCCCTCATCTCCACCATTTGATCGAATATATTCAATATACCTCACCAACCACTCGATCTTCTAAAGAGTATGAGAAATCGAGCCATGGTTTTTTAGCCGACTATGATCCTCCCATAAAGACCAACAAGCAGCACCGAAAATCACAAAGTCATCTGAAGATAAAGATTCTGCCGCACACACAAGGAGATCACATAGATGAAGATGGCAATTGAACTGGCTGAGAAATGTAGGTAAGATTTGTTACCGTAATTTAATTGCACGACCACACAAAAATAACACATGATTTTTGGATTCCACAGCACACACACCAAATATCAATTGGGATATTTCTACAAGGCAGGTTCAAATTCATTGGGAGAATTCGATGAAATAAGCGCCAAAGGAAAATCTATATCTTAGTATGTAGGATAGAACCTCACACCACTTTCCACCAACACCAAGATCTTCGCTGACCTGATGACGAAACATCAACCTTTTCTAAGGCCAGTAGCTTATAGGCATTTTTGGTGGGGAAACCCCTATTTTTAGAGTAGTTCCAACAATACGAATCCAGAATCGTAGTGCGACAAACAAGAATGACAAGGATTTGATTAATATCTTCTTTCCATAGCACATTACTCATCTTAGCTGCATCCCAAACCCGATCATCAGTCATCAAATCATACGCACGCAACTGCAAAAACTAGGTTCTGTCGAAGTTATAGGCTTAAGGGGGCGTTTGGTGCGCAGGTTTGGAATCAAAAGTTTTTTCTTTCGGCATCCAAGGATGATGAAAAACCAACAAATTAAAGTCTCCCCTGTACCAATCCACCGACGCAAACCCTTAATAAGTAACAATTAACTCCAGAAAATACTCCTCCACACCAAAAAGGCATTAAAGTTCACCTCTGCATTGAGAAAATCCATATGAAAAAAGTACTCTCTTTTGAAAACCCTTGCAACAAGAGAATTAGGAAAAATAAGGATTCTCAACGCTTATTTGGCTAATAAAGTTTGATTAAAATCCTCCAAATCTCAAAACCCCATACCTCCAACCTCATTGGAAGCTCACGTAACGCCAATTAAGCCAATAAATTTTTCTAGACACCAAAGATGATCCCCACCAAAAATATGTTAAGGCAGATAAAACATCAGCACAAATAATGAACAAATATGGGAAAATTGGATCACCTTGCCTAATCCCCTTCATAGGAAGAAAACTCGAGGAGCACACACCATTTATAGAAATATTAAAGCTAACCATTGTTACACAAGCCATAATAAGATCCACCCAATCATTCTGAAATCTCATTTTGATCATCAACTGTTTGAGAAAAAATCATTTCACTACCTCGTATGCTTTACTCATGTCTAGCTTAGTAGCCATCAAACCCTGTTTGCCATTCTTTTTTTATAAAATATGATGAAGGCATTCCTGACTAATGAGAATATTGTCAGAAATGAGCCTTTATGGTAAAAGCACTCTAAGCTTCGAACCCAATATGAGGCAGAATGATCTTAAAATGATTGACGATCACCTTAGAAATAATCTTGTAAAACACGTTACAAAAACTAATGGGATCAAAATAAGACGCCTCAACATAGTTCTTTTTCTTTGGAATCAGAACAATCATAGAATGATTAAAAGTTTTAACATACTTTTTTCGGTTGAGAACCTCCAAAGAAGCAGCCACAACTTTCTCTTTAAGAACATCCCATAAATTCTAGAAAAAGCTAGCTGAAAAACCATCAAGCCCAAGAGCCTTAGACGACCTCATCTTAAAAAGAGCCACTTTAATCTCTTCTTCAGTATATGGATGCATAAGAGACCCATTCATGTCATCAGAGAATGTCCTATCCAAACCAGCCAAAGCCATATTCATCTGGTCATCTAAGGGGTGATCCAATTAAAAAATATTCGAAAAATATTTAAGAAACACATGTTCCACCTCCTTATTAGTAGTAACCCAATGCCCAACATTGTCCCTGATCTCCTGCATAATATGTTTTTTTTCTTATTGAAGCTTTTTTATGAAACTACTTCGTGTTTCTACACCTCATTTCAACAAACATTCCTTTGAACGTTGATGTCAATAAATCTCCCTGTGATTCAAAATGTCATCGAGAGACTTTTCAAGAGAATGAATCATTAATCATCCATAGCGCTCTTAATCTGGTCCCTCACCTTTGCAGCCTGCTTAGAATAATTAAAAGGTCGATCTCTTGCCCATTTTTTCAGATTTAACCCACACTAATAGATATTTGAAGCCAAAATTAATCCACTATCACCATCCATTGTACCACTCGAACTCCTTATAGTCCAACTATCAGTCACAACATCGACACAACCATTGTCAACTAGCCATGCTTCCTAAAAAACAAAAAGGTCGAACACCACTACGCCCTTAGGTTTGTGGTCCGAGGTATACCACTTTAGATGACTGACCTTACAACAAAGAAATAAGGTATGGAAGTCCTCATTTCCAAGGAATCTATCCCACCGGCTAAAAATTGGAGTTCCATTTACACTCATGTTTGACCAGGTAAACAGATTGTCGTTCACATTAAAGCCCCTCAGATTAACATAAAAAACCACTTCCTTAAGCTTGTTCATATTGGATTTATTATGCTCTGCTCCTCTTTTTTACTCGTTGTCTCACAAGCCCTAATTTAGGTCCCCTCCAATGACCCAAAATGAATCATCACAATTATGAAGCCATCAAATTAAATGTAATGCCTCGAAATTTTTACCCTTATCCCGAGGTCGTTACTTAAACAAAAACTCAATACATTTACAAAATGTAGCGGAAACATTTTTCAATAATAACAACAACAACACAAAGACTGCAGCGGAAGAATTTGTCAATAAAGTCTCCAAACACATGGTCACTAGTCCTTTCTGTCCGTCGCCGGTTTCCTCACACTTACCTGAAAAATAAACATGAAAAGGGTGAGTATAAAAATACCCAGTAAGGAACCCACTACTGGGCCCACTAGGTTAACTGCACTTTACAATCTTAGCCCCAAAAGCAGCTAACGTCCCACCTACCGAGTACAACATGGCTAATAGATAAAGTTAACAGCTACCATAGTCCCAAAACATGCAATCTTAGTCCAAAACATTCATAAGCACGCATATGAAGTTTAGTTCAGAAATGAGAACTACAAACACCCTACACCTTTATCATGTTTTACTGTTATTCCATAGCAAAGCACAAAAACATATCACCACACAACCCCATTGGTTTTTCCATAGCAATCTGTCCTAACAGATCATCACATAGCCAATCAGTTCATCTCAACATAGATAACCCATCACCAATAGCTAACTCGGGAGTTAGTCCATTCGGTTAACTCAACCCATAACCATCACCAACAGTTAACTAAACCGTATAGTTAACTCACCATATAATCACCACTAAAGTTAACTATTCCATTAAGTTAACTCCTCACATAACCAACGCCATAACTAAGCCATTTAGTTAACTCACCACATAAACCAGTATAAAGCAATTCATCACATAACCAAACATGTCATGTCAGCGTATCACACAGTTAAGCTTGACATACGAGTTATGCATTGATACTTAATAACTCGCTTATCACATAAACCATAAACATCCACTTGTTGGGCCCACTAGGTGACCATTAACTCCCTCTAATAACTTGTACTTTACGACACACAGTCAAGTGGTTGAGTAAGGACAGTCATGTCGGAACAATACGCCACACATGCTTGTTAACTAGCTCTGTCAGAGCAATACGTCACACAGGTTTGCTATTAGAAGGTTATGTCGGAACAATACGCCACATAGGCTTGTTAACCGACCTTCAGCACAATACGCTACACAAGCTTGTTAACTGGTCCTGTCAGAGCAATACACCACACAAACTTGCTATCTGACTCACCGTTCTACCGCCGAGTACAAAAGTCATCAGGTAAAGTTAACATAAAGCATATCCAACAAACCAATTCAGTAAACATATTGATCACAACAACAATTTACATCCTCATGCAGCAGATAACACAGTTCAAGAGAACGACAAGTTATGCTTAATCCACACAAAACATATACAAGAACCCGAAATTAACACCACAGTGTAGGCAAAATAACCATCTTCCACACCTTATTCGCCAAAGGCGTGGATTTAGTAGAAGTATCTCTTACACATCTAATTTTAATTAATAATTTTCCATAAAAATTATTAATTAAAATAACTTAAACCCGTTACCTAATCAGTCAATACAACATATCAACACATCAAGCAACTCAAATGTCACATAAATAATTTCATAAGTATCTTTATTCCTTGTCGAGGAACCAGTAGTAAGTCCCTTACCTCAAAGTGCCAATAATACTTTTGCTTGAGTTTCTCCCTCAAATTGATCTTATACATAAAACATTTAATTAATAATTTTTCCATAAAGATTATTAATTAGTTTTAACTTTAATCCTTCAATATTCGTTCTTAAACTTACCAATTGCTCGTCGAAAACTTCAATCTAATTCGTAGAGAGAATCCTACGAATTAATTCCAAATGATTGCTCCAAATAAAATCTATACATAACAATTTAATTAAAAAAAATTTCATAAACATTATTAATCAAATTTACCCTTCAAAGTAGTTCTTTAATCTTACCGATTCGTTGTCGACGCTCCAATTAATTCGTAGGTGAAACCCTACGAATTAATTCTAGCCATAACTTCAAAAGAACCTTCAATTAACCAAGAATAATTCGCAAATTAATTATCAATTAACTTTATTGGGTATCCAAAAATTCAAAATAAAATACTCAATACTTTACCTATATAACTAACGACGACGATCGTGAGCGACAACGGATAAATCAAATCCAGGAGATTAAACGACATCGGCGAACGAAGAAGCGTAACGGTTGAGTGGAGCATATGTCGAAAACCGACAAAAATAAAAACAAAGGAAGTGTGCGGCGACCGGAGAAGAAGAGGAAGAAGAAAATTGAAATTTTTTTTAACCTTCACGCTTGCCAATGCAACCCTAAATTAATAAATAATAATATTAATTTATAAATAATATTATTATTACTTATTAATAAATAATAATAACCTTTTATTATTATTATTATTATCTTTTCCAAATTCCCATCAAATCAAATATTTTTTTCCCAAATCAAATTAGATTTTCTCTTTCTTTTCACAATTATCTTTTGGCCAAATTAATTAAATGTATATACTCATGTATATATTAAATTTCTTAACCAAAATAATTGGCATCCCAAAACAAATTAGATTTCAAAATAAATCCAACTTAGTACTTTAAGATAATTAACCTAAAATTATCTCAAATTTTTGGGATGTTACAATCTTCCCTCCTTAAGAAACTTTCATCCTCGAAAGTTCTAATCCTTGAACAACCTTGGATAACGCACCCCCATGCCATCCTCTTGTTCCCATGTAGCCATTTCAACTAAGTGATTCCGCCATGAAACTTTTTCTATCGCAATTTTCTTCATTGCGTAGCACCCTCACTTTTCTTGCCAGAAATCTCAATAGGTCGCTTCTCATAGCTCAAGTTCTCAATCAACCAAAGTGACTTAAAATCATTAAAGACTCGATCCACGAATCTAATCCATCAGACTATAGCAACCTTTATGCTACCACAATATTAAACATGTTGAGTCACCTTCCCAAATTTGAGTGTCCAACTCAAGGCTATTCCAAAAAAAATCACTTACCTTAGAGTCACGGTCAAACCTTGGCTTTATCATCTAGCAACCTTAAAATTTATCTTAATAAACTTTAATCCCGCCTAAAAGTATGCGACTTATTGGGACAAAGTTTATTGTAAATCCACTAATCTCATTCTCCAAGGTAAAACACAACATAAACCCTAGAAGTCTCATTTTAACAACTATTTACCAAATAGCGATTTAATTTCCATCAACAAAGTTTAACTCTGTCCACAAACCAATGCGCTTCAAATCACTTGAACTTAAACATGTGCTTAGTTCCCTTTTAGCATCGCTATGTGGCGACATTTTCTAACTATAACCTTTTTCCATAAGGTTCTCAATCATATAGATAGTCCATCTTAGTTTTCAGCTTATACTGGCAATGACATAAACATATATCCATAAAATATCTTATCAAGAAACATACCTGGCGAGTTCAAAGGAACCAAAGTGATCATTAGGGACATAAACCATAGACTTACATCGTAAGTCAGTCTAAAGAACCTAAAACTTAGGCTCTGATACCAAGTGTAACGCCTCGGATTTTCAACCTTAACCTGAAGTCGTTACTTAAAGAAAAACTCAATATCTTTACCCATATAACTAACGACAACGACCGTGAGCGACAACGGATAAATCAAATCCAGAAGATTAAACGACATCGGCGAACGAAGAAGCGTAACACTTGAGTGGAGCGTATGTCGAAAACCGGCAAAAATAAAAACAAAGGAGGTGTGTGGCGGCTGGAGAAGAAGAGGAAGAAGAAAATTGATTTTTTTTTAACCTTCACGCTTACCAATGCAGCCCTAAATTAATAAATAATAATATTAATTTATAAATAATAACATTTTATTATTATTATTATCTTTTCCAAATTCCCACCAAATCAAATATTTTTCCCCAAATCAAATTAGATCTTCTCTTTCTTTTCACCAATTATCTTTTGGCCAAATTAATTAAATATATATACTCATATATATATTTAATTTCTTAACCAAAATAATTAACATCCCAAAACAAATTAGATCTCAAAATAAATCCAACTTAGTATTTTAAGATAATTAACCTAAAATTATCTCAAATTTTTGGGATGTTACATAACATTATGGATACGATCCAGTTTGTATTATGATACAAACACAATGATCCAACGTGTTCATGTAAGTGATACCCAAGTGGGGTATCCTATGCAATGAGTTTGCATAAGACTAAACCAAGAAATAGTAACCACTAGATGTAACTTCATTGACTAGTTAGCTTTCTATTTCAATAGGATGACTTAGGCAACTTAATCTTAATCCTGAAGTGTATTCTGAACTTCTGTTCACGAGGGGTTGTCCTTTGATTTGAACGGATGAGAGTGGTTCGACTCAATAAGCCTACCATTTTGAGAATAGGACCTAGTAAGAAACTGAAAAGACAGAATTCACTCATTATCGACTAAAAGGTAAGTACATGAGTGTTCCTTTAAATAGTATCTTTAGGACTTGAACAAAGGACCCTACCGTCTCTATGGCACGAGAGAGATTTCTGTTTATTGGTTGGACCATAAACAGGTTGTTCATTAGAGGAGCACTGATATTTAAGGACTAAGTAGTAACCCATGAGTAAAACGATAATTTGATCTAGCTGGTGTTACGAACACTTGTTGTTATTGGTCTATATCCGTGGACACAAAAATATATCTATAGTGAGAAGAGTTCAGTTGTTAGTCTTTAGTAGAGTCTACTAATTGTGATTAATGAGTTTAGCCAACTAATCTCATATCGTTGTAGCTTCTGATCTGTAGGTCCATTAGGTCATCTTCCTAGCTCGTAAAGGGTAATAAGGTTAATATATCTTGAATATAATTTGAAATGTTCAAATTGACTTAGAGAATTAATATAATGTATGATGATACATTATAATATAAAGTTTATATCTTAATTAAATTTTATATTCATTTTTGATGTGATTCAAAATTAGGTTATGAGATATTAAAATATTTGAATAAGTTCAAATATTATTTTAATGTGAAGTAGATTCATATTAAGACTATAGATTAAATTTAATGCGTATACGATACATATTAAACTATAAGTTATGAGAGAATATTATATTTGCATATGATTCCAATCAGAATTAAATGAAAGATATTTAATTTAGTAATTAATTAATGGTAGAATTAATTAATAGTTTGGTTTTAAATTAAATTAAAACTAAAAGATATGAGAAAGATAGTTTGATTTAATTAATTGTTGATTTAATTTTGATTTGATTGAAATTAAAAAATTGTGGAAACGTTGAGATTTACTACGTGATCTCACAATTCTCTCTAACCTTAAGAAGTTTATAAATAAGTCTCTTCGATTTTTTAATAAAAACACAACAAAAAATGAAGAGTTTCTCTTTTCTTTTTCTCTACAATTTTCTCTCCAAAAAGTTTTCAAGTTCAAAAAAGGGTTTCTACATATCACATGCTTTATTTTTCCAATTAAATTTGAGTAATGATCTACTCTCATCCCTTGCATACTCTCATCTCTTCATTAAAAGCATTACTACTAACTAAGTGATTCCGGGTTAATCGAGCATATTTTTCTTTTTCAAAGTTTAATCTTAATATGAAATTAGTCACGACAATAACAAAACCAATATAGTTGAAGAAGTTTTCTACTTTAGGTCAATTTCTCATCAAATTCAATGTAATTCCTTACCAACAAGGACTATTAAGAAGATTTAACAAAACTATAGAATAAGCTATTGTTCCTAAGCCTCGTGTTTTGGCAGTTTTTTGCTGTTTCTGCTCCCGACGCTTGTCACTCCGCTGCTCGCCTAAGATTTTGCTAACTCGAACGTCGATTTCACTATGAAGGACACCTATTTCACTTTTAGGTTCCAAGCTCTTAACCCCTTTATAAAGTTATGAATCTTTCCCATTCTCCATGTTTTTAGTTACTTCTTAATAACATTATGAGATCTCACTTGTGTACTCTTAATTAGAATTTTTGGCCAAATGCACTATCTTTACTCAAATGCCTAATTGATTGATCGCATCTATGCTTTAATTCTTGATTTGAGTTTTTTCTGAGTGTTATGGAAGAATGATTAATGCTTGGAAGGTAATCCTTGTGATTGTGCTTGGCATTCTAATTGTTCTTTATACGCAATGGGTGCTGATGCTACTGCATTCATGTTCTATACAGAAAAGCGAAATATAGATCTTGGCAATTCGTTACTATCTCTGGCCATTGCGGTTTGAAAAGATTTTCGGTCTCTTTTAGTTTGTTTGGGTTGGCAAGTTGTTTATGGTTTTTTTTATTACTATTTACTATTGAATTACATATTTTTCTTCTTTTATATTGTTGTGTATTGTAAGTATATGTTGTGGGTTTTATTGTGGTTGGATTTAGATTATTCAAAGTTTTGTAAAAGATGAGACCTATGACAATATATTTGTCCTCCAGTTTAATCTCACACAATATAATATTTCTACCATTTATTTGTCTAAGTGGCTCATTTATGTTTAGTATATTTATTTTAAATGATATGAGTAAGATTTGTTTCTAACCTTTATAACTGTTTTTCTTTCGTAGGGCTGGACTAATATTGAATTATTTCTGGAATATTTGACTAGGTTTTGAAGTTATTCATCGTTAGTTGTCTTAACTTCATACTCAAATCAAACCCTTTAATTGTTTCAAATCTAAAGGTTTGGGCCCTTCAAACTCCATCAAAACACTTTAAATTTCTTATTATCCCAAAGCTTTGAAGCACTTCAAATTAGTTTTAGGTTTGGGAGCTTGATGTTTGTAGTTTTGGATTGTTTTAAAGGGTTCGAATGAAGTTTAAGGTTTGTACATTTGATTGATTTTCACTTTTTAGTTTGGTATGTTTTGTTTAGCTTTATTTGCAAGAGTTTTAGTTTATTAAATTCAATTCTAGAGGTCTCACTCTTGGTTTTAATACTCTCTTCTCTTTTAGCAACTTCCAAACTTATCTTATGAATGGATGCAAAGTTTTTGTTGGAACTTTTTATTAACTGATTAGCCCTTGTGATCAATTTCCCTTTCTATCAATGATAAGTTGTTTCTTGTTTAAAAAAAAATGATTATCCCATTTACTCCTTGGAGGATAGGATATGCAATGCTGGCTTCAAAGAGACTATATTTAGTAATACCATCTTGTCATTGTCATCAATTAGCCAAATATTGTTGTTGATTTTCACTATAATACTTGTAGAAAAATACTCTTGAGTTGAAATAGCGTTGGCTTGAGAAAGTATCCATATTTTTTATCTTGTGTATAGAGTGGGAATTTAGGCATACATTACTGTTGAGTATCAAGTCTTATATCTTGGATAATGTGAGAACAGAATGGCAAACAAGAAGAATCTTAAATGTGTCTTGATCTGTTAATTTGCTGCTCTTAAATTGTTTAAATTTGAGTTCATATAAGTAGCTTGTATGTTCTCAAAGTAAATTTGACTGCTAAAGAAATTCATGTCTGACAATAACAGGACAAAACGCTTGGTTGGTTAGATACCTGTGAGCTGAGCTCAAACTAACTATTGTGAAAATTAAATGGTTTAATCTTCGCTATGCAGACTATTCATAACCAGCGAAGAAAGGGAAAACAACATTAGTTTCCAATAACTATAAATAGGATTCTTCTCGGTTTTTGTTATAAACTAATTGAATCAACTACTTTTATTTTCATCTATGCAGACAAGTGCATCTTTGAAATTCACTGTTTTGAACGCCAAGGGACGTATTTGGACCATGGTGGCTAGAGGTGGTGCAAGTGTCATATATGCAGACACGGTGTGGTTTAATTTGTCCACTCCAATACTTGAGTTTCGAGATTCATCTTTCACTTCTATTATTTTTGTTTATTGATAGAAGATTTCGTTTTATATAGGTT
The DNA here is from genome assembly GCA_037974625.1 of Cucumis cinereus. Taxonomy (NCBI): domain Eukaryota; kingdom Viridiplantae; phylum Streptophyta; class Magnoliopsida; order Cucurbitales; family Cucurbitaceae; genus Cucumis; species Cucumis cinereus. Next base: position 8,642,703 of record JBBPDJ010000021.1, read on the forward strand.
AGAGATCTTGGTTATGCCTCTGAGCTCGAAAACTATACAAAATATAATGGAGCACCTAATGAGAAAGATTTGTTGCAGTATGCCAAGAGTTGTTATTGGTGTAAGCATTGTTTATTATCAGGTTACATGTGCATAACATAATTATCATAGAGAATACCAATCATGAGCATGTCAAGATACTCTAATTTGTAATTGACCAATTTGTGGTGATAATTCGTCAAGTTTTTAATAAAAATCTCCACTTTTGCTGGGATGCTCTCATTTGGTTGATTTTAATTATATATGTATAACATGCTTAAATGCTTTGATGTAACTTTGTTGATATAATCATGTTATCTTTAGGTTCATATTAGTTTTAAGTTTTCTTTGAGTTGAACTTGTAAAATGAGTTTTAGTTGGTTTTTTACGTTTGAATTTCTTATTTGTTTAAGTTTGTAAGTTTTGTTATGGTTGTCAAATCTAATTAAGTAGTTAATTTGAGTATTATTATTTTTAAATTGGTGTTAAAGTAAAAAAAATGTTAGTTTTGTTGTTTACAACTATCCTACATCTATGGTTGTCATAACTCAATAGTTATTTATGAGTTGAGTTCATTTCTTTCATTAGTAATAAAAAAAAAAAAAATCATTAATGTAACTTCTATTTATTTAGTGACCATACTTAGTCATCCTCTTAAGTCCAGTTCAGACAAAAGTTGCATCTACTTCCTTGATCCTTTGTTCCCATGCTTGAACAATCGTACAATATATTGTTAGTTTTTGTTCATAGTGAAAAAGTTAAACTTATGGTTGGATTATAGAGATTAGATTTATGATACTTTTCACTACAAGTATACATTTGTTCACTTCCACATTGTGGCTAACTTCGGTTGATGAAATAATATTCTTTTTATAAATCTTCAAGTTATGGGGTTGTAAGGTTTTATATGTAGGTATATGTTGAACAAATGTAATGTTTTGGAATAGGTTAATATGTGTATATATGCTATATGTTTGTATATGTTCTTGGAAATGTCTGTTGATGAATATCATGCACATTTATGTGATTGTTGGATCACACTATAGGTACTACAGGACCAATACATGGAACAAAATAGAATCAATTGTAGAAAATATAAAAATTGCATTAAAAAAAAAATCAAAACAGGCTTTGACGATTTTAAACTGTCATAAATAATACACTCTTAACGTTTTTTAAATGAAAAAAACAATAAATAATACACTCTTGACGTTTTTTAAATGTAAAAAACAAACAGAGTCTTGACGCTTTTAAAATGTCATAAATATTAAAATTCTCATGTTTTTAAAATATCATAAAAAGCAACATTCTTGATGGTTTTAACATATCAAGTAAACAAAAGTTCTTGACAGCTTTAAATTGTCATAAAGTATCAAATCCTTGACAGTTTTTACGTGTCAAGTATCAAACATTCTTGACGATTTTTACCTGTTGTAAATATTAACATTCTTGACAGTTTTTAACTATCAATGTTCATTTTTCTTGACGTTTTTAAACTATCATGAACTTTGGCATTTCTTGACAGTGGCTTCAAAGACGGTTTTAAAACCATCAAGAATATGAATTCTCGACAGTTTAAAACTGTCAAAAGAGTGCTCTTCTGTAGTAGTGCGGCGTATGGCATATATGACCACTGTGGATTCAATAAAAAAGTGCAATAAAAATACAAATGCATTACAACTGAAATAGCTAGATTCCTGTATGCCTTGATTGTGTGGGCATTTGAATGCATACCTAGTTTGTCTGGGCATTTGAATGCATACCTAGTTTGTCTGGGCATTTGAATGCATACCTAGCTAGTCTGGGCTTTCAATATTCTGCTGTGAGAGGGTGTCGTTAGAAATGCCAAAAATGAACAGTTAGGTGGCTGATGTGTATCCAGAATGGAATGTCCTGGCAAGAAAGATGTTAAACGACCATGATGTAAGTTTTTATTGATACTTATGATATATACATATTACTATATCATATAAACATTTTATGATATTATATATTTTAAACTTTGCAGTTGGAGATATATGAGATGATCACGGGCAAAGATATAGGTGTAAGGGATCGCTACCACGCTGAAAGTAGTAGAGTAAAGGAAATGATGTCAGAAGTTGGTTTTAACATACCAAGATATTGTTGGAAAGAAATTTTGGAGGTTGGAGGGAATTTGGAAGAGAGGATTAAGGAAAATAGGCTACTTGTGTTATTAGACACTTCTAATATTTGCTTTTTTTGCTTTTCATGATCTACATTACAAATGGCAAAACATCACTCCTATTTATACTAGTTGGCACCCCTAAATGTATGGCTAGGATTTTGCCAACACATTTTCCATCTAATGGTTACAAACCATTCTCTAGAATACTCCTTACAATTACACAACTTTCTCCTATTTTCTAGATACTTCTAAATATCTCCTACAATTGATTTATCTAGAATAGTCTAGTAAATACTTCTACAAATTGGACTTTTTATTTGGGCTAGGCCCAAATATTATTAATCAAAATCAAGTTTATATTTCAACAGATATCTCCTAAAATTCCAAAATTTGATATTGAGTAAATTTGAGAACTTAGGAAAGAAGCTTGCCACTTTGACAGATGTAGTTAAAGAACAAGAAAATGAAAAAGAGAAAAGAGAGGTAAATAGGGAAATAGATCATGACAAATGAGAAGATGAGGATGCAAGAGATGGCGGTGATAGTACAGGAAGAAAGGGGTATGATGATGAAGATTATGAAATAGGACAAATGGGAGAAGAGGAGAATGAGACAATGTATGAAGGTGATAGAAATGAAGCTGATAACCAATTGAGAAAAACTGGAGTTGTTTTACAGCCAATAGAAAACAAGGTATGAACTACGTACGTTTAATGCATTTTATAAATAGTTATTATGAACTCTTTTTTTATATATAGCATATTATGTTTTTCACCCTCAGCAACATGATGATGGAGTGTGATACAGATACTAATACATCAACGTTAGTTGAGGTAGGAATGGACTATTACATCAATGATGATGGAGTGTGATACAGATACTAATACATCAATGTGTGTGTTTAAGTGTTATGTTATGAGGTATATATTAATTGTGATTTGTGTTTTATAACTGGTTTTAATCTTTCATATGAGAAAAAGAGGACTTATGTTTATTTGTCATAATGCAATGTTTATATTTTATGTACATCCAAATTGATGATACCCATTGCAATTATAGAATGTCTAAGGTAGATATTTGAGTTCGAGCATATTTAGCAAACACTTCTTACTTGAGGTAGAAAGAATAGAAAATGAAGCAATGAAGGTATATATATACGGTAAACTTTACTGTCAAATACGTTACTTTTTCTACATGTCTTATGTTTCATTTCAGATCCGACTGTTGTAGGGGAAAAGGAAGATGGTTGACAACTTTCAAAATTATAGAGAAGCTTGAAGCTTTAATATTTCAATGCACCATCATTTAACTTTAATGTCACAATTATAGTTTATATGCCTTATTATACCCTAACTTCATACTTTATGATATTTTGTTGGTTTGAACTTTTTAAACAACATATAAACTCATATGCCTTGATTACTGACTTGTTGTGTTGAACATGAATGATATGTTGATTATAATATTGGATGTGATATTCTCTTAAATTACAAGAATATATCATATATGTCTCCATGGTTGATATGCTATAAACGCTTATACTCATGCTATGCTATCACATGGTTAAACACTTATATCTCCTAGCTTATTTCAAATCTAGTTGTGAAATATGTTGGCCTTGTTTTTGCAGGCATTCTCTTTAAGTTGCAAGAATATATTACGTCTTCGTAGTTGATATGCTATATGAAACAATTATAATTTATAAACATCTATACTCATGTTATACTCTCCGTGGATGCACACATATATATCTCGTAGCTTATACAAAGAACTCCCAACTTATTTCAAGTAAAGGTGTATACTATAGTTTGATAGCTACAACGTACGTCTAGTTTAGTTTGTACGATATCTACTACTAATTCTATTGATTTATTTCAAATGTAAGTCATATAATTTGATCAACTTTTATATATGGATATGAGATCCTATAGGGATGAAATTGAATCTCAACAAACTGAAACCAACTCAAAGGAAGCTCATGTTGAAATTCAATGGAAGACAACTCAATCATAAGACAATCATTATGCAACAAAAATCAATGATGAGTAAGAGCTAAAAGTCTTATTGAAACATTAAATGCCTACTTCCAAGTTAAGTCTTAAAGCCAAGCCAAAGTGAAGAGTTGCAACTTTTCGTGAATAAAAAACCACATCTTTTCATCCAAAAGACACAATTCCACATTCATTCATATCATTTATGAATTATGTACTAATTTAATTTCATGTATTTACATTTATGAGAATAATTATAATGGTGTTAAATGAATGTAGACAATTGAGTGAAAGGTGTGTCCTTTCATAATGTCTTTGCATTTAGTACTTCTCACATTTGAGAGAGAATTAAATTGAAAATGTAGAATCTTTGGTTTTTAAACCTTGAAAGCATTTCAGCTTTGTTTCTTGTGTGTTCTTATTATAGAATGCATGAATATTTCGAGGCATCAAGTATGGATAGATTTATCTTACTTGTGGAGTGCTTTATCTTACTTGTGGAGTGCTTTGAAGATCTAAGGTTGATGAAAGTTTCAAAACTTTGTTAGATCCTTTGTTTATTAAATCATCTAAGTAATCTGCTATCTAGCCTACCTTAGAGGTTGAAATAAAACTGATTTTGGAATTCTTTGGGTTTTACTTTTCAACATGGTTCATAGATTCAACGTTCAAGGTTTTTTAACATTTTGGTATCAGAGCTTTGGCTGTAGATCATACATTGTTGCAATGTTAATTTTGCTTCTTGTTTTTCTTTTTCATATTTTCTATCCATTATATAAATAACTAAAAAAAAAAGAGTCAATTCTTGTTTTAATTTTATATTATCGTCTTCGTCAAAGTTTTAGATCTAAGTGTAATCTACAAGATTTCTTTCTTTGATATTTTCCAATTCAGTTTTCTTTAGTGTCAAATGTTCTTGTTTTGAAAATCTGTCAGAAAAAAATGGTGGTGTATGTTTTTTTTAAAAAAAAAAAAAAAGATGGTAGTTCGATAAATTTCATGTTGAATTTTTGTGTTCATGGATTCAAGTAGAAGAAGAAATTGACTACCAAAAGCTTCATTCAAAAGAGATCCTCAAGATTCGAAGACAAATCTTCGCGAAGAAGTGGAGAATGATAAGCATATAGAAAATCATAAGGAGCTGACCAATAAAGGAAATATGAGAACCAACAAGATGAAATTGAAGCTCTACAAGTTGAAACCAACTCAAATGAAGCTCGTGTTGAAATTCAATGAAATACCACTTGAAGTCAAATCAATCATGAGGCAATCATTAAGCAACAAGGACCAATGATGAGATAGAGCTAGAAGTCTTCTTTGAAACTCACTTCCAAGTTAAGTCTCCAAGTTATGACAAAGAGTTGCAACCTTTGAAGCGTATGAATCTAAACATCTAGATTAATTCACATCCATAATGACTTATGTACTTAACTTTATGTATTTGTACTTATGAGAGTAGTTGAAGGGTTTTTTTGTTGAACCTAGACAATTAGGTGGGAAAAAATACTTTGAGTGGCAAAGCCTAAAGGACCAAAGTGTTTGTTTTGAAATCTCATGGATCAAATACACCTCAACTCCAAGGAGAACCAAAAGAGTATTTTGCCCAATATTAAATTAATATTTGAAACAGAAAACCTAATTTAACATACATTGATGCACAAATTACTTAAGATACAAATCGATCTAAAAATTTGTTAATAGATAACACTGAATTTTTAAAACAAGTTCAGTAATCCTAAATAAAATAAAATAGAAACTGTCACATGAGCTAAAACTGAACTAGTAAAATCATATACCCTCTCGATAATGAAAAACGAGAAATGTCAGCAGATTCAATCCAATGGCGTAATACCCTCTTGAAATCCTGCTAAAGCCATGCCCCTTTCTCATTTACAAATTGAGCGCACAATTCTCTGAAGGGTATTTCAACGATAGATTGTATTGGCCTATTAGGAGTATTGTTTCATTATCCTGATGCCAATATGCCTTTGCAGTCTGAGTTAAAATGCACAGATCCAAATTAAAGGCAGGAGTCGTGCCTTTGTAATTGTATTACCATACAGCATAACCTTAATTGCTTGCCATGATCGAGCGATTATAGTCCAAGGATTTCTTCAGGTACATGTTGCTGTCAATCTGTGACTGACCAATGCATTTATAATTAACAAGCAATCAGAGCTGAGGTTTTTGATCAACCAGTTTGCAAATTCATTTTTGTATTTCCTTGGTGATGCTCTTCGACAATAAGCCTCTCTCAGCGACATGATTCCAAAAGAGATGCAAAATACTGTTGTCAAGTCCATAAGAAGCATTGAAACACCTATATAGTTTGAGGGTTATCAATAAACTTCTTTTAGTCATTTCGGATAGCATCTCCGAGACAAGATTGGACTTCCCATCTTTCCAATAAGCATACGCCAGGCTTGTGTATATCACACTGTCTCCTGATATACCCCTAAGATGCATGGCGCTATATATTTTTTCAGCAAAACCAACCCTTTCTTGGTGACACAGCCTTCTTATTAGTGCCCTACAAACTGATAAATCCACACAATAACCTCTTGTCAAAAACTCATCCAATAGACTTATGATAGCTCCTTCATTTCCTAGTTCACAGTAACCATCGACTAGCCATGAATATGTACAATAACCAGGACTTAATCCTACATCAAGCATGCAAAATAAAAGTTTTTTGGCACTTTCCATGTCTTTCACCCTATAAAATCCATGAATCAGTGCCTTATACGTGAAGCTGTCAAGCTGCAGTCCAGCGTCCAACATTTTGCTCTTCACTTTCAATGCAGACTTCATATCTCCAATTTTGCAGTAAGAATTTATTAATGTATTACAAGTGACATTGTCGGGTTCAACTTTCCTCTCACCCATCTCATTCAAGAGTTTATTTGCATCCCTTATCCTGCCTTCCTCGCATAATTTTCGAAGAATTGAATTATAAGTCACAACTCCCAAGAGCAAACCTTTAGCTTCCATCACCTTACTTAATCTCAGTGCTTCTTCAAAGTCATTCACTCTACAATATCCATCAATTAATGTGGTGTACGTAACATGGTTGGGAGAAACGTCCTTAATTTCACGGAAAAGTTTTACAGCCTCTCTCATTCTGCCCTCTTTACAAAACCCATATAGAAGGGAATTATAGGTTACAATGTCAGGGCTCACTCCTGCCCTTTCCATTCTATCTTGAACACACAAAGCTTCATAATGCAGACCCTTTCTAGAATATAAAGATATCAATGTATTATATGTGTAAAGATCAGGGAAAACAGACTTCAATTCCATTTCGCAGAATAGTTGTTCAGCCTTCTCAACATCCTTAGACTTGCAACAGGCATGAATTAGCACATTGTACATATGAATATTAGGAACAACTCCAACTCGAATCATTTTCTTATAAATCTTCCATACCATATCAGTTAACCTGTTCTTCGCCAAGGAATTTAATAGCACAGTACAGGCATGCAAGTTAGGCTTAAACCCATGAAGCCTCATATATTCAAGAACCTGAATAGCATCCTGGGGCATCTTACAATTCACATATATCATCATAAGCCAGCTCAAAATATGTGCATTCACATCAGGATTATCACAGCTGGTCACCAAAGCATTTAAAACCAATGGGGAGGATATGAAATCCTTATGTGCAATCTTTTCAAGCAAACCCTGTGCAGTTTTGAAATGTCTGTGCTCTGTAAGAATACAAATCATGGCCCATGAGGATTGCAAAGAATGCTTATAATCAGGAATCAACTCAACCCACTTGAAAAACGCCCAAGAAAGTGAAGGACCTGAACAGTGAAACGATAGCCGAAGGAGAATCTGGTGGATGGATTTAGATGTTAAGCTAGAACTAATCTTAGGCTTCAAAAGGTGATTCCAATAACCTTTTACCACAAATGCAAAAATACTTTGGACAAATAGATTCATCCCCTAAGCCTCCCTTTCAAACTCTGAGGTTTTTAGGTTCTGTATTACGTCGTTTGGTTCTTTGGATAGGGAAATTAAAATTCCATATCACAAAATCCAATAGAATTAAGAGACTAAGAACATATGTGTAGATTACCAGGAAACCCACAAATTTAACCAAATAGATTTCACAAATTGGTGTATTGAATTTGAAACAAATGCAGAAAATCAAACTTCCTGGGAATCGAAATGAGCATACCTAATTATCTGAATGTTGCAGGAATTTATGGAGCAGGGGTAGGTAATGAATTTTGAAAACTCCGAAATGAACTGCGCTATTGAACTGCGAATTTCTCCACTTCTAGAGACGACGATATCAAATTGAACAGACATTTGTAAAGTCTGGCTAATCGAAGTGGGGAATGAAGGAACTTGATGATCCATTTCCAACCCCTAAAATTAAAAATGATGATACGAAACTTCTTCCTTCATTGTTGCATTGTAGGCTTTTGCCAGCAGTGAAAGATCGACTCCTGTTGGAATGCGGATGAACGAGAGGGGGGTTTATTGGCGGTTTAATAATAATAAGGCTAAAGAGAAAATTAATTTTTAGCCCTCTAATTTTGAATTTGGTTTTCAGTTTTTTTTTTTTTTTTCAATGATACATATTTTAGTATTTAAAGAGTATTTTAAATTATAAAAAAGGTTCATCTGTTATAAATATTATATAATAGATGTTCCATTATTGTATATATTTAGTGCTAATGTCAAATGACTTGTAAACATTGACACATATGTTAATCATGTGTCATCCATATATTTTTCATATCCGTGTTCTCGTTGTGCTTCAATTTTACAACACATAAACTTTATATTTTAGTTAAAAAATAACCCTAGACTCTTAAACTATCAAAATATCCTTCTACTTTTAAAAAGGTTTTTAAATATTGTTATTTTTTAGTTTTGAAGGTAAACCGTTAAAAAAAAATTTTCAAACTATTGAAAAGGTTTAAAAAATACTCTAGAACGTAAAAAAAAATTAAAAAAATATATTCTTATATTCATATGAACTGAAAGCGTTAATATCTCGTTGTTAAAATAACTCTAAATTAGAAACGTTATGTTGTTAGTCATCGATCGATTTAGTATAAGCCAAGGGGATCGTGCCCCCTCAACTTTATGCTATTTATATATATATATATATATATATAAAAACTAAAATAATATCGATGATGAAGAGCTATTCGACAGTTATCCTTGGGGGCAGATTTCATTTGAACTACTGGTGGAATATATTAACAGAGCAGTGTATAGCAAGGGACAAACAGGGATATCCTTAGGAGGATCTGTATTTTTTCTCTTGGCTTGGGCATATGAGGTTATCCCTACTCTCAGCTCTCCACCGAATTTCTTTGCACGGAAGGTATCAAATAAGGTGCAACGAATCATAAATTGGGCTACAGACACGCAACCCAAATGAATCTACCTTAAGACGAAGGTCTTTAATTCAGCAGAGGTATGAACAAATTTACAACCATACAAATCTTTACTAATAACTTTTAAATTTTATGACATATAATGTTTTGAAATATTGTAACAGCTTGAGATATATCTCCTACTAGCTTTAAAGGAGGAAAAAAGAATGTCATACTTTGCACCACTCATTAATGATGAGAAACGAATACTAAAAGAGGTTGAAGAAGAGTTGAAAAAGAATCAACCTGCCAAAAGGGTTGTGAATTTCTCAATGAATAAAAGTATGTCCTTCACCTCCCAATCTGATAGATTCATGAAGGTATTTGAGAGAATAGAAAGTTGTCAACAGTCAACAGATAAGAAAAGGCATGAAATTTTAGAATACATCAAGACTGTTGAAGAAGGCATTAATCAGAAGATAGAAAACCTGACAACAACAGTAAAGACCATCATGAAAACAAAGGCAACCAAACAGGCAGGGGCTTCTTCAAGTACCTCGTATATGGTATGTATTGAATCTACTTTGTTCAAGTATCAGTAAATAATGTGTATTTAACAATTATTTTGTAAACAGCAGGCTAGTGATTTTGAAAAAAAAAATAGATGAATTAGAAAAAGAGCAGGAATAAAAAGAAGAAGAAAAAGAAGAAGAGCTTGAAACTGATGTTAATCAAGTGGTTCGCAAAAGAGACAACGATAAAGACGGAGCAAGAAATGAAAACCAACACCTGAATAAGAAAATAGATGACAGAGAAAAAAATAAAGAAAAGGATAAAGAAGATACAAGTTCAACAATGAAAAAACAAGGTGAAACAAGCACCTGTCAGGTAATAAATACAAAACTTAATGATGAAAATTTATTAATTAAAACTTACATTATCTTAAATTGTTAACTTAATTATCATAGGAAGCTGAAGATACAGATGACATAATCAATAATGTCATCTTGTCAATTGATGAAGACAAAATATATGAAAGCTTGGGGAAATCCAGAAAACAACCATTGGAGAAAATGGTAACTTACTATATTCAATCATATTTATTTGTATTGTTGAGCACTTATATAATTATAAATTTATAAACTCTCATTGCCCCTTACAGAATATTGGAACAACTAATACAACTATGATGGTTATGAACAAAATCAGACCATCATGGTCCACACCCAAACAAGTAAACAAGAAACCTCAGGTATTAAATTATTGTACTATTATGATGTTTGCTAAAATTATACGATCCCTAATAAATGAATATTCTATTTGATTATACATAACAGGTAAAAAGAAAATTGCAAATGAATGATAGATTGTTAAACATTGATGAGAACAATCCTATTACAAAAGTCATACTAAAACATGTAAGAAACAATCTTACTTGCAATCAGTCAATACTCTCACTAACTGTTTTTTACAACTAATAATTTTTCCATTACATTTTTAGCTCAACACAAGCAAATCTGAACTTGTGGAAATGTCCATTGAAAATGAAGAAACTCGAGCAAAAGGGAATGTGAGAAATACCAAAGTTAAAACCAACGCCAATGTGCAACCTGTAACAGAAGGTATATGGATAGATGCGACAAAGGGGATAATAAGAACTCTGAGAAGAACTGATGAAAATTCAACTCCAGATTGTCCCTCTTTTAATCTGCACCTAAGCTAAGCCTAGAATGTTGTAAAAAGTTACAGGGTTTAAAAGTTGATTCATGAAGTGATAGATGTTTAGACTTTTTGAATTCTTGGTTTTGTTTTGTTCACCTACTGAGTTTATTGACTTACTGATACTTTTATTTTCAGACATTTGAAGTACTTTATAAATTTGATTTCACAAGCTAACACTACTACAAAAAAGGAAATACTTGATAGTGAAAAACTGTCAAGTAAAGGATTACTTGACAGTTTTCAATCTGTCAAGTAATCCAGTGTCAAGAATAAGCAATTTTTACTTGACAGTGGAAAACTGTCAAGAATAAGAGTTTACTTGACAGTTTTTTTCCGTCAAGTTATCCGATGTCAAGAATAAGGAAAACTTTAGTTTTGACTATTTTTTCTGTCAAGAATTCGTTATTCTTGACGGTTTACCATTGTCAAGTATGATGTAATTCTTGACACTTTACAACTGTCAAGAATTACACTATGCTTGACAGTGTTTCACTCTCAAGTTAAGTTTGTAATTTTTTCTTTAAATTTAATATTTTTTGCACCCAATATTTGCACCTTTTTTGCATTTTTTTTTTGTACCTGTATTTACAGTCCTAAAATCGTATAAATAGAATGTAATCTATTACACATAGGAGCAAATGTAATATGCTAATTAACATCTAATATATAACTCTACATAATCTTGAAGCTAATTTAAACAAAGCATCCCTCCCCTCCCTTTCCCCCCCCCCCCCCCCCCTTCCAATAATATATACACAAAGGAAGCAACTTAATTAACTAATTTTACATATGTCAA
>JBBPDJ010000021.1:8676457-8706706 GCA_037974625.1 Cucumis cinereus
TGAGCATTCTGACAATTGATGCCGTCTTGTCACTTCCGCATTACCGGCGGCCAGTGGTTCATCAATCACCTAAGGATGAATTACAAAACATGGTCCACATGGAAATCGTATCTCCAAGGCCAAGACTTGTGGGATGTTGTAGGAGGCATTAAAGTTAATCCACCTGAGGATGTCGCTGCCTTGAAGAAATGGAATATCAAGGCAGGTAAGGCCATGTTTGCAATAAAAACTACAGTTGATGAAGAAATGTTGGAGCACATTAGTATTGTGGAGACGTTAAAGAAAGCATGTGACACGTTGGCCTCACTTTTCTCAAAGAGAAATGATGTAGGATTGCAGTTTCTGGAGAATGAGCTCCTGTCAATTTCTCAAAGGGAGATAACTATCAACTAATACATCACCAAGGTTAAAACTCTATGCCGTGAAATTATGAATTAGATTCTACTTCAACTATTTCATAATCAAGAATTAGAAGAATTATTATCCATGGTCTTAAACATGAATATAGGAGCTTTATAGCTGCTATTCAAGGTTGGGCGGTCCAACCTTCTTTGATTGATCTAGAAAACATGCTTGTCAGTCAAGAAGCATTGGTTAAGCAAATGTTAGAGGTCATAATAAAGAGAAAGCGCACTTTAGTGGCCAAAGGAAAGTCATTCAAAATATCAAAAGAAAGTAGGATCAAAAGTAGATGAAGAGACTCCAAAACACTCTCATGGAGGGGGAGCTAGTAAAAATGATTGTCAACACGGCCATAGAAAGAAGGGTTAATGTTACAAATGTGGAAAGATAGGCCACTATGCCAAAGAATGTCGTCGAAAGAAAAAAACAGCAAAAAGCAACGTAGTCATCTCCAAGGTTGAGAGTATTAGTGAAAAAGAATGGGATGCAAATGCATGTTGTGTCTCACGATCACACTATTGTAAGCATCTCGAAGCGATCGTGTGGCACTTATTCCCGCTCGAGAACAAATCAGTCAAACCAAATCCAAATAGTCGATGACACAATGGATTTATTTCGAAACCTCCACCCTCGTTCTTGAGAAAATGTTTTAGAAAACAGGTTTAGAGGAAAATGTTTTCGCAAAACGTTTGAAAACATGTTTGAGAAAAGAAAGTTCGTTATAAGGCTATAAGCAGTAAGGGACGACAACAACTTTATATCTTAACCGATGACCTCAAATGAAATTTGGTCCATTTTTCAAAAGTCAGTCTTCTGTTTACATCAACACCATGCAAAATTGCCCATTTGTTCTTAAATTCAGTCTGCACGTTCCAAGGCCACTCGATCTTGCTACACGATCCTCTCTTCTTGATACTCGAAGCACGATACCCGTTGCATGTTTTACGATAATAAATTAATATTATTTTAATCAAGATACTCGATACACAATGCAGGATACTCGTTCATCGATACCAACAAGATACTTGATGTCCAACTTTGCATGTTCGAGTGTGCTTTGCCTACGTTGTGCAATTAATGTGACAGTACAAAAGCCACAATTAAGGAAAAATATTGGCACAATCCGATATAATTAAAGTAATGAAAAGTCATTTTGTAAGCATGCAACATCAATTGTTCATTATCATCAAACACAAACACATAAACTCACCGAATTTTCCTAAAAAAAATGAAAACTCATTTTAAGAACATAGCTAAAACCTTTGAAATGATCAACATATAGTAAGGCAATTTGGAGTAGTTGTTGAACTCAATCAAGTTACTATGAGACATAATTTCTATTTTTCTGACAATGTGTATGAGACGTTTGAACAATCTTCAATGAGGGGAGCCAGTATGAAACAAATAGGGAGTGAGTAACCGTTAAGATAGAGTAATGTGAAGCGAGTAACCAAGTAGGGTACTATTAGGACGAGTAGCGTGAAGCGTATAGAGAGAATTGTGTGACGTCGAGCAAATAGCATGTATCTAGTATCGAGTAAAGTATAACGAGTATCGAGTATCGAGCATAGAATAATTTTTAGAATTAATAATTTTTTTGCATCTTGTTTATTTTTATTTATTTATTTATTGAATGATGGAAAAGAAGCATATATTCATGCAATTGGGTAGTACTTGGGACGAGGAGAAACAATGTTATAATGGAGGTAGTTTGAAGGGTGTTCAAGTTTCGAGCAAATTGACATATGTTGCACGGAGAGAACTTGTATATAAAGTCACTAAAGTTAATGCATCAAAGTTCAATATCGTTTTGCGTGTGATTTATAAGTTGGATTTTAATTCTCTTGTGGCAGTAATAAAAGATGACAATGATGGCCAATTTCTTCTCGATGAGTACGCACACCACACTATAGACCACAGTTATATGTAAGCCTTGAGAAGGTTCATCAGGAAAGAACATCTAATAACAATGAGAATGTTAATGATCAAGATATTTTTCCATCAGCAGTCTTTATAAAAAAATGACATAGAATAACCATGGCATAGATATGATGTCGGTCACGATAGCAACACAAGTGGAATCAGGTGTTCGCCACAATCCCTTCACCAGTAAGAAATCCTCCTTTGCGAATCGAACAATGGTTTCATTCAAATCACACGCCATATCATCTTTCCTATTGTATTTTGCCGCGTAGGACGTAAGTGTACTAATGGACTATTGAATATTATGTCCATGTTTAGAAATCACTCAAATATTATCCTCTTGAATAGAACAAGATGAGTGGGGGTGAACTTCTCCTTCATAATTTTGTTAGTTGCCCTAATGTGAGAGGACAAGCTGGTGGCTTAGCCTAGAAAGCGGTCTCTAATTGGAATCAGGAAGTACCTAGTCATATTGCATAGAAAACATGGAAAACAATTATGAAACATTCTGTGAAATACTCGATACTCGATGCACGCTACAAGATACTCGATACACACTACTCTCTCCCTCATGCTCGTTACAAGATCCTTGCTACTCTTTACACGCATTACGTGATGCAATCTACTCGATGTTACATGCATACTCAACACTAAGTGCACTACATGATACTTGAAACTCGGTATAAATGGTTATGCGACAAAAACGAACTGAAAAAAGTAAACCCTAGTTTCTTTTTCCAAGACGAACTGGAAAGTATGCGAAAACTGAAACAAATGGATATTTCTTTTTCAAGATTTCAATTTTACAAATAATATATCGATAAAATATTGACATTGATAGATACTTTGCAAGTCACAAAGCTTATAAAATCTGTTTAGATTAATAATTAAGTTGTTTTAACTCTCTAACTAAATTATAAATATTGTCATTAGTATTCATATTCATATTGGACTAAATAGACAATATTCTTTTAATGTTTTACTAACATTTGTAAACTATATATAGAAGATATCAATGAATATTTAATACCGATGTCGAACCCTTACAAAAATATTGTTGTGTGTAATATGTTCATTTGCAAACAACTTTACTGTCTCATATGCTTCTCTATTCATAGATCGTTAAGTGCAGGAAAATGAGTAAATGTTGAAACCCTTTGTAAAATCTTGAATTTTCTCAATGACGGTTAATGAAGACCAAAAAAATCTACCCCATTCAGGGAAGAATATGTTGGGGGAATTAAAGAATATATTGGGTGTTACGGGAATTAAAGAATATGTTGGGAGAATTATATAAATATATATATATATATATATGAGTTGAATACATTAGCCAAACTGATTACACTCACCTCAAACAGTAAAAATGTATATTATTTAAGCTCAAACGTAAGCTAAATGATGTAGCAAGATTTAGATATGGAAATAATCGAAATGACTTGAAAGAAACTTAAAACCTTTGTAGATTCAAATCGTAGTCGACACACATTTTTTATAAGTCTTGTTTTGAAGACAATTATTCGTTTTACATAGACCGCAGGCAGATTACAACAATCGTCCAAGCAGGATACAAATGACTAACTTTGGTAGAATTACAACCTCGAATTACTCGAATCTGGTAGAATTTTTGGATACTTGTTCCTAACTTAACTCAAGAACAAAGGAAATAAAGAAAGAAAGAAATGAGAGAACTCTTTATTTTGGAATGAAATACTACAAATGAAGAACCAAGTTGTTTTCTATAGGCTAGCAACTTAGTAACTCTCCAAAATACAAAATAAAATCAAATAAATACATAAATTAAAACATTTGTCAAATTTGATGCAATTTATTTGTTACTTGACTAAAATCAAACATAACACGTTTAAATTGAAGAAACTACATATTTACCTTTCATACATGTTAAATTTAATTTATACATGAAACACATCTTAATTTAATGGTTGCAATCCAATTTGAAATTTTTAACAAAAGAATTTAATCTACACAACTACATCCATTTTTATGTTTCAATATCAAGTGTTTCACTTTCTTTTACTATATATACATTCCAACAGAATACGAAACACCCGTCCCCAATATAGAATTGTTGTACTCGTATTTATCGATTATCACTCATGCACACCATCAAGATTATTTGTTGTAGCCCTCATCATCAACCTTTGTATTCTCCTTATTGCAACTTTGCCTCTGAAGGTAACCTTATGCTTTCCACGTAGCATATTTCTATCGGGTGCTAGTTTAGCTCGATTATTGGATGCTATTTTAGCTGGACAAAAGATGGGTGTAACTTGTCTTCGTTAAATAATAAGAAAAAAAACTTCTAGGAGTTTCTTTATCGTTTTCGACGTATTTTGGAAGACAATTATGGGTCATTGGATCTTGCTCTGTGCAAGGACCATGTGGAGTCAACAATTATGGGTCATTGGATCTTGTTCTTTGGACCATGTAGAGTTATTGGATGCTATTGATCAAGAACAATTCGAAGTCATTGGATTTTCTTGATAGCCAAGTCTTTTGGGCTATAACTAGGAGGGATTTATGGTTGTCTAACCATCCCAAAATCTCCAATAAGTGAACGAGATAAAATAGAGAGAATTTCTTCTTGTAAGAGAGTTTGTTATTTCTATATAAGAAAGAAAATTTATAACTCTTATTTTATATGGTGAAACTTTTTGCCATTGTTAGTAGTTTATACTCTTTTCTTTTTTTTTTTTTTTGAATTTTCCACTTTTTGCCATCCCAAAATCTTATTCGTGTGTTTCACACTGCCCGACGTGTTCTCTACTTTGAAAAGGTAACAATCATCCATTAATCGATTCATGCGTTCATCTTCTCCTTGCTACGAGTAGCGAGTGTAGTGTTTTGTTTAGGGCTTAGCGCAAACATCGTATGGTTTTGCATTTCGTCGATGTGTAAAGTTTGTAATAGGGTATGGTATTTGGGTTTTAGCGTTTCCGTCATCTTCTCCTTCATCGTCAGTATGAAAATGTAGGGTTTATCGTAACAACCGACACGATCACCGAAGTGAACCAAGTGTCGAGTGTATCAAGTGTAACGTGTTCAGGTTGTTTGCAATGTGATATTGAAGGCATTCGAGTGTCGAGGGTAGCGTGAATCGAGCAACGTGTAAACCTTGCTACTTGTAGTGTGTTAGCGTTTAACGTGTAGCGTGTATGTCGAGTAACGTGCATCGAGTATTTTACAGAGGCTATTCCTAACTTTTTTGTAATTGTTTTCTTTGCATAATGGTTACCCATTTTAAGATTGATGTGAATGATCGATTTCCCGGTCAAGCTATTAGTTTGTCTTCCCACATCTATGTTGCCAACAAGATAGTAAAGGAGAAACTTACACCTACACAACTTGCTATCTTCAGAAAGACAGTGTCGGGACGGTTTGTGGATATGGATGTTATTTTCAATAGTTTGCTCTTACATTATATCTTGTTGCGAGAAGTGAAAGACAACAATAGAAGAGATGTCATGACCTTTGATTTGAATGACACCTTTGTTACCTTCACAAAGGAAGATTTCCTTCTGGTTACGGGGTTGTGGTCGGCCCCCAATACAGGACTTGCTGAAAGGGCTGAGTGTGAGCTGCAAGACATAGTCCTTAGATACTTAGAAGTCCATCACCAAGGGTATTCACAATAATTTCCTTGAAGTGGAGCATAAGACTATGGAGTTCGAAAACAATATAGACGTTATCAAGATGATATGTGTCTACTACACATAATTGACAATGATGGGTAGGTAGAAGACGAGAGCCTACATTGACATGAGGCTCTTCATGGATGTGGAGAACATAGACTATTACACTAGTCTATATTGGGGAAACATTCTATGGGAGTTTCTCTAGCACATCATGTCTTGTCATAACTGATATTTACTCCAAATTGTTGACGCATGTCATCTATGAAATGACGCGGACAATCACCACGACCAACTCCAAACTTGTCTTCAATTAAACGTCCAATGACAAATGCATTCTCTTGTCTGTGATCGTGATTCAACACCTCAATCGAACACGTGTGCTCGGTCGTACACTTGGTTATCATGAATATGTCATACCCTTTCGTTCTAGTTGCTCGAACAACACATTTGCAAGCAGGATGTATACATCACATGCTATACAAATTTTTGTTAGATTTTCTAACTCGCATCTCAAAGTTGTTCTTGATTGCCTACAATGACAACCTCATTTTAATGTCACTTGCTAAAGAAGATTTGTCTCTTATGAATGTTTGTGTCCAAGTTTGATCTAGCGGATGGTTGGATTACCAAGTCCACTAGTCTACAACTACTACTCGAAGGTACATTAGGAGTAGTTGATTGTTTTCCATACTGTCCACTACTGCCTCCAAACTGTCCACTACTGAAAAAGCTTTGTACATTTCGAGCTGTGTGTTCTTCTTCGGTTGGATTAGTCTCACCACTCACAAAAAGAAAATTATGAGGGTTTGGGGCATCATGAGTGTTTATAGGATCAAAAGGATTTATACCATCAACAGTACATGGTACCGTCTCAGACCGGTACCGTTGTCATCAAAATACTGTCATGTGTTTTTCATGTTATCTAGGGAGACTGCTGTTGGAAATGACCTTATCGTTTCTTGTTGGATCTTCTCAACACTTACATGTATCGACGGTCTGCTGTGGGTATATTCATGAAGTAAAAATCGAACATCATTATCATCCTCCACTAATACAATAAATGACTCTTCGTTCGTACGGTATTTAACCTGAATAACTAGATTGTATTGGGATGCACTACACTTGGACACTTTGTATATCAATTCTTTGAATGCATCATATGTGATTGTAGAATCCACTTCAACACCCTTTTGGCGACCTTTACCGTAACATTGTTTCTTCTCATCCCATGTACCGCCAAATTGGATGAATATATACCTCTTTTTCATCCTAGTATACAATAAAACGTCATATATTAGCTACAATATTCTACAATAAAAACATTCATCATTCTGTAAAATAAATGCTACACGCTGCACGCTGTACGTTACATGTTACAATCGATGCACTTTGGAAGATTCTTGACGAATGTATTTTGTTGTTTCATTATACCTTCTGATAGTACATTTGCCACCAGATTTTCATTAGATGACATAAAAAAAATTACCATGTAACACCTACTAAGCCTTGAATGCAAAACCCTAAACTCGTTCTACTATATTTGACTCATACATAAACTGATTATATAAGCTGGTAAGTCTCCAAAACTAGAGTTTAAGTGCAGGTTACGTGATTGACTTGAACAAATTTCTACAAAACGATGTCTTTAAAGGAAATCGATTGTGAGATGCTATGAGTTTTGTTTTCTTCTTTGTTGGAATTTAGGAGGAAAAATATAAATTTTGAAGAGTTAGAAACAAAAATGGTAGTTTATTATGCAAAATGACTTTCCATTAAATAGATTGTACCCATTGCCAGAATATTAGCCAAAATTGCGGCTCAACGTTAACTTGCAGAACGAACTTCTAAGTAACGTGCATCGAGTATAGCGTGTAACGTCTACGTGTATGACGTGTAACATGCATCAAGTAGTCAAACGTGAGTTTGTTGGTTGACTTTTGGATCGACCAATCCAGTAGACAAGTAGCGTGCATCGAGTAAACGTGTAACGTGCATCCAGTAGCCCTGGGACGCGCCTGGGACGCGCGTACTAAAATTAGGGACAAAACGGTAAAATCACAATGTGTTGATGTAATCAGAAAGTCATTTTTCATTCGCTTCTAGTTTATTAGCCAAATTTCGAATGGGCCCCTCAAAAGGGGCCATCCGTACAAAAAAAAAAACTCAAACCATTTTAATTTCTATTTAATCATTTCCTTATTGAAATTTATGTTCCAATTTCAATTCTTTAATTAATTATCTTTCCTTTGAAGATTTCAGTCTTCATATTTTATTTTAGATTTTTTAGAAAAATACATTTCTAACATTAATATTAAGTTAATTTTTTTGGTCAAATTACTACCGAGTACACGACTTTGCTCCAAACCAAAACTACCATATTTTTGTCAATAGTTTAGACTTCAACTCTATTTTTGTCTATTCTTTTCAATGTACCTCATTTTTGTCAATAATTTGGAAAACAACATTATTCTCGAACTTTCTCACTCAAACATGGATAAACCCACTATATTTGGAAAAATCCACTAAAAAGCCTATATGTTGACTTTTGACTTTCAAATGTCAAGTTAGTTGAATTTTCCAAATTTACTAAAATTGTTTTATATAAAAATTAATTAATTAATTTCAAATAACTAATTGAATAATTGTAAAAATAGTTTTACGTAATTAATTAAACAATTTTAATTAGTTTTAATAATTTAATTTCAAGTATTAAATTATCACTAATACCGATCAATTAATATGTATCCCTATTCATATACATGATATTTAAATTATATTTAAATGCTTCCAACTCCCCTTGTTATTTTATTCATAATTAAATAATTAAATGTATCATGTACATAATTAGTGTTTACTCCCTAAACCGATTTGAACACTTCGAACTCACACATCTCACTGTTCTAAGGTTAGATCATGAGCTCTAACAATTCGAGTTTAACCGGCTAAACTCTTTATCCTAGTCAATCCATTGTTGGGTTTTTCCTAAGACTTGTGGTTTGTAAATGTTAAAACATTTTTTATTATTCACTAAAGTTGTTGAGGTATTGTGTATAATCATTTATTTGCTCGTTACAATTATGAACTCAATAAACTAAGGTTCCTTGACTATAATAAGAAAACTTGAACTTTATGTAGTGACATAAAAGTGAATCAAGTTCGAGTTTATAGTCTATAAACGGTCTACTGTATAGGAAAAAGGTTGGGATCTTATTCTAAGGACACTATGAATGCAACCCACTTTGTATTTGATACAAACGATGTGACTCTAAATCATTCATGTAGAGATATGTGAGTGGGGGCATCTTATGCAATGAGATTCTTTAAGATCATACCATAAAATAAGTCATTTTTACTTTATAACATCGTTTATTATTTAAAACTGATTATTTCAAACATATGATGACCTAGGTAACTCGATCTTAATCCTCAGCTAACTATGAATTTCTGCTTATTTGGGATTATCTTTAAATCTGCATAGGTGAGAGCAGCTCAACAGTGTTGGCTTAACAAGTCTTCCATTTCAGGGGTAAAACTGGGTAGATAACTGGAGACATAAGGTGCAACTACTCGCTTATAAGAAAAGTTAAGAGGTTGTTCCCTTAAGAGCTGACTACAAATCTTAAACAAAAAGCTTCACCCTCTTATTGGCCTAAGAGGAATTCAGTTTAACGATTGGACTATAAATCAATTGTTCATTAGAGGATCAGTTGAGACATAAGGAACAAGATGTAATTTTGTGGGTAAAACAGTATCTAGACTCAGCTATAATTATGAACAATTTGTGAAGGATTGACTTATTGATTATGGTTATAGCAAATAGACATAAATATATCTACAGTGAGAAGAGTGCAACTATAAGCTATAGTGGACAGTCCCAAATTAGTAACGAATGTTGGTTCGCTTGGTTAAAAGAATTTAACTGGTTAATCTTGGATCATTGGAGCTCATGACTATAGATCCACAAGGTCCCCCTACTACCTCACATCGAAATAGACCTTAGAATAGTATGACGGATTAATTCAAAAAATTCGAATTAGGTTGGAGAATGTAAGACTAATATATTCGATATAATAAACTGTTATGTATTGAGAGATTTAGTAAGTGATTTAAATATTGGAAATATGAATACATATTCATATTCGGGTGCTTGAGATTTAATGTGAGATATTAAATAAAGATGGTAAAAAGGTCAAAATTGAAAAGGTCAAAATAATTGACTATTTGACTAGGTCAAATGTTGACCATAGTTATGAAAAGACCAAAATAACCTTTGATCAATTAGTGGAAAATTCCAACAAAAATTGTTGAATAATTCCACTAAGTAAGTGGATTTATATATAATCTAACATGGTTTTGTTGGAAGGTTTATTCATAAACACTTAGCTCACTTATTGTTAATAGAGTTTGATGTGTTATCATGTGGTTCAATCTCTTTTGCATGCTTTGCATGTTAATTACTTATAAATAAAATAATTTTATGAACTTATGGCTTCTTTTTGAAAAAAAGTTTTTGAGGAATTTGTGAGATTAACCACAAAAACCACATAAACTCTAAGACTATCTTAATTACTTCATATTCTCCTTAAATTCATTACACTTTGGGTTCTACAACCTTGTTCTGAGACGGAAGAATAGTAGAGAAGATTCTCGTAGTAGTCCAGGAAACGTTCGTGATCAAAGGAGGTATCTTCTTTTCTCTGTTTTTCCTTTAAAATGCATGCATAATGTTTATCAATTACATGTAATTAGACTGTTATTGATCCTTAATTTTAATGCTCATGTCTTTAGTATCCTTCACCAACAATTAACTAGTGAAATAATCCACTAAAGTCCAATAGTTGCACTCTCCTAACTATAGATATGATTCTGTACTTGATATAACCAAGGTTAGTAAGTCGACCATTCCCAAGATGTTCGTAATTACGACTGAGTTAAAATTACGGTTTTACCACATGATTACTTTTTGTTCCTTTAGTTCCACTGATCCCTTAATGAAAAATAGATTTGTGGTATAACAACCAAATCGAGACCCTCTCGAGCCAATGAGAGTGTGGGGTTTCTTGTTCAAGACTTGGAATTAGCACTAAAAGAAACAACCTCCCTACTATCTCTAGAAGTAGGTAAGAGTGAATTTCATTTTGCACCTTATATCCCTAGCTATTGACCTAGTCTTACCCCTAAAATGGAGAAGCGGAGAGCTTATTTAGCCAACAAAATCGGGCTGCTCTCACCCATGCAGATCTAAGGATAATTCTGAATAAACAGGAGTTCGTAGTTAACTTAGGATTACGATTGAGTTACCTAGGTCATCGAATTTGAAATATTTAGTCTTAACATTAAACGATGGTATAAAGTAAAAGTGACCATTTCGTGGTCAGACTTATAGAAATTCATTGCATAAGATGCCTCCACTCACTTCTCACCATATGAAAGATTCAAGATCACATTGTTTGTATCAAATTCAAAGTGGATCGAATTCATAATGTCCCCAGGATAAGGTACCCAGCCTTATCCTTACACTATAGACCATTTTGGCTATTTACATGAACTTGATCCATTTGTATATCACCACATAGAGTTCAAGTATACATATTATAGCCATGCAATCTTAGTTTATTAGATTCAGGGTTATAATATATAAATCACTTATCCAATAACATCGTTTAACTGAATCAACATCATTTGAAAACTTCATTGAAAATAAAACATGTTTATCATTTAAAAACTATGAGTTTTAGGACATAAAACTCAACATACTCCCACTTGGACTAAAAATTTAGTGGGACCATAGATACTTCATGTTGAGTTTAGAGAGAAAAACATATAAACACAATAAACTAGGGCATACAACATATACATATTTATGTTTTTCTCCCACTTGTCCTAGATTATACAACCGTAGTCTGGACTCAATAGATGACCCTCAAACACTTTATTTGTGAGAGCCTTTATAAATGGGTCAATAATGTTGTGCTTCAAAGCTATCTGTTTAACAATAACACCTTTCTGTTGCACGATCTCCCTGATGAGATGATATTTGTGCTCAATGTGCTTTTTTTGCTTATGGCTTCTGGGTTCTTCGAATTTTGTAACTGCGTCACTACTATCACAATAGAGGGTGATAGACATGTGCATATTTTGGAATTATTTCCAAATCAGTTAAGAACTTTTTAAGTCATACTGCTTCACTCGCTACTTTACAGGCAACTATGTACTTAACCTCCATGGTGGAGTCAGCGATACAACTTTGCTTGATACTCCACCAAACTATTTCTCCTTCGTTTAGAGTGAATAAAGATCCCGATATGAATTTTTTTGAATCCTTATCCGTCTGAAAATCAGAGTCAGTGTATCCTTTAAAGATCAAATCCTTAGCACCATATATGTGAAGGGATAAGAGCCCTTACACATCGAAAAACAATTACAGAATCATTACTCAAATTAATTTGAAAATTAAAAATATCATACATTAGCAATCAAAATACAGAGATAAACTACTGTAAAATTTATTAATGGCTAAGCATGCTATTTAGAAAAAAAAAACTAGAATTACAGAAAAATTGGAACTTACTCTCGTTGTAGTCTCTAATTGGAGCAACCACCACTTGGAACCTTTCCTATTTTTTGAGTAATTGAGGCTTAAGTTTGTGGGAACCTTTTGGGATTTAGGAAATTTTAGAGGAAACAATACAGAAAGCGAGAGAATTTTCTTCTTCAGTAGACAAAAGTTCTGCAACTACACCCTCCAGAATTGTTTTGCTTCTCCTCTTCTTCAGGAGGCTAGAGAGAATATGGGATTACGTGGGAGCATCCCATGTTTTTCAATAATAACTCCCTCGATAGGGAGTTATTAATTTAATTTAATTAATATTAAAATAATTTATTAATTAATAA
The DNA here is from genome assembly GCA_037974625.1 of Cucumis cinereus. Taxonomy (NCBI): domain Eukaryota; kingdom Viridiplantae; phylum Streptophyta; class Magnoliopsida; order Cucurbitales; family Cucurbitaceae; genus Cucumis; species Cucumis cinereus. Next base: position 8,689,333 of record JBBPDJ010000021.1, read on the forward strand.
ATTAAATCATATTTAATTACTATTTTATTTAAATCATATTTAAATGAATATCTCTCACATAATCTTTAGTTTTAATTTAATTAATTTAATTAAATCAAATTTAATTAAATAGAATTAAACTAAACTATTAATTAATGCTTCAATTAATTAATTACTAAATTAAATATCTTATATCTAATTTAATTCATATATGAATCATATTCATATCTAACATTCTCTCATAATCTATAGTTTTAATATGAATCTAATTCACATTAAATTAATATTGGAACTTATTCAAATATTTTTTTCTCTCATAAATTAATTTTGAATCACATCCAAAATAAAATTTATATTATAAAGTTTAATTTAAATATAAATTTTATATTATAATGTATGACCATACATTTTATTAATTCCTTAAGTCAATTTGAACATTTCAAATTATATCCAAGATATATTAGCATCTTTACCCTTTACGAGCTAGCAAGAGGACCTAATGGACCTACAGATCAGAAGCTACAACGACATGAGATTAATTGACTAAACTCATTAATCACATTAATCAATATTCGTTAATTGTGTGGACACTCCACTAAAGATTCACAGCTGAACTCTTCTCACTGTAGATATATTTTTGTGTCCATGATTATAGACCAATAACAGCAAGTTAGTCTTTCACAAGTGTTTGTAACACAAGCTAGATCAAATTAGCGTTTTACCCCTAGGTTACTTCTTAGTCCTAAATACCAGTGCTCCTCTAATGAACAACTTGTTTATAATCTAACCAATAAACAGAAATTCCTCTCATGTCATAGAGAGGGTATGGCTCTTTGTTCAAGTCTCGAAGACACCATTTAAGGGAACACTCATCTACCTACCCTAAAGTCACGACGGAGTGAATTCTATCTTGTGTGATTATGTTTCTAGCTCTACACTCAGTCTTGTCCAAAAAATGGTGGACTTATTGAGTCAGCAATCTGTGCACTTTCACCCGTACAAATCAAACGACAATCCCCATGAGTTCATAATATACTCAAGATTAAGACTAAGTTGCCTAGGTCATCCTATTGAAATAGAAACCTAACTAGTTAACGAAGTTACATCTAGTGATTATTATTTCGTGGTCCAATCTTATGCAAACTCATTGCATATGATACCCCTCGCGTGTCACCTACACGAATACGTTAGATCATTGGCGTGGCACTATTGAAGAGCGTCGTGATGCTTCTAGAAAAATTTAAATGGCTTCATGACACTATTGAAGAGTGTCGAGGCGCTGTGCCTCAGGTCCCAACTCCCAGTTTCAATTTTGTTTGTTGTCTTTTTCAAATTTCACCAAAATTTATAGCATAACACTTTAATGACTCCAACAAAAGGGGAATTGGATTAAATGACAAAATTTGGAGGGTCATTTTAATTTATAGCAAAAAATGAAAATCATAAGATTTATAGCAAATTCGGGAGGAACGGTTGCCTCAACTTTTCAATAATCCCAAAATACCCATAAGAAAATTTAGATATAACTAATTTACTAAATCTCTATTATTTTATTTTTGAAAATATAACTAATTTACTAAATCTCTAATATTTTTATTTTTGAAAATATATATATAACTAATTTACTAATCTCTAATATTTTATTTTTAAAAATCTGTTTTCTTTCTTTTTAAAAATGAAAATTTACTAAATCTCTAATTTTATTTTTAAATATTCCAACAAAAATCAAGGGAAGAGATAATTTTATTTTTAAATATTCCAACAAGAATCAAGGGAAGAGATGGGGTTGGAGCGGGAAGCGAACCCTTATGGAACTACACCGGAACATGAAAGCCTGTATCAAACACATCAAAATATATCGAGTAAATCAGACTTAGCGCTACAATAATCGATGTGAAGTTCTACTCCACGTGCATTGTTCAGGATCAAGTCCATCAAGCCAGCTTGAGCAGAGGCCCAATGGAGGAACCAACTGCACCAACCAATCAAATGGCATTTTGACAGAAGGAAAATCTTCTAATACCTGTAGTACAAAGACATGTAAATGGGATAGTTTCACCTTCTAACTCTCAATTTTGTATTAGAAGGTGGCGGTGGCGGTGGCGGTGGGTGGGGAAGTTGGTTGTCGCTGACGTCGGCGGAAGGTTGAAAAGGCATTTGGAGTGATGATCCGCAGACATGGTTCAAAAGATTTAGATTTTTTAGAGTGGGTGATGATCTGTCGGTTTCATTCTCAACCTCTCGGTGACTTTCTTTGCAGCGAGAACGGGAAGGTTCTGGAGCAAAACGTGACGGCTGTTGGCTTTTTGGCCCTTAATCTCAAATTAATTAATTTTAATTTATTAATTAATCAATGTTTTGATGATAACAAACATGATTTTATCTATTAACAATTCTAGTATTTTAGTGAGGCTATTGTGTAGAGCTCGAAATTATGAATCCAATGCAATTTGAATTGCACAAATCAGAGTTCAAAGGAAGAAGTTATAGTCGAAACACAAGCTTAACGAAAAAATATCCGAGACAATCACGTGGCGGTCAAATCATCAAATTGGATTCAATTAGTGAGTGACATGTGGAGCTTATGGAGGAGAAACACATGGTTGATAATTTGTATTGGTTTTAAAAAGAAAATGAATTGAAAAGAAAAAAGAATTTAATATTATTTTATGTTTGTGTCTAATGACTAGTTTTTTTGAAAATGGTGATTTATTTTGTTAGGTTTTAAAAGAAATGATTTTAGAAAGATATATATTTTTATATTATTATTTTTTATGTGTCTCACGGCTAGTTTGATTTAAATCTTCAACATTTGATTTTCTTTTACAAGATCTAATGGACCGAATTGATTTTAGATTTCAACATCTCATTTCTCTATTTAAAGACACCTTCTCCAAATTAAAAGACACATTTGAAACATCTTTCATAACTCACAAAGCTTCCATTTGTGTTCTCTCCAAGTTTCATTATTTGTTCTTTTCATCTTATTCTTGGGACAGAAATTTTGTATTGTGAGGAATCAATTGTTGAGTGCTTTAAATTTGTAAATCTACTCTTTGAGAGAGTTTTTCTTCTCTTTTTTCTTTATTTCAAAATTCATTACTAAAGGGGTTGCCTTATTCCTTAAAAAGAGTCGTTTGTGACGATTTGATCGTGATCTGAGGAAACGATTGAGTTTGCACTTGAACTCATAAAAAGAGTGGTGTAGCGGTTGTCTCTAATCCGTGGAAAGAGTCGGTTCGAAGTTTTAGTGACATACCCAAGAGGAGCTTGGAAAGTGGATGTAGGTCGATTGTGCCGAACCACTATAAAATTACCGGTGTCATTTTCTCTATCTCTCTCCTATTTAGTTTTGCAATTAATTTGTTGATAAAGTTACAATGTGTGCTTGAATTTGTCTATGTCACTTTAGAGAAAAGAGATGTTGAAATCCCGAATCAATTTGGTCAATTGGATTTTATAAAAGAAAATCAAATGGTGGAGATTTAAATCAAACTAGTCGTTAGACACATAAAAAATAATAATATAAAAATATATATCTTTATAAAATCATTTCTTTTAAAACCCAATAAAAATAAATCACCATTTTCAAAAAGACTAGCCGTTAGACACATAAAAATAATAATATTAAATTTATTTTTCTTTTCAATTCATTTTATTTTTAAAACTAATCCAAAATATCAACCATGTGTTTCTCCTCCATAAGCTCCACATGTCACTCACTAATTGAATCCAATTTGATGATTTGGCCGCCACGTGATTGCCTCGGGTATTTTTCCGTTAAGCTTGTTTTGGCTATAACTTCTTCTTTTAAACTTCGATTTGGGCAATTCAAATTGCGTTGGATTCATAATTTTGAGCTCTACACAATAGACTCACCAAAACACTAGAATTGTTAATAAATAAAATCATGTTTGTTATCATCAAAATATTGATTAATTAATTAATTAAAATTAATTAATTTGAGATTAAGGGCCAAAAAGCCAACATAATGAACAATTGGTTTGTGGTCTAACCATCAAACTGAGTCCCTCTTGAACCAATTAAATGGTGAGGCTCTTTGTTCAAGACCTAGAGTGAGCACTTAAGAAGCAACCTCTTTATTATCCCTAAAAGCGGGTAGTAGTGAATTTCATCTTGCACCTATATTCCCAGCAATCTACCCAGTCTTACTCCTACAATAAGGGGCTTATTGAGCCAGCGAACTGAGATTACTCTCACTTATGCCTATCTAAGGATAATCCTGAATAAACAGAAGTTCATAGTTAGCTCGACATTAAGATTGAGTTACCTAGGTCATTGAATTTGAAATGGTCAGGTTTAACAGTGAATGACATGACTATTTCAAAGTGTCTGGTCTTATGCAAACTCATTGTATAGGATGCTTCCACTCACATGTCTCCAAATGAACAATTCAGAATCACATCGTTAGTATCTGACTTGATTTTTATGTCACCACATGAAGTTCAAGTATACAAACTATAGTCATGAGTCCTTACTCTATTGAATTCAAGGTTATAATATATAAATTACTTATTCAATAACATCTTTTACTAAATAAATTTCAATAATAACTTTATTTAAAATAAAACAGTTTATCATTTACAAACTCCAAGTTTTAAAACATAAGATTCAACATTGGTAAACTATTTGTTTGTGTCAATAGTAGATGATTGTGCATTGTCAGTCTGCTCTTTGTGCTATGTCTTAGAAAAATAAAATTGATCAAATTTTTATTATAAAGTCCTACACTACTAATAAAATATTTAGAATATTGGGTTGATCTGTAGCCTTCGTTTGACAAAAGGTCACCAATAAATTATTATTATTATTATTATTAGAGTGGGTCTACCAATTTTTGGTTTCCTTTATTTCTTTATTTCTTTCTTTTTTCCTCTCTTTTTCCTTAAAACAATATTAAATTTGTATACCATCTGAAATATTATATTATATCCGTATCTTCTATATATTTTTATAGATAAAAAAAAAAAAAAAAAAAACCAATAAATAAATCTCATTTATGTGAATACTAAAGAAATGAGTTAAGAAACAGTATTTCTTAATATTGTTCTACATTGTTGTTAGTTTATGACAGAAGATTCAGAACAAAAACTCATCTGCACCTTGACGTTTCTAAAAATGAGAATCTGTACATGAAGAGAAGGTTGAAGTTAGAACAGCTATTATTTGAGTAATTGCTTCATTTGCCCCCCATTTATTTTTAACACACTCCCCTCAATTTTTTTGAATCTGTAGTGGACCCATAACCTACCTAAAATTGCAATGACTTGGCATTAGCATTGTATTTGGCATTTGCCTCTATAATCGAATTCGACATTAAAAATTTAAAAAGTACTTAAAAAACATTTTGAAGTGTATTTAAATGAAACACTAACAAGCGTGCCCTAAATAATGATTTTAACCGTTTCAAAATCACTCCACAATGACATATTACAAAGGCATAAAATCTATCTCAAGATGCAGAAGTATTTCAAGGAAGAAATTTAGATAATTCAGTGACAACTAATCACACATATTCCTAATAAAAGAAAGAAGGATAAGAGAAAGAAGAGAAGAAAGGCCAATGATCATCATGATTATAACAATATGTACTCTGGGTTCTCCAGATATCAAGATACAAACACTGTTATTGAATGACAAAACCTAATCCTGATAAAAACAAATTATGAGAATTCAATGATTTTTATCAAACTTAATCCACCAAAGTGATGTAATATAAATTTATTAGTAGAGAAGGAAGGGATGCTTGATTATTCAACCCAATAGATTTATGGAACATCACTTTATAAGATCAGATTTGAAAAATCAGTTGAATTCCCAACAATTAAAGAGCTATCTGAAGAAAAGGGCGGGAGGGGTGTTGCTATTATATCCTGCATTGCGCAATATTGGTTTGTTGGTAATTTGATTAGCAACCCCACTACAAATTACTTAAACTCAGATATGTGATACAAGATGAACAGAGCAGAAAAATTATGATAAAATTATTTTTTTCCCAAAAAATAAAAATGAAAACTATATGCACAAATGTGATATATGTATATATATGTGATAGATATACACATATATCACTCTTTTAACTTACATGAGAGGACTTCCAGATATTATCTTGGACCGGACAATTCATCGGGAGGAATTTCAGCAGTAGAGTCGAGAATCCAAGTCGTACTTGGGTGGGGATTGCGGCTTATGTCTTGATGAAACCGCTCCTCTTTCTGCCATTCTTCCCATCTTTCAGCTAAACCATCACCCTCAAGCATCCGTACAACCTCTGACATCTTAGGCCGTTCTGTAGGAGTGCCTTGTGTGCACAACAAAGCAACTTGTATAAGCTGCTCGACTTCATCGTCGGGATATTTCCCCGCAAGATCTGGATCAACTAGTGTTTCCAGCTTCTTGTCTTTCAGAAGCCCTTTCACCTATAAGTCTCCGGTGTGAATATAAAAATGAATACTTCCCTAGAGTCCAAGCTATATTGTATGTAATATCGATTATCAAGTAACTAGCAAGGCCTGAATCATACAACTTTTAAGGCATCTCAATTCATACCCGTCTATTCAAATACTAATACAATATGTGTTATTAGATGAACAATACTACTTATGACACTGTAAGGAGGTCGTCCTCAAGGGTTGAGGAAGCAAACCCCTTAAGAGGGCATTTGGGGCAAAGAGTGGAGTCATGAAGTCAAAAGAGTTGTTTAGCAGTAGAGCCCACAGTGTAAGGAGTTAATAAGACATGTTTTTTTAATCGTGGAGCTCAACAACTACTTGGCCAAACACCCCAAGAGAAACTAAGACTTACATGATGAAAACCCTTTAATTTATGGTACTAGTATGAAGAGCTTGTTTGGATTGACTAGGAAAAAAATGTTTCTAAAAAATTTCACTTTTACTTTAACTCTTTTGATAATAACCATTCAAAATAAATTTTGAAAGTGTTTCAAACGATATTTTGAGTGGTTGTCAAACACTTCAATTTTTCCAAAATGACTTATTTTCAAAATTAAACACTGGAAAAACTTGAAAGTTAAACCAAGCGCACCAAAAGTTTCCACATTTTAGACTCTTAGTGATGCTAAACTAATAGACTAAATCATAATTTCATATGAGTCAAAATATTAATGAAAAGAATCCAAAAATATCGAGTTAAGGCAAAACATACCCAATCAAGAAGCATGACATCGTCGTCATTCGCAAGCCGGGCAAGATCAAAGGCCCTCTGTCCAGTTATGAGTTCAAGAAGCATTACCCCATACCCAAAAACATCAGTCTTTTCGGAAGATTTTCCAGTTGAAAGGTATTCAGGAGCTATATGCCCAATTGTTCCTCGTACTGCAGTTGTGACATGAGTATCTTTGTAGTCCATCAGTTTAGCCAACCCAAAATCACCAACAACGGCTTCATACTCCTCGTCAAGTAAAATGTTTGCAGCTTTCACATCACGATGAATAATCCTAGGATCACAGTGATCATGTAGATAAGCAAGCCCCCTTGCCGCTCCCAAAGCAATGCGTTTTCGATTCAACCAATTAAGTGGAGGTTGAGCATCCGGACGTTCTGCAAAAATGTATAAACAAAAACAAGAGTGTCATGTGAAAATTAAGCATGTGCCATGAATGTGCATACATGTTGATTTTCATTCAGTGATCTCACAACTGATCTTTATATTTAACTTAATACTTTTAAAGTTCAACCATAAAATCATTTCATGCAATGGTGAATTTACGACAGAGATCTCATCATATGTAATTTTTTTTTCCTGACTGCAACCCTATACAGAGGTTTAAGATCCATAATATATGTACCGTATGCTATGAACAGTACCTCTCAAACATGAAGCTACACTTCCGTTAACCATAAATGGATACACCAACAACCGCTCAGTTGGTGTCATACAAAAGCCACGCAGGCGGAGCAGATTACGATGCACAGCCATGCTTATCATCTCTACTTCTGTTTGGAATTGCAGCTCCCCACCCTGTGAACGCTCCTCTTTGAGTCTTTTTACTGCCACTAGAGATCCATCAGCCAACCGTCCCTTATAGACCTTGCCAAAACCACCTCTACCTAGAATATGTTTGTTGCTAAAATGATCTGTTGCAACTTGTAGTTCACGAAGAGAGAACCTCTTGAGCTGACCAAGATGAACTTCCGGATCCTCTTCGGCTGTGGAAGAATTGAAATGGAATAAGGAATCCTCTAAATGAGGTAGGAACGAACATTTCTTAACTTTGTTGCTAAGTACACTGACCAGGTACATCAAAGAAATGATCTTGTGGTTTCTTTCGACGCCACAAAGCAACAGCAACAGCAGGAGCAGCAAAGAGTAAAGCAGCAGCAGCAGCAACTCCACCAGCAATAGCTCCAGTGGCAGTATTGCCTAAGCCCATGCATCAAATTAAAAAGGATAATGACGTCATAAAGTCATAGTTTAATCAACAGAGACAGATGACCAGATATATCTTTTGTCCTTTTAAGAAACAAACTTTATGTTGATAATTTAGAAGTTACAACAAAAACAAGAAAGTAATCTTTAATTAGGAGAATAAAGCTAAAAACCTCAATTTATAACCAAATTTATGCGGAAATTTTAAGAGAAATAAATAAAGTAAAAAGAGGTTTCATGTTGTATAGTAGTTGCTGAACAAAGAACACAAAGCAACAGTTTCATATTGATATTTAGCTACATCCACTCTGTCACACCACTCAGAATGCTTGCCCTCAAATATCTTATGAATCTTTCCAACCATATTTCCAGAAACCCATGTTTACCCATATCAACTTCGTTTCAAATGCCAAAGTTGGAAAAGTCTAGTATTGGGTATATCAATTTGAACATGTCTAGTACTGAAAATGGCAGCTAGAAGAATACTAGAAGAAATTTTATTTTAAGAAAAATATAGAAAAATAAAGTCAAAATGTACTAAGCCAGTGAGGCAATTTGAAGATCTTTAGGCTTTAAAGAGTCTTGGAACTCTCTCTTAACTTGAACACACGCAAATAGACAAGAAAATCAGAAGAAATCATGTAACAAACCTGACATGGAGCTTGGTGAAGAAGGTAGAGGAGGTGGTGGAGTACGTAACGTAGATTCATTAAGATTATTATGAGCAAAACTGCGTGGATAAGGATGGTCACCAACTTAATGGGTTATCGTAATAAGATAACGAATAAGAATAATAAAAACACAAAGCTTATTACCTGATAGGGGTAAAAAGAGAAAAAGAACCATTGACCGGGATATCTCCAGTTAGCTTGTTGTATGAAAGATCCCTGCAGAACAGTTGAATGATAATGTTACCTAAAACAGAAAAATGAAAATGATAGGAAAAGAGCAAAAATTACTGGTCCTCAGAATGAATGTTAATAAACACAACACTTACAGGACTTGCAAGGATTTAACATTAGTTAATGACATTGGAATGGTTCCCGATAAGCTGTTGTTGTTAAGACGCCTATTTCACATATGAAGAAGAAAATAAAGTTAGAGATCCACTAGGCAAAGAAATATAACAAAAAATGGGGAATCAAATAAAAGCCAAGCTGGGCGTAATTGAGCAAGAATGACATGTTGAAATATAACTTATGAAGAGATAATTCAGATTTGGGGATGACAAAGAAATGTGAAGTAAAGCAGAAAATATGTCTGAAAGTATTTAACATTAGTTTTCCAACATAGACTGGTAACGACCCCCCCTCTTTTCATTAACAATCAGAATGCATGAAGAGAACTGTCCTTCCATATTAGTCATGAGAGAAAACCACTTCATAGGAGAAAGCGGAGTTGTAATAGACATCTTTGCTTGGATGTAAACAAATGTACACATTAAGTATGCAGTGACTGTGGATGTAGATAATACCAAAATGTAAAGTCTTTCTCTGGTCTCCTTGCTTGGAAGGGCGGAGCACAAATAAGAAATCATAACCTCCTCCTATAAAGCCTACCTGATTCATTCACCAGAAAGAATATTTCACTTCTTGGTGCAATACATTCATCTTTTTCCCTCTTTGTTAGTAATTACTCTTTAATTTTCACCCATACTAATTGAAGAGCCTTCTTAGCTTCACCCACACCACACCCAAAGACTATTGTACCTTAATGTGTATTTCATGGTTATGATTTTCCTTGTCTCCAACCAAATGTTAAATCATCGATTGACTCAAAAACTTAAGTTGATGGATTATAGTAAATTTAATTATATCAACACCTTAACACTCCTCCTTCACTTGTGGACTTTAAAAAATTGTAGAAGACCCAAACAAATGGAAATCAAAATGGAAATGACATTATAGGAGGTTTGAACATAGGACATGTTGCTCTAATACCATGTTAAATCACCAATTAACCAAAAAAACTAAACTATTGGGTTATAGTAAAATTTAATTATATCAACACTTTAACACCAAAAGCTATCAGCATCTTTGTTTTTTATCATTTTTTACAATGAGGTCATGTACAACAATCTCAACTACACAAGCCTTGCCCCCACTAGCAAACATAGAAAAGAATTCTCAAATAGTAAAAGTATCAATGAGAATCTCTTTGCAGCCAGGCAGAACCAGGCCACCACTTGAGGTAGGAATCACTTGAGCCACATGCATCATTTAATAAGTGCACTCAAAACACCCAAACCAGTCCTCAAACTGGCTTCTCAACCACGCTTTCCTTCCCTAAAAAGAATGCTCGTTGCTGAAATCTCTTTCTTGGATTGGAACAACAGAGTAATTAATAGTATGCTCCTTGCTGAAATCCCTTCCATGGAGTGGGGCAACAGAGTAATTAATAGTTTGCTCCAAGACTCTGCCCCCTCAAGAATGAGATGCTGACCGAGATGGAGTTAGTAACCAATCTTTACTTCCCTAGGGCTTGCCACAAAATCTAAACAAAATTTTAGGTGGCTTGAAAAAGAAGTAACCGACCCTTGTTACTTCTTCCTTCTCCCAGGTAGAGTCACAGTCAAATTTAGTGCCTTGTAAGGCATAAAGATATGGCATGAAGAAAGTTGCAAATATGGTTCTGATCAGGGATCCTGGTATACCGTACTAAAATGAGTACGTCCCATAGATCAAGTGAGATTATCATGACACTCTGTATATGGTCCAACATTCCCCAGTTCCTTGTATTGGTTATGTTTTTATTTTTTGTTTTAGCAAAAACTATAACTGAGTTTTGTTTGATATCCCATAAGCAGAAGCTAAATAAGTTTCCGGCTATAATGTAAAAAATGTACAAATGTTAGTCTACTGTTGGCATGGCCCAATTTCCAGTGTCCAAGAATCTAATTCTAACTAAAACAAAGGGTGTGGATTTTTACCAATTTCAGTACTTGACTCAATGGAAATGAGAGCATCAAGTACGAGTCTGGGATTGAATTATGAGAAACCTTTTTACTTCAATTGTGCCCTTATTAGTAAAGGCATTAGTGCCCCTGCCCTTAAACTATTAGTTTAGTGGTAGTTCATCTACACCAACGACTTTTGAAAAACCCTACTAATAGATAAGGTAAAATTGCAAGAAGGAACCAGGATGGTAAAAGAGGATCTATAAAGCTTTTGATAAAGTTGATTGGTGTTCTGTGGATAAAGTTCTACAGGCCAGGCTTTTCGTTTAAATCAAAGAAAAACAAATAAATAGTGGCACACCCAATACACCCTTTTAGTTCCTTCTCAAAAGAAAATCTAGTAAAAAAGAGGTACAAAAGACATGCCCTAACAGAAATTTATATCCCAAATGGTTTTTTCGCTTCAAAATGGAGCTCACTTTATAATTCTTCTCGTAATTACCCAATCAATCTTATTTGCGTTGATCATTCCCTCCCTCTACAATACCAAAAGAAAAAGCATCTTGCAAACTTTCGTAGGATAAAATTGTAGTATCGAACCTAATTGATCATATTGGATCCTTAAAGACTAGAACAAATATGGCTGCCTCTATATTTGAATGAGAATGTAACATCGTCCAACAAAGCAGAAAAGGACCATAGACAATTAACTCTTCTTAAATAGAAAGGAATAGTCATACCATTCATTCTGACCAGAGATGGATGACAATGACCCCAACCCAATCAACACTAGGGGATAACTAAATAATGCACTCCTAAAATATGTCTTTTTTCTTTTCTTTCTTTTTTTTTTCTTTTTTACAAACCAACCAACCCTAAGTAGTCATACCATGATTGAATTTGTCGTGATCTTCGTTGATCCGCTGACCAAATTTATCCATAACTTAGACCAACAACCTTCACGGATGGAGCATGAGTATCACAACATCAGCATCCAAAGATCACCCTTTGATTCTTCAGTTGGTGAGCGAGGAGGAGGGAGCATGTAAGGAAGTCAACTGGTCAAAGATAAGCCACTTATGGCCGAGAGGAAGGGAGTAGCATCATGTCACGTATAGGTTGGGTTCTACTTGAGGAAGAAAGCCAATGAGCAGTACCCTCTTAAAAAATTAGAACATTGACTGGCAAAATATGTAGAATAAAGTAGATGTTCCAACTATTCACATCTTTTGTTATGAATCGTTGGAATAGCAAACATCTACCTTATATATATTTTTCAAAGATGACATAAATTACTACCATAATGAAATAAAAGCTAACTACTCACTTCATTTTTTTTTTTTTTTCAAATTAAACCAAATGACTATAAAAGCTTAAACAAAACAAAAAAAATGATTCTCAAAAAAGTAAATTAAACAAATAAGCCATGTAGCAAAAGCATGGGAAAAAAAGGAAGAGGAAAACTAAAGCAGATGTTAAACAAGACTACTAAAGGGGAGAAAAGATTAAGGATGTGTAACCATACAGGAAACGCAGTTTTTGAAGCCCGCCAAGTGTGAATGGTATGGGACCAGTTAAATTGTTCAAGTAAAGATCCAAGCTCACCAGGTTTGTCAAAAACCCAATCTCAGGCGGAATTTCTCCATTAATTTTGTTACTGTAAAGCTCCCTGTCAATCACGATGTGTAACACTTATGAGAAATGTAAATCAATAAATTTGGTAAGAAACTAAATGAAAATAAAACCTTGATCAGGGGAAAGAAAGGTTAACTAAATAAAACACGAGTAAACTTGATCTATAAATTCCTTGAATTACTACAACCCCAACTAGGGAGAGAGAGATGTAATCAAGATGGAGAATCAAAAAGAAGAAAGACCAGTATAAGCAGAAATAGATGAATACTCACAAATATTGCAAATTATGAAGATCGCCAAGTTGTGGAACCAACACGCCAGATAGATTGGCATTTCCAAGGTCACTGGTCAAATAGAAAGGAAAAGACTGAGGAGCAGTATTCATAATAATAAATCCCAAAAGCGACATTTGTTCCAAGCTCCTAGTAGGAATAGAAGCTTACACTCGAGTTACACTATTCTCACTGTCGCAGGTGACATGGAACCATGTGCAAGGATTAACAAGAGTAGGATCCCAACTCTGCAATACACCGTTGGGATCTTGTAAATTTGACTTCAATGCATTCAAAGCATCACCTGCCCCCACAGAAGTTCATAATAGTTAGTCCAAGAAACAAGTATGCACATAAGCACATCCCAGTTCGCATTCAAAACTTTAATCAAAAGTGAAATGTAAAGGAAGAAATAAATAAAGTAGATAAAGTGACGTTGCAATCTTGAGAAAACCAGTCTCATCTCAAGCCAAACAAAGATTTGAGTGAGCCAAACAAACTTTGAGTTCGATTAAACTTCCATATAGCTAAACCTCAGCCAATAGATGAGCAACATACTTCAAAATCTCCAGCAAAACACCTAAACCATGCTTCTTATTCCAAACTGTACACTGCTATCCCAAAATGTAATCACATGGATTGGCTTGCACTAAAGTTATGAGCAACATAGCTGGGAATAAAAACGACGAGTGGAAATAATGAAACCAAAAGAAAAATCTAAAGCTGTTTCATTTGAGTTATATCCATATAGCTCAATAATTCCCAATTTACATATAAAACTTTCCAGGCGATCAAATAAGTGAAACAATACAGATGGGTCACATTCATATTATCAATTATGAAGAACATACAAATCATAAAAACAGAAACAAAACTCAATGAGCAAAAATTAGCCACGCGAATAAGAAATAATGAGAAATTCAAGAGAGAGAAGAAAAAAAGACCTTCAGGATTAGCAGAGAGCAAGGAAACACAACCCAGCAAGAAAATGAACCACAAATAAGAGGAAGAAGAACCCAACATCACCGACATAACGCAGAACAAAACTCAGAACACTAAATTGTAGAGTGGAAACAATTTGACATAACGAGAGAGAGGGAGGGGATTTGGAAGGAGATGAATGAAAAGCCCCAACAGAATCCTCGAATCAAAGCTCCAACCTCATTGACCGATTGATTCTGTGGGAAACTTCGAGGAAGCTACCCAAAAACGTGAGAGAACCCCGTTGACCGGAAGATGAGAGAGGAGAGTATGAAGGAGGGGCGGGGGAATGCTAAAGAGGAAGAAGAAGAGATGAAATTGAGAAAACGGAGAAGAAGATGACAGGTTCCATGAGAGAGGGAGAATAAGGGAATTGGACGAAAGATTTTGGGGGTGGGTTGAATGGAAACCCAAGAAGAGAAGTCGTTGGGTTTGGTTTGCTGTAGAGAGCTGGCTCAAGGGCTTACCTTTTTTTCTATTTTGTCAATAAATTTTGTTTTTCTTTTTTTTCATTTCCACCGTTTTGAACGGTCAAACCACCTCTTACCGGCTACCGGCTGCCAGCCCCCCCGCCCTTTCTCCCTCTTTTTTTTTCTCTCCACTTATCTGATTGTAACACTACCTAATGAAATTAATTAAGGGAAAATTATACCAAATAGCACTGTAACAAATAAATTTAAAATGTAGCACTAAAATAAAATATTTGCGAAAATAACAAATGTTATCAACGAATTGGTAAACTTTTTAAATATCAAGTTTATTCTTCAATAGTTGTCAATGATAAAAGTTATCATTGATAGTCGCTATCAATTATAGCAACTGACAACACATTTTTCAAATTGAAAGTTATCATTGATAGCATTTATTGACGATTGCAACTTATAGCAACTATCAATTGCTATCATTGATAGTTTTCAATTAGAAAAAAAAACTGGAAGAAGCACTCGTAATGGTGGTAAATAAAAAATTATCACTGATAGTAGCTATTGGTGATACAACTGATAGCAACTATCAATGATAGCTTTCAACATGAGAAAATCGGGAAGAAGTGTGCAAAACGATCATTTCTCAAATTGAAATATATCAATAATAGTTGTTATCTTTGATAGTTATCATCATTGATAGTTTTTAATTTGAGAAATTCGAGAAGAAACGTCCAAAATGGTGGCTGCACACAGTTTTTTAGTCTTTTTAATTTTTGTGCTATATATGCAATTGTTTTATCCTTGCAATTGTTTTATCCTTGCAATTTTTGTTTATATATGCAATTGTTTTTAATTTTTGTGCTATTATTTTTTTGCTTAAATATCATTTATGCAAATGGTCCTTAATTAAGGGGTTAAAATATTATTTTGGTCCAGATTTTTAAATTTGTTAATTTTAGTTTTGTAATTTTAACCTACGTACTTTCAATAAATGTTAAGTTTAGTCTCCATTGCTAGTTTTATTGTTTATTTTTCTTCTTTGTAAACACGAACTAAAACAGTATGTACTTCAAACACAGACTATTAGATACATACTATATAACCACTACTATAATAATCAATTCAATACCTCAAACATCCTTGAAAGTATAAGAACAAAAATTGAACAAACTTTAAAGTATATAGACAAAAATGATATTTTAATCATTTATGATCGACATCTTTCTTATATTTTTCTCACTTTTAAGAAAAAGATATAAAAAAAAGATCTATGTGAATAACAAGTTAAATTTGAAAACAATAACTTCAATATAACTCAACTGATCAAAAAGTCAAATATTAAAATTTGAGCCTATAGATTTTCGTCATATTCGATTTTTGATATTTTTTATTTTTATTTTATTATTATTACTTTTTTTTGTTGAACATGAAATGAGATAATAGATAGATACATATGGAAAGTTGATGAAGTATTTTAGACAAATATTAGAGTTTGATAGTTTTGAATTTGGTGAATTGTGATCATTAAAGGTTTGATTGCAACTATTTAGTTTCAATTTGTGAAGTAGTTGAATCAATTTTAACTTTTTGCTTACATCATCACGGTGTAAAATTACCATGATAATCCTAAATGAATCTCTTTTTTTTCTTTTCTTTTGCATTTTTCAGACGCTTTTTCCTTCTTCTCTTTTTTATTTTTTGTATGTTTCTTTTTTTCCCTGTGTTTCTTATTTTTTTTCTCTTTTTTCTTTGTATTTTTTAAGCGTTTCTTTCTTTGTTTTGCAAATTTTTTCCTTCCATTCCTCGTTCTACATATTTTTTTTCTCTTTCTTCCTTCTTACATCCCACAATTTTTTCTCTTTTCATTATTCATTTTGCAATTGCGGGAGCATGGAGTTGGAGCGGGAGGTGGAGGTGGAGTGTGGAGCGGGGAGCAAGAACGTGGAGCGAGAGTGTGGAGCAGGAGCAAGGAGCAGGGAGCGCGAAGCGTGAACTTGAAGCTGAAGCATAGAGCGGGAGCCAAAATCAGGTATTTCATGCGTTTTTTAGATTAAAATTGAACCGAGAACCAAGTGCGTAAAGCGGGGTGCGAGAGTAGGGAGTGTGGTGCGAGATTGAGAAGGGAAGCTAGAAAATGCCTCGTTCACGTATTTTGAGGTCAAATAGGTACTTCATGCACGGATAAAATCAGCAGAATGCCATTTTTCATTCAATTTAAAATGGTACCTGTAACATCCCAAAAATTTGAGATAATTTTAGATTAATTATCTTCAAATAATAAGTTGGATTTATTTTGGTATCTAATTTGTTTTGGGATGTTAATTATTTTGGTTAAGAAATTAAGGGTATATGTATTTAATTATTTTTGGTTAAAAGATAATTGAGAGAGGAGAGAGGAAGATTTGATTGATTTTGAATAGCAAAAGGAAAAGATTTATTTGATTTGGAAAAGATAATAATAATAATAATAAAAGATTGTTATTATTTATTAAATAATAATATTATTATTTATAAATTTAGGGTTGAAAAAAAAATTCACATTCTTCTTCTGCGTGAAACCGCCGCCGCCTTTTCTGTTTTTTTTTCTTTATTTTCTTTCGTCGGTTTCCAACATTTGCTCCACTCAACTGTTACGTTTCTTCGTTCGCCCGATACCGTTTAATCTCCTGGATTTGATTTTTCTGTTGTCGCTCACAGTCGTCGCCGTTAGTTATATGGGTAAGTATTGAATATTTATTTTGGATTTTTGGATACCCAATAAAGTTAATTGAGAATTA
>JBBPDJ010000021.1:8706806-8720885 GCA_037974625.1 Cucumis cinereus
TTCAGGTAAGTATGAGGAAACCGGCGACGGACAAGAAGGACCAGTGACCATGTGTTTGGGGACTTTATTGACAAAGGTTTCCGCTGTAGTCTTTGTATTGATATTGTTACTTGTGAAAAATGCTTTCGTTGTATTTTTGTTTAAGTAACGACCTCGGGTTAAGGTAAAAAATCTGGGGCGTTACAGTACCAATTTCTCATTAAGACCCCTAAAAAAGAGTCATTCATTCGCAGACTCGTGTTTAATGTCTAAAGCCAAGTGCCATTTTTTCATTACCACATGTGTTGAATATGTGTCATACAACAACCAAAATACCTACAAATAAGTGGTCATTTGTGGATTTTGTAGCAACGCACAGTGAAAATTAAAAAAAAAAAGTTGAATAAATTTCTTATTTCATATTTTTGTTATTTTATTTATTTATATATCATGTTTTATTTATTTAAATATTATATGTTCTTGATATTTGTATTTCTGTAATGTCCCATTTTTACAACACATTATCAACATGAGCTCCTATCATTTTTTCCACTGAAGGTAGGTTCTAAAGGTGTGCCTTTTTACCCTCTTTGTTATAATTAATAAATTAAATGTTGTTTTGCATATTCGATATATATTTCTAAAATAAATACAATGTTTTGTGATAGTGTTACCATGAAAAAAATTATAAAATTACAATTTTGTAGCATTTGATATTAATGGTAATAATTATTTGTCATGAGTCCTTGCAACAGATATGATTATCAGAGAACAATTATTCTTTGTAAAGCTCGTTATAAATAAATGCATTTGAGGCTCCAAGATTTCAAATCAGCAAGTGGTACAACTCCACATTATTTAAAATCATCTCAAAATTGTGGTTATGTAGAGAGAAAATTATTGATGCGAATATGTTAAAGAAGACACTTTCTACAATTCATGTCTTGAATATGTTCCTGAAGTAGCAATATTGAGAGAAACATCTTAAAAGTATCATAAATTCATTTCATGTCTTCTTGAGGCCAAACAAAATAATGATTTATTGATTAGAAAAGTTGTGTATATTGGTCAACTAGAGCAACAACATTCCATAAAGTAAATATTTTGAACTTTGATAGTTGCGATTGAGATTGTGATCGTGGTAGAGAAAAAAAAATGTTCTGTGGTTGGTCGTTATAATCATCCAAGTTTCAAAATAATCATACAAAATGATGATCATAAAAGAAAAACTCCACAAGAAAAATGGACAAATATGGAAACAAAATTTACATACCAGGATAATAATATATTTGATCTATCGAGTATGACATATTTAAATGTGGTAGATTTTTAAATCTTCTTAAGAGAAAACTTACATAATTGATGGAATAGTAAAAGCTTCGTTTGTGAATATTCATAATCAATGTTTTTTTTTCCTATCTTTCATGTTTTTCTTTCAATTTTTATATTCTAAATTGTGTTTCTATATTGTAATTATTTTGATTAAAAGGAAAAACAGGGACAATTTCCAAATGTTGAGTGACTAAAAAATGAGCAAGGAAGATAACTACACATACAATACTTACATGTAGAAAATATTTTTTCAAACTGACAATATTGGAAGTAAAAGTCAATGTAATATCAAGTTCTGAAAACCTAATTGAATGATTTGGAAAAACAAATATTATTTTGCCTAGAGGAACAAAATTTACAATTGATAATGCATTGTTCTCTAGTCAATCAAAGGAAAATTTATTGACTTTTAAAGATATACATTGCAATGATTTTCATATTGAGAGTGATAGAAAGAATGAGATAGAATATCTTTATATTATATCTTGTCTCACATGAAAAGCGTATATTGGAAAAATTGTCTACTTTATCTTCTAAATTATATTATATTTACATACGAATATATAATTGAACATATGCAAGAATGAACTTAAAAGTTCATGAATCCAGACATATTTACATTTGACATGATCGATTGGGTCATACAAGGTTTATAATGATGAAAAGAATTATTGAGAATTCACATGAACATTCATTGAAGAGCCAAAAGATTCTTCAATCCAATTAATAATCATGTGATGCTTGCTCTCAAGGAAAATTAGTATTTAGACCATCACCCAACTAAAGAGAGAATTGAATCACCAACATTTTAAAACGAATTCATGGTGATATATGTGAAACCTATTAATCCACCAAATTGACCATTTAAGTATTTTATGAATGAATCAAATTCCTTAACGATAGCTCGTGAACTTGTGTGTCAGTGAATTTCGTTTTAGAAAATGTGAAAATAGATAAACACACAAAACATGATAAAGATTAAGTACATAAACATGCTTTAATCCTTTAAGACTTTCTTAAAGAAATCCTCTTCTCGATCTCAAGAAACGTGGAAAACTTCATCGAACTTGAATCTTCTTCTATCGGCATGATCAATCATTGTGACACCACCACCTGACCTTCATTGCTATTCTCTGGAATAAGAATCTAGAATGTTTAGGCTTCTTCAATATATTTGAGCGAGGAAGAGATTTCTATTCTCTAGAGAGGAAGTTGAGTGAATGTTTCTTTAAGAACTTTTTGCCTTTGTGTTTTAACATCACAGAACACCCACTTCGAATCACTCATGTAGAGAGACTTAACTCCCCTCAACTTCACGTTTAATCCCTTGCTTACTGTTGGGAGTTAACATTAATATCTAATTTAATATCATATATTTAATTAATGTCACATTCAAATCATATTCGAATGTATTTTCTCTCGTACATTATAGTTTTAATATGAATCTCATTTACGTTAAACTTATCATTTAGTTTCTATATGAATTTCGTAACCTATAGTTATAATATGAATGAAAAACTTAACCTATAATTATAATATAAATTTCATTCATATTATTTAATATTTGAATCTTATTCAAATACATTATTCTCTCATATAACTTGTAGAATAAATATGAATTTCATCCACATTAATTTTAACCTATAGTTTTATTATGAATCTCATTTATATAAATAATATTTAAATGTTATCTAAATATTTATGTCTCATATATAGTATTAATTGTAAATCATGCTTATAATTAACTCTATATTATGATGTATCTATATATGTTATATTAATTGTATCTTTATAATTAATTTTTTTATTTAATTTGAACAATTTAAATTAATTCAAAATTAATTGATTATTATTTTTACCCTTAGTGAGTTAGCAAGTGGACCTTATGGGCGTATAGAGTAGCAGCTCTAATGAAACGAGATACAATAATTAAACTCTTTAATTCAACTAATCAACATTCATTAGTTGCAGGTCACTCCATTGAAGACCTACAACTGAACTTTTCGTACTTTAGATATATTTCTGTGTCCATGGATGTAACCAATCAACAATAAGTCGGTCCTTAATGAATTGCTCATATAACAGTTGGATCAAATTACTGTTTTACCCCAGTATTACATCTAACTCATTAAGTACCATTGATCCCTCTAATGAACAGATGATTTATAGTCCAACTATAAACTAATCCCTCTCGAACTAGTGAGAGTGAGACCTTAAGAGAGCAATTTATCTACTTATCCTAAAGACAGGAAGGAGTGAATTTCATCTTATGTAGTTAGTTTTTTTAAAAAAATTGAACGTTGTCGTGAGCATGTGAAATCTTTCCTCTTTTTTTTTTTTTTTTTTTTTTTTTTTTTTTTTGCTAAATGTATAAATATTTTCCCATTTTAGCAATGTATAAGAATTTTCCTTTTTAAAGTTATATCCCGCTAAAATTACTTCTTAAACTTATTTTTCTAATTTATATATCGTAATTATTTAAAATAATAACAAAAATTGCTACATAAACCTTGTAAATGTATATTTTAAAATTCATACCCCAAATGCAACATTGGAAGAAAAACTAAAATCTATCTATACATATACGTACGTTTATATACATATACGTACGTTTATATACATATATACATATCTATGTGAAGGATTAAATAATCATGCAGCGAAAGCAATTGGATCAAATATCACCTTTAGTGCTTCAATTTTAAGGATTAAAAATGTAAAAATAAAACTAAAAATCATAGGTTAGAACACTAACCTTTAATTGCTCGAATTCTCCACAAATAATTGTTAATGTTGATCACGAATTCATCAAAAACCACCACAAAGATCTTCTCTACTATTCTCTAGGCTTATAACTTGTTTGTGAGACCAATTGAGTGATCAATTTTGTGAGATTTAAGAGAAGAGAATGTTAAGAATACAAAGTAAATTTCTAGCAAATTACTTGTTGTCCATCAATCACAAAACTCAATTAATCTTCATGTACATATATCTAAGTTTAGCAAACTAATGTCACATATCAATTTGACTCTTTAGCATCATGAAGATAGGGAAATTTGTGGTTGAAAGAAGAGGTAAACAAGTATCTCATTCATACATCACTAAAGCTTGGAACACTCCACCAACTAAAAGTCAACAATTTTGACTTCCAATAATTCAATTCACCAATTTTGAGAAATCAACATTTTCCAAAAATCATTTAATTATATTGAATTTACAATTAATCTTATTAATTTATAAAATCTAATAAAATATTAATAAAATAAAATAAATAAATTAATTAAAATATTTAGATAATTAATATAAAATTATTATTCTAATCTCAAGTCCCAATCAATCTGATTGACCTAATTCCAATCCATATTCAAATTTTCGATATTTAGATCCTATTTAAATATCAATTATCTCTCAATTTGTAATCGTCAACTATATAAAATATTATTAACGATTTATTCTCTAAATCAATTCGAATAATTTGAATCTCCCGATCACCTTATTCTAAGTTTAATTTCATAATGAGATAGTAGAAAGACCTAATGGACCTACAAATCATGAGCTTCAACGATCCTAGATGAATTAGCTAAACTCTCTTTAACCTAGCTAACCAACATTCGTTAACTAACGGGATGTCACTATAGCTCGTAGTTACACTCTCTTCACTATAGATATATTTGTGTCCACTTTATATAACTATGATTAGTAAGTCGTCCCTGTTGTTCTTAATTTTGGTTAGGTCAAGATATTGTTTTACCCTCAAAATTATATCTTATTCCTTCAATCGCACTGATCCTCTAATGAACAATTTGTTTATGGTCCACCTATTTAAACTGAATTCTTCTCAGACCAGTGATAGGGTGGGGTCTCTTGTTCAAGTTTCAAAGTCAGTTCTTAAGAGAAAAACCTTTTTACTATCCCTAAAAATGGGTAAGAGTGAATTCTATCTTACATCCTATGTCTTCGGCTATCCACCCAGTCTTACCCCTGAAATGAGGATCTATTCGGCCAATGCTATTGAGTTGCCCTCACCTATAAAAATCTAAGGATAATTACAAATAAACAAAAATTCATAGTCAGTTCAGAATTAAGATCGAGTTACCTTGGTAATCAAAATCGAAATAGTCAGTTTTAAACAGTAAACACTATTATAAAGTAAAAATGACTATTTCATGTTTTGGTCTTATGTATACGTAGGATGTCTTTACTCGCACGTCTCCACATGAACAATTTAGGATGACATTGTATGTACTAAATACAAAACAGGCTGCATCCATAGTATTCTCATAATAAGGTGTCTAACTCTATTCCCATAATATAGACCATTTAGATTATTAACTCGAATTTGATCCACTTTTATGTCACTACATAAAGTTCAAGTATTCATACTATAGTCAAGGTACCTTAGTTTGTTGTATTCAAAGTTTATAACAACAAATCATTTATTTAGTAACAATTTATTGAACAATATCTCAATAACATCTTTATTGAATAATATAATGGTTTAACATTCACAAATCACGAGTTTTAGGACATCAAACCTAAAAAATATATGTATATATGTATATACATACATAAACCCTAAACCCTTTGTTTTAAAAATTAATCTTGCTACGATTACTTGTTAAACTTAATTTTCTAATATATATATCATAATTATTTAAAATAATAACAAAAATTACTACATAAACCTTGTAAATGTATATTTTAAAAATTCATATCCCAAATTCAACTTTGGGAGAAAAACTAAAAACTAAGATATATATATATAAAAAAAAACTTATAGACCAAACATATCTTCTGCTCTTCAAAACTTGATTACCAAGGTTTCATTTGGTTTTTTACTTTTTATTTTTGAAATTTAGCCTACAAATCCAATTTTTGTTTGCTACATTTCAAAATCAAGCCAAATTATAAAAAGTAAAAAAAAAATGTATATTTCTTAAAAAACTTATTTTTAGAATTTGGAAGGTAGCTAAAAACTAATTTCTCCTATTTAAAAAGACGCCAATTGAGAAAAAATAAGTGTACTTTTCAAAATCTAAAAACAAAAAAATGAATCGTTTCATTTGGTAAAAATTTCAATTTTTGTTATTTATTATTGACAATTAAAATTATTCTTATAATGGTATGCATCATTTTTAAGTAAAATAAATGAAATTTTAGCAAAATTCAAAAAACAAAAGACAAACGTTTAAAAATTACTTTTTTAATTTTAAAATTTTGGGTTGAATTTTAAAATGTTCTTAATGTATTGTTAACCAAAGATAGTGTAGATTTAATTTTCAAAAACCAAAGATTAAAAAGCGATAATGATTGAAAATAAATAGTTTTGTGATAAGGGAAGAGGTTGGGAAACAGTCAATGGTCATGTATGAACAATAGAAATGGAGATTAAGACGAGATTGGTTAGCTTTCTAAAATGCCCACTTCCAAGCAATCAATGCTTATTTATGCCCATGTGAATTGGAATTACTTTTCAAAAAACCATCTTTTTAGACTAAGAAAATACAAACCAAACATCTTTGAATAAATTACTCTCTTCTCTTATTTAAAAAAAAAAAAAAAGAAAAAAAAAAGTTTGAAAAATAATATTCTTTTTTTGACCGTTGCATAGACTACTTCAAAAGAGACCAAATTCAGCCTTCATGACCCAACCCATTCAATACCGCAAACAAAGGGGAGAACACACTACTGCTTCTAAAACTTTACCAACCTTAACCACATCTTCCCTATACAATATAGTAGACACACACACACACACGATCTATCTCATTCTCAACAATCTGCAGTCTTATGTGTCTTATTCTCAGGTGGATGAGAATCTGATGAAAACGACTGCGGCAACGGTAACGGTAACGAGGAGGAATATGCTACCTCTTTTATTTTAAGAAAATGTCTTAATTATTTCCTCTCTCTTATTAGTTGAAGTATGGTTGAGATATTTTAGGTGATTTAGAGATTGTTTGAGGTGTGTTATGATTTGGGGATTTTTGAATCATTTTGTAGTTGTTGTAAAGAGATAAAAGGGGTGGTACACAAGAAAGACAGACACGAAGATAATTTGTGATCTCTTGATCTGTGATAAAGATGTGTTTTTTTTCTGGTTTCGTTCTTCTTGATATTAATTAAGAAAAACCAGAGTAGTGTCTTGTATGGATTTAATTTCATAGTGTGATTGCATATGGATGCAAAGAGTTAATTCCTTTAGGGGGAGCACAACTCAACATTTATCTTGAAAAATTCACACAGGGAGAGTGTGATTAAACGAGATCGATAAAGACAGTTGATACAAGATCATAATGTACTGCTGACGATACATTAGAATTCTCGTACAAGGGGAGCTTGTATTTTGTATTTAACAATAGACAGAGGGAGTCTCGAATACGTCATAGAGATATCAATCTTGTATCAGAGTGACTGTTGTTATTATCTAAAGTTATAACTTTTATTGTAACTTTGTAAGCTGGGTGAAGCTTCTACGATAATAATAAAGTTAATCTCGTCAGGGTGAAAACCCCCAGATGTAGGCTAAATTGCCGAACTGGGTTAACAAGTATTTGTGTTTGCTTCTCTTTATTTGACTTCGATTGCGTAGCATCTATTCTATAATTATCGGTGTAACTACTGATAGCACGATCCTAATCAGTTTTTCACTACCTTTTTCCTTTCCTTTCCTATCTGCCTCATCTACTCTTCTTCACCTTTTCGATCCTGAAGGATCTGTTTGCAAATATAAAACTTTAATGCCTAAATTATAAAAAATGCTTCTAAACTTTAAGCTTTTAAAACTTTTAAAAATAGTTAAAAATATCCTTACTGCAACTCTTGGATTAAAATTTTGTTTAAAGCATACCTCTAACTATTAAAAAGTTAAGAAAAATACCATTGAACTTAAAAAAAGACTCACAATTAGTATTTGAACTAAAAAAACTTTAAATTAAAAATGTCTCCACCACCGTTAGTATTGTGATAAATTTATTTGGAGTTTTCTTGAGTTAAAAAAGCTGAATCAATTTAAAAAACAATTATATAGGTCACATTTGGTGTTTGAAGATTAAGCATATCGACACTACTTGTACCTCCAAATTTCTTAATTTGAATCTACTTTTTAGATGTATTATTACAGCTTATGGGTATTTTTGACATAGCGCTAACGGATCAAAAACTGACGATAAGGATATTTTTAAACTCATATAAAAAAAATTTAAAAGTGTTTTTGAAACTTTTGAAAGTTAAAAGGTATTTTTGAGATATAGTGAGTATTTTGTAGGAAAAGTGTTGGTGAAGCAAAAGGCTAAATAAAAACCCTAAACCTCACCCAACTGATAATACAAATTAATTTACTATGAAGACATTTACGTTCTTAACTTATTTCGATCTTTCGTAATTAATGTACCTCTAGCTAGTTTCTAGAAAATATAGAGTTGGTTGTTTGGAATTAGAAGTTGATACTTTTTTTAACAAAAATCTAAAAACAAGTTTATGTATTTATTTCTTCCTTCAAAACTTACATACAAGGATGCATATGCATCTATCTCATCTACTAAAAGAACAACGTTTTAATTATCCTCCAAACTTTTGGACATTATTTTGATGGTGGTTCCTTCAACTCAAAGAAAATAGTTCAAGAAAGCTTTTCCCATACCACAGTGTCGGGTAATTTTGACTAAATTCTGGCATTTTATGGTCTGAGATTTGGCACTTCTACTTATGCCTTTCTTTAATTTAGAATGGCTATGGATCCCTTGTGTTGTTGAAGGTTAATTAGAAGGTCTACGAAATGGGAAAACCAAACAGTGCTTCACTCAATCAAGACGCTGTTATTCTCATCATTTGAGTTCTCCATCAACATCACCCAAGCATATGCTGCAACCATCTTTGATTCATGAGCATTATTTACCCATGCCCATGGCCTGGACATGTGTGCATACTAGTAAACTACTTACTTGTTCACGGTTTTTTGTTTTTTATTTTAGTTTTCTATATAACTAAGTTAATTATTATGCAGGGCCCAAAAACAAGAGCCCAAACAGGAGACGTCACTAGGTAATTATGAAAGCCGGCCAGTTAGAGATATAGTAGCATTATTACTACAATAGAATATTAGTATGTTTAGTATGTTAATCTTGATGCTACAATAACATACCTCAATCTATTGTTGAAGAACTCTTTCTTGAGCTTCCAGCTGTGAGCCTGATACATTTAGACTACTGCTTCATCCATTTGTATAGTTTTCAGTGCCCTCTTGTGGCTGGAAAGTAACAAGGAGAAGTTGGGAAAATTAAGTGTCAGACAAGTTTGAAGGGCCACCAGGAAACGATAAGTGTTGTGGATTTCCATTACAGGCCTGTTCTCCATTTGTTTCTGAATTGTTGGAGTCAGGCAAAGGTCTTTCAACCTGAGGAACTACTGCATATCTATCCAGGAAACTTGTAAATAAATAAACAGTAAAGATATAAATAATAAAAATATCATACTCTTTTCTCTCATTGCAAAGGGAGAACCCACTTTGATGTTAGTAAAACTTCCAGATCAACAAAAAGGAGAATAAAACAAGAATCAAGTACTTCGCAATGAAAAGACATACCATACTAAAGTTCTCGCAAAAGGATAAACAAAAGATTTCTCATTTATTGAAACAGCAGCTGCAACAGCTCGAACTCTAGCCCGATGATGGCTCAAATTATCATTAGCAATAATACCTGTTCCACTCGTACCTTGTGCGCAGGAACTTGGTTCTTGTTCCTGCTTTCAACAGAATGATCAGTTGAGTCATTACATCCAAGTTTCAGGATGGTATACTCCACCTTGAAATTGCAATTAAACGCAATCAACAGTTCCATATTTGAGTAGAAAACTTCTATTAAAGAAACCAAATATACTGAAGGGAATCCTACAAGCATGTACCAAACAATAACGTTACTAATCCAATAATGCAATGAGATCATATAAAAGACTTCAAAATAGTTTTTTAGGTAAAGAAAAGGCTTTTTAGGATCTCAATAGAAAACTTAGAAATTACTCCAACACCATTTCTAACACAATAATTAAATATAAAACAAAACAAGAAAAAAAATGAAGCACCCAATTTTTACAAGGTCAGTTCAAGACTGATAACTTTTCAAAACAGTTATTTATCTCCACCTAAACTGTGTTAGTTCTCAGAAATTTAATGTTTATTTGAATGTTTAGACTTGTTGGGATTTGTATCGTAAAGCCTCGCAATTAATTAGTTGATATGTTTAATTATTAATTATACAATATTAATTTATTCATTTACCTAAAAAGGTTATTATATGTAGTTGGTCGCAGCTGTAACGGAGTGTCGAATCCCTTTACTGGAGCCAAATAATTGTTTCGTGTCCTACTAAAAAAAATGAGTAGTCGAAAGAAGTACGGAGTCAAATCCACAGGGAGCCACTAGGAAGGTTTCTCAATTATTCAGCTTATCGATATGTAACCAAATAGGGACGGAGGGGGAGAGTTTGTTTAACTAAGCCTAAATTGCATGAAAATTAAATTAAAGCAAGTAAAAGTAGTTTTGAGATGGCGATGAAATGGACTAGCTAGGATTAATGAGTATTTCTCCTTGATCGATTATAGAATTGTTCAAATTAGATCATTTTTATGCTTAACCAAGTTGATTAGGACCCTAAACAACCGTCCTTAATATCAAATTAACTAATTATGTTAAGTAGAATGTTTGGTGATTAAGTAGAATATTTGGTGATTTGTGTTTGGTATAAACTTGACGCATAGAGATGCCATAGTTAAATGTGATAACTATTACAATCTAAGGTGGAGTCATATGCAATTATGTTCTTCGTTCGTAAATCGTTCATGGAAGCTCTAAGCATGTGACTAAATTTGGCGATGAGTTAACAATATGTACTAAAAATATGACAATAATGCTTACTCATATCTATTACTTATAACCTCTAATGATATGTCAATTTATATACAAGTTTTCCTCTACCATGCCCAAGTGCAAGCATTGATAAAGGTTTCCTTAGGTAAACCAGGGTCGAACTCAGCGACTTGGTGGTTATCAAACTCAAAGATGTATTTTATCTTTTGCGATGAATTTGTACAGTGTAATGATAGTCACAGTATGCGACTAAACTAAGCTATCAACTACACCTATTATGCACAAGCTATCTGGAGTGGGATGAATAACATGGAAGGTAGGTGAGTGTGGATGAATTTGAACTAATAATCACATAGTACATGCTTGAGAAATGAATGAAGCTGTATTCTACTGCATGGTAGCTTGAACTAAAAAGAGGAATTTTTCAAAACAATAATAAGTTTCATACTTTACTTCTAATTAAGACAAGCAACCTCTCGATGCATATGTCACACATATTCACATTTTTGGATATATATGTTGAAGTTGAACTACTAACTTTTTTCTAAGTGAATATGAATAATGTGTTCATGTTTCAACCTTTAATTAAGATAGACTACCTATTCGACGTTTTAATGTCACAAGCATTCTCATTTCTGGATATGATGTTAATGTTCAAACACAAAACTTAATTTTTTTGCAAAGTCAACTTTTTCCTTGTTTAATGTGATCTCAGTCACTCACTCTCTCGAGTAGCTAATTATCGATATTTAATTCAATCTCTCGATTGGAATATGCACTGAATATAACACATATTAAACAAAATGAATATCTTATTTATACGTACTCTTTATATCCTTTTTTTTTTTTAATCTTTTTACTTCATTTAAAACTTTGATAACTCATATTATGGAAAGTATAGAGAGATGGGAGATAGATGATGGAAGATGCTTATATTTATATTAGAAACTTTTTGTCTTTCAACCTTCAAATTTGAAATACAAATACAAACGAAATGAAAATGCAAGTGTGAGGATAGAAATTTACGTCGAGTCGAAGGATGCAAGCTCTTGCATCCTTTGGCTCCATACTTGTATGTTCTAAGGATTATTAGTTGAACAGAATTAATGGATTCCATCTTTGTTTTCACAAAAAACTAAGTTCTCACCTAGAACTTCAAAGAAAAGTAGAGAGGAAAGGGGATGGAATGGAGAAATTGACTGAGCTTCAACTAGAAATAATCTCTCCGATCTGAGGTCTGTATCTCGAACTAAGCACCTGAGGGCTTTATATAGGTGTTGAATTGGAATATTCTTCAACATTTATCTTTTAATTTGATTGGACACCGAACATTAAATTTGGCACAATCTAAGCTTTGACGGCTACCAACAACTTGCTGATTGGACGGCTACCAACCGCATTTTTTGTTTTGTGATTTCATCTCTCTATATGTTCATCACGCGATCTTTTTGGTTTGACATGTTGATCTTGTGCAAGTATAGGTCGCTTATTTTCTTCATGATTCTTCGATGCAATTATCTTCTGGTTGTGTTTTCTCTTCTTTAGTTATAATCTTGCATTCAAAACATTGAAACTCTAATAAACAGACATTTATAATCTTTTGTGAACTTGTGTTAGCATAGTAAGCTTTTCCATATGAATTCATTACAATTCATCACCTTCTTTATCAGTTACATACATTATTCTAAATAAAATGCTACAATAACTTGTATTTCTACAAGTTATCATCGAACCCGCACTCACCATACTTAATTAATCACATTAAGCTCTAAGAAGCTGCTAAGATGAATTCGCTAACTTCCACCATCTAACTAACTCATTCAATACGGTTTTCAGGCAAGATTAATTAAAACAATACTTTGCATGATGAAGAACACATTTAAGTAAATCTAATCTAGGTACCCTTTATATTCATAGCCTTAACCAAGGTTAAACACGAGCAACGAATTATATAAAAAAGTATTAATGGCCTGTCAACACAAGATTTAAGCAATTCATAATCATTGATCAAAGAGTGGAAACCCATAAACAAGCTTTAAGTTCAAATTCTCACAAACAACCCAATGAAAGAGGAGAGTTCTACATTAATCCTAGCTAGAAAGGATACCTTAGCCCATTACAAGCTCAATAATCCAAGGGAGAACCTTCACAAGCATTGATACAACTGAAGAATGAGAAAAGGAAAGGGAAATGGTGAAGGAGAAGGTTAGCCGTCGAGTTCCCACTCGCTTTTTTTTCACCCAAATTCAGTAAAGGGGTATTTATCGAATTGTCGAGGCACGTTTGACAGTTCTGATGGGATAAAAACTCATCGCAGCGGAAGAAATACAGAATCATTCTCAATTTTATTTTGGAAAAATAAAATACCATACATTGGAAAAAAAATGCAAAACTATTTACTGAATTAAATAGGCTAAGCATGTCTTTTAGATAAAAAATTACAGAGGAAAAATCAACTTACTTTAGGTTGTAGTCTCAGAATTCTACAAAACTCCAAATTGTAGCCACCACCAGTTGGAGCCTCTCCTATTTTTTGAGTAATTAAGGTTTGGCTTGTGGGAACCAATTTGGATTTTTCTATGGGAATTTTGGAAGAAAAAAAAAGAAAAAGAAGAGAGGTTTTTTTTTTCTTTTGACTCTCTGCAATTCCTAGGTTGTTTTCCAAGAAAATCACCCGTTCTGCTACTCACTTTCTTCAGGATGAAGAAGGAGAGGTTAGAGAGATATTTGAAAAAACGTGGGATCCCACGTTCCAAAAAAAATAACTCCCACAAGGGAGTTATTTAATTTTAATTTAATTTAATTTAAATTAAATTAATATTAATCAACAAATTAATTAATTAAATTAAATTAAAATTAATTAAATCATATTTAATTAATATTTCATTTAAATCATATTTAAA
>JBBPDJ010000021.1:8720985-8752023 GCA_037974625.1 Cucumis cinereus
GGGCCTTGACAAAAAAGGAAATAAATAAGGGTATAACAATTACACAAATACCCTTAGTACAATTATTTTCAACAAAACCAACACATCTTTCTAGACAAGTCACTTCAATGGTTTGACCATTTTGATATTGCTAGAGTCAAAGCTTCCTTTTGGTGCTCTTTTTCCAAATTATTTTCAGATTATTTAGTTCAAGATGTTTATCTTAACTGGAATGCTTTCATACATGCAATGTAATCATGTCATCATGACATATAAAATATCTTACTCTATCTGGTTTAGGTGTTGTTTTTTATTGGGATGTGATGAGGATGCTATGAGTTCTTTTTCCCTGGTAATTGTGGTTGAACTCACTTGTTTTGGTAATGTATATATTTACAAGTTTGTCTTTTGGATAAGAAACATTTTGTTGACTATGGAGCTATCTTTTCACAATCCCATGAGTCAGTCACTCACATATGTTAAAAAATTATTATTTTTTTATTTAAATGAAAGAAAAAGAAAAAACAGATATTGATAATCACATGGCAGAGTTTTATGGGCTAATTTTTTGGTCTTATATGAAATTTTGTCCCAATAGTCTAAAGTTCTGGCTACGCCACTCCAGAAGCATGTGGAAATATTGCTATATTCACCCTTTGTTTCAATGCTAGCTTCCCAAAATAGTTTACACTTCTTAGATGAAGACCAAAATATAAACAAATGTTCTATTCTTTGCATGAACACTTCTCAAACGAGGTTTGTTCAAACTGCAGAGAAATGTTTTATTGCATGGATACCTGAGATTCTGAATGACCGTTGTTTAATAAGTTCTCCTTTTACTCTAAATATAGGATTTTGAGTTGAACTAAGTGAACTTTGTTTTGCAGTTATCTTTTGGTCCCATTGGTTGGTTAATGATTTCCGAGGTTTTTCCATTGCGGCTGAGAGGTCGAGGGCTCAGTATAGCAGTGCTTGTGAATTTTGGAGCAAATGCTCTGGTGACATTTGCCTTTTCTCCACTAAAGGTACTCCAGTATATCGAATACTAAAAAATTACAGTCTAAATGGTTTGGGTAATTTTGGAGCAAACTTACAATCATAAAATCAGTATAGTCTAGATATAGTTAATATTTGAGTTGAACCAACAAAATTTCATAAAGGTACAAAAAATGATCCATTACCATTTTACATTTGATGATTAGTTGTGAGTTGAACTTTATCCAATAATTACAACTATACACGTTCATCAATGACAAATGTCTTTGGGACAAGTGCTAGGTCACAAGGTTATCTCATGACTAGAACAATTGCTTTCAAAAAATGATAATGATGATGCCATACAATCTCTTGGTGATGCTCACATTATAAACAATTCTTTTGCAACTTCAACTTTCTCATAAATATGAACTATCGGAGGACTTACTTTTGAAGTTTTTTGGGCAGATTTCTCCCCCAGCCTTTAGCTTATTTCCCCTTCTCTAGTACATCGTTCATCTCTTATAAAGAATATGATGTTACACCATTTAAAGAATATACTTAAATATTGTTAGAACAATATTTCCCTTGATTTATTTTACTAATTTTTTCTTTATTTCCTCTCATTTGGGAATCTTTCTGTTATTTGTTATCTTCAGTGTTGGATGCTCTGTGTAGAGATGATCCTATTTTTAGAATGTCTTTCCTTCTTCTCTTTTATAATATGGTATCAGAGTTGTAGGCTCATTTTCTTCTTTTTCTCAATTATGGCGTCAACGTCAGGTGTCACAAATGAAGACGGGACACATGCTGTGATAACTCTACCTACCCCTATCCCTATTCTTACTTAGACTCTACCAACGTCTATTGTTACCCAAACTTTAGTAAATACGTCCACCCCTTCTATTACACCTCTAGTAACCGTCCAAAGTGCCAGATATGTGGCAAATTGGGGCACACTTCCTTTGTACAGTTGCCTTCACCGTGAGTGTCACACTCCTCAAAATTTTGCAACCTCTTTGTCTCCTCAAGCACATTTTACTCGGGTCTCTTTAAGATCCCTAGTTTTGGAAGATAATAGGATTATTAGGAGAATATTAGTATGGTCATTAGAATGGGAATATCAGTGATTAGATAGTAAGTTTGTTAGGGCCTTTAGTTATAAATAGAGGGAGTGAGTTGAGAGAAAATGTATGAAGGATTTTGTGGGATCTCCTTTGGGGAATTTGGGAGAGGATTCTCAGTCCTCTAGAATTTGCTATGGCATATTGTAGTTTCATCATTGATGTTGCAATATATATTTCTATCGTTTAGTTTTTTTCATTGGTTCTTTGTGTTCTTGTTAGGAGGTATCCCAACATTCCCCTCTCAAAATATTATCACCCCCCATATTGAATCTGATTCTGTAGCCCCTCCCACTCACTCTGATGTTGGGCTGGTTTCTTGAATAATAAAAATAAGATAATGATGACAACTTTATTTTATCTTGGAATTGTAGTACCTGTGATAATTTGTTTATTGATGACATTGAATAAGGTACTTTGATGGTTCAAGTAAGAAAAGAAAAAATTACTTTTGATTGCAGGAATTGCTTGGAGCGGGAATCCTTTTTTTCATATTTGGCGTGATAGCTATTTTCTCTCTCGTCTTTATATTCTTCATTGTACCAGAGACAAAGGGGCTGACCCTCGAGGAAATTGAAGCTAGATGCCTTTGAACTCTTTCAACAAAAATAGAGATTTTCATTTCTATCTCAAACTGAGTTTTAAAGCTGTAAATCAAATTTCATTGCGAGGATGATCCATTTATTAGGGGCCTAAACTAATAATATGATGTGCCTTCCCTTGCTGTTTATTTTCTACTTGATAATCAGAGCAGTGGGTCTTCCAAGTTCCAAATGTTTGATACCATGCTCGCTTGAATTACATATCTAAACACATGTTTAGAATAAAGATGAGTCATTTATGAACATTCTAGTTTTTTCCTCATTGGATAAACTCTTATCAATGTGGAACAAATAAATTGTGTATTTACCTTTCCTCACAAATTGTGTCTCAACCATTTCATTTTTTATTCATAGTTTCAAATATCTTGTAATTTGATGTACTTTGGTGTTGAGATTGTAGTTGTTGCAATACATTCTAAGCTATAGAGCCTTTTGAGAAGCTAACGTAAATATATTTAAGCGGTAATTGACAATGACATATACTTCTTTCGTTTAATTTTTTCTTCTTTTTGAAAACTGAAGTTTATAAAAATCGAACGGACAATCAAACATCAATCCCTCTCGAACATGAGAGTTAATATAGAGGAAGGAAAGAAATCTCTCCAAGAAGAAACCAAAGGCTCTAACTTCTAGATTATGAGTTTTTTTATTTTCCTTTCTAGAAATTTTACAAAAATTTAAAACATTTATCAAAAGATGAAAAAATAGAACCTTCTGAAAATAATAATAATAATAATACTCTAATTAGAATGAAGTCTCACAATTTAAAAGCTCAATAATGATGACTTTGATTTAATCTGACTTTTGCCTCTGTTGAGGGGTTCAACCCATCTCAAAAAACCAAGATGTGTTTTTATTGAATATGGGAAGTCCTCACATTTTTCTCATCTCTTTGGAAAGCTTTTTTCAGCAAATATTTACTTTCCCTATTTGTAATATTCTAGCATCTTTTTTGGTCTCTTTACCGTTGAGGGTGATGCCATATTAGGCATTCATCCTTGTATATATACGAGGGTTTACTCCTCTTGAAGAAATAAGAAAAATATCACAATAATTCAGTATTTCTATATGGTATCAGAGCTGCTCTTTGAACTCTTATAGGTTTCTGAAAAAAAAAAAATCATCGATCACCTTCAGCTTTCCAAAACACACTACAAATCAACTTGAGCTTCACGTCTAAAGCCAATTCGGTAAGCAAACTTCACGTCCGAAGTCAATGAAGATCGTTGTTTCAAAAACCGCTTGACGTTCAAAGCTGATTTGAGAAACAAGCTTCACGTCCGAAGTTGATCCGAGAAACAAGCTTCACGTTCGAAGATCGTTATTGGCGCAATATCCATCCGAAGCAATATCGTTCTTCTTCTGTGTTCAATGGTAGGATTTCGGCGGAAGCCAAAGGAAAACGTGAAGAAATCAAATAAGATTACGTCTTCACAAAACCTAATTTGTTGAACGAAATTGTGGGTATCAGCCCAAGCGGGTCAAGATATACAACCGGGTCAGGCGCGTGCAATCCGGGTCCACACGGGTCAAAGTGTCCATTCGGATCAGGTACAACAAAGCGGGTTTGGGCTGTAGTTTGGGTCTGATAGCTCTCTCGGGTCTGGTAGGCTGTTTTTCTGTTAATTTTTTTTAAAAAAATTTCTTCATGGCATCCGACAATTCTAACAATGCTGAAGGGACCACACTTCCAATTACTAGTCACAAATTAAATGGAAGGAACTATTTCTCTTGGTCACAATCAGTGATGATGTTCATATGTGGCAAAGGAAAAGAAGATTATCTAACACCATTCCAACCCAAACTGATCCGCAATATAAAACATGAAAAGTCGAAAATAATATGGTTATGTCATGGCTAATCAATTCCATGATAACAGAGATCGGTGAAGGATTTCTTCTCTTTTCAACTGCTAGCGAAATATGGGAAGCAGCTCGCGAAACCTATTTCGATCAAGAAAATACAGCAGAATCATTTGAAACTGAAGCATAATTCATGAGCTACGACAAGGGGACATGCAAGTTACTCACTACTTCACTCAATTATCCCGACTTTGGCAGCAACTTGATGTATTTGAAAACCACAAGTGGGAATGCACGGTAGATGGAGCCACATACAAAAAGATCGTTGAAAAAAACGAGTGTTCAAATTTCTCCTTGGTCTTAATAAAGAATTAGATGAGGTACGTGGTAGAATCTTAACTATTAAACCCTTACCTAATATTAGAGAAGCTTTTGCAGAAGAAAGAAGAGAAGAAAGTAGGAAGAAACTAATGTTAGGAGTGTCTGCCAACTCTGAACTTGAAGGATCGACTCTAACTGCTTGAAATCTTGATAATGAGGTACGTATAAATACTCATGATAACCGTAACACTCGAAAT
This sequence comes from Cucumis cinereus, assembly GCA_037974625.1. NCBI lineage: Eukaryota > Viridiplantae > Streptophyta > Magnoliopsida > Cucurbitales > Cucurbitaceae > Cucumis > Cucumis cinereus. Next base: position 8,726,046 of record JBBPDJ010000021.1, read on the forward strand.
CAGAGTTATACAGGAATTGATCACTGACAACGAAAACCAAGACCCTGGTGTGAGCATTGTAAAAAACCAAGACACACTAAAGAAGTGTGTTGGGACATTCATGGTAAACCTACAGATTGGAAGCCAAATAACGAAATAGGGGACAGACGTGGAAAAGCCTACCAAGCAGGTATAACGACTGAAGGTAACATTACAGCTGAAAATAATGTGTTTACTAAGGAGCAACTGGATCTTCTCCAAAAACTCTTTGGGCAACCCAACTCTACTAAAAAACCATCAGAAACAAGTGTGATAACAGTTGCACAATCAGGTAACTTTTTGAGGGCTTTAAATGCAACCAAAGAAATTTGTAGTACTTGGATTATTGATTCTGGAGCATCAGATCACATGACAGGTGATATCTCACTTTTAACTAGTTATGTTCATTGTAGAAGACAAACTAGTGTAAAAATTGTTGATGGTACATATTCTGAAATAATGGAGACTGAAAATGTTTTTATCTCTAAAGACCTTATTTTAGAAAATGTGTTGCATGTTCCAAACCTTAAATGCAATCTTCCCTCTATAAGCAAACTAACCCTTATGAAAAATTGTGTTGCATCATTTCACTCACATAATTACATATTTCAGGATTTGAATTCGAGAAAGATGATTGGCAATGCTAAGGAATCCTCGGGTCTCTACATACTGAATGTTCCCAAGTCTCAAGTCAAGGAGTTAGGTCTTAGCAAATCTACTTTGTTGCTTCTAAAGACAATCATGATAGTACAATAATGTTATGGCATAATCGTTTAGGACATCCTAATTTTTTATATCTGAAACAAATTTTTTCAAGTATTTTTAATAAAAGTTCTCAAGATTTTCAATGTGAATCTTGTGAAATGGCAAAGCTAACTCGATCTTCATATCCGGTAAGTACTTATAAACCCTCTCACCCTTTTTTCATGAGGCATAGTGATGTCTGGGGTCCCAGTAGAGTTCCAAATATAATTGGAGCCAAATGGTTTGTATCTCTTATTGATGATCATACTAGACTTACTTTTGTTTTTTTAATGAAAGAAAAAGCTGAGGTTACTATTTTATTTCAAAACATGTATGCCATGATTCTTAATCTCTTTAACACTAAAATCCAAATTCTTCACACTAATAATGCTAAGGATTACTTTAACACTTCTTTAGGAAATTTTTTAAAAGAAAAATGTATTGTCCACTTTAGTACATGCCCTAACACTCCCCAGCAAAATGGAATTGTGGAGAGAAAAAATAGACACCTCTTAGAAGTTTCTAGAGCTTTAATGTTTTCTGCAAACACCCCCTATCAGTTTTGGGGAGAAGTTGTTCCGACAGCAACATACCTTATTAATAGGATGCCCTCTGAACATTAGACTTCAAAACTCCTTTACAAAAACTTAAGGAAGTTTTTTCCAAAAATCGGTTGATCTCTCAAGTTCCGGTAAAAATATTTGGATGTACAGTCTTCGTTCAAGATCATCAACCTAATAGGAATAAACTTGATCCAAAAGCAATTAAATGTATCTTTCTTGGTTATGCACCGAACCAAAAAGCGTACAAATACTTTTCACCAACCACTAGAAAATTTTATACCTCCATGAATGTATCCTTCTTTGGAACTCAACCATTTTTTTTCAAAACAGGGCACCACCGATTATAACTCATACTCCATTGAACATTCTGTAATTGTTAACGAAGAAAATCCAACAGTAACATCCCATGAAGAAAATGCTCCTCTTATACAAGAAGATGATACTTCCAACCCCATCATACTTGGGAAAGATCCTATAGTCTATACCAGACGAAAAACGAACACCCATGAACATGAACCCGTAGTCAATCAAAGCTCACCTCAAATACAGGAAAATCAAAGACACGAACCCATACTCAATCATAGCTCAACTGAAACACAGGAAAATCAAAGCTCAATGGTGACCCCACGGAAGACATTGAACTACCCATAGCCAAACGAAAAGGAGTAAGAACGTGTACAATGGATCCTATTCAAAACTACCTCACATATAAACACCTCTCTCCCAAGTTCAAGGCATTCACAACGACCCTATCCAACATACACATACGTAACAATGTTTATGAAGCTCTTGAAGATGTAAATTGGAAGCAAACTGTATTGGACGAAATAAATGCCTTAGAAAAGAACAACACATGGAAAATAACCAATCTACCCCCATGGAAGAAAATGGTAGGATGCAAATGGATTTTTACCATAAAATACAAAGCTAATGGAGAAATAGATAGGCTCAAAGCTAGACTAGTTGCCAAAGGGTTCACTCAATCTTATGACATTGACTACCAAAACATATTTGCTCTGGTAGTCAAATTAAATACCATACGTGTCCTTTTTTCTTTAGCAGTAAATAACGATTGGATACTTCATCAGTTAGATATAAAGAACGCTTTCCTGAATGGAGATTTAGAAGAGGGAGTATATATGGATATACCTACCGGTATCGAATCAACAAAAACCATGAATAAGGTATGCAAACTCAAGAAATCCCTTTATGGCTTAAAACAATCTCCTAGGGCTTGGTTTGAAAAAATTTCAAAAGTAGTAAAGAACAACGATTATGTGCAAGGTTAATCAGATCATACCCTTTTTGTCAAACATTCTTGCAAAGGTAAAATAGCAGTTATTATTGTTTTTATGTGGATGACATTATCCTTACAGGAGACCATGAAGAAGAAATAAAAAATCTAAAACTACTCTTAACAAAAGAATTTCAAGTAAAAGACGTAGGTAACCTTAAATACTTCCTTGGGATGGAAGTAGCTAGCTCAAAGAAAGGCTTAAGTATCTCTTAGAGAAAATTTGTTTTAGATCTATTAAAGGAAACAAGTATGCTTGGATGTAAGCCTGCTAATATTCAGGTTGATACAACTCATCACATAAGCAAAGAAAACACAATGGTTAACAAAGATCAGTATCAAAGGCTAGTTAGGAAATTAATCTACCTTACTCATACTAGACCGAATATTTGTTTTGCAGTAAGCTTCGCAAGTCAATTCATGAATAGTCCAACGGAAGAAAATATGCAAGTTTTTTATAGAATACTCCGATACTTGAAAGGAACTCCAGGAGAAGGATTGTACTTCAAGAAATCAAGGAAAATGAACATTGAAATCTTCATGGATGCTGATTGAGCAAGCTAAGGTCAACTACTGGATACTGTACTTTTGTTTGGGGAAACTTAGTCACATGATGAAGCAAGAAGCAAACAGTTGTATCTAGGAGTAGAGCGGAAGCTGAGCTAAGGGCTCTAACTCAAGGAATTTGGCTCCAAAGTATCCTATCAGAGCTTAGAATTACATCAGGAGAACCAAGGAAGGTGCACTGTGACAATCAAGCCACTATAAGTATCACCAAAGACCCCGTTCATCATGATCGCATAAAGCATGTGGATATCGACCTACACTTCATTAAAGAAAAAATTGAAAACAAAAGCATCTCCCTAAACTACATACCTACCAAGATGCAAATTGTTGACATTCTTACAAAAGCCCTATTCAAGAACGCTTTTGAAGTCTTAAAGGCCAAGCTGGATATAATCAACATATACCATCTAGCTTGAGGGGGAATGTTGAATATGGAAAGTCCTCACATTTTTCTCATCTCTTTGGAAAACTTTTTTCAGCAAATATTTACTTTCCCTATTTGTAATATTCTAGCTTTTTTTCTTTTTGGTCTCTTTATTGTTGAGGTTTTGCCATATTAGACATTCATCCTTGTATATATATATATGAGGGTTTACTCCTCTTGAAGAAATAAGAAAAAATATCACAATAATTCAGTTTTTCTATAGTTTTAAACCACTATAATAGCTTTAACCTCTAAGGCTTTGACCGACCAACTAGTAGAAATTGGGATGTATCTGTCCCTAATAGGATGACTATTCCAATAACGAATAATCCAATCGGCTAACCAGTTTGAGGGATCTTCGCCTAACTAACGTTGACATTCATCTTTGAATAACCATCTATTGGCGATTTCGAACAACTAACGAACGGATTGATGTTCAAATTGATCTTAAGAGGGGTAACTTCCTTCTTCAAAGAAAAAATCTCTAAAAATTTTTCCATAGCAAGACTAATAGCTTGAGGATATGGGTGATAGTTGATTGGATTCTTACTTTTTTTTTTTTTTTTTTTTTGCAATGTTTACACTGTTCTTTGTTTCGAGAAAAAAAAATGCATTGTTCTGTTTAAGATTGTCTATACGTGTTTGAAGCCTCTGAGGTCGTTACCATTTTCGATTGGGTCATGAATGTTGTTTCTATTTAGGGAGGGAATTTTTTTAAAAAAATGTCATCACATTTATTGACTTGAACTTAAGTGTTTTTTTAATAACAAGGGGAGATTGAATGTCTTGCTTTAAGGGCTCGTTTGTTCTGTGAGATTATTTCCTCTGAAACACTTATTTTGAATTGAGATAATTTAAAAGAATTTCTATCCTCAGCCCTAATGAAAATATAAATAGTCACCACATTGAGTAGTAGCTTTCTTTTTTGTCTGTCTATGTATTTTCATCTGTTTAGTTTATGGTTTTACTGAGTTTTAGGGTATTGGATGATTATGTTTGTTTGCTTGATTTTAGGGGTATTTACGTACTTACATGTTTTTACATTTATGCCTTACTAATTCCATGTCTTCCCTACATTCTATTCCTATTCATTGTTGAAATTCTCTAAATAAACAAATCTCTTCCAAATTTCCAAAGTTTCAAACTCTATTATTTCTCTTTGGTTATTTGAAATGAATAAAGGAAATTTTATTATTTCAGTTGTGTCATTGTTTTTTTTAATTATATAAAGAAAAATTATTATAAATGACAAAATTGCTAAAAATACTAACAAAATATTGCAAAATTTTAGATTCTATCAATAACAGACGCTAATAGGCATTGATAGACTTCTATCCATGTTTTCATCAATAGAATCTAAAATTTTGTTATATTTTGTAAGTATTTTGGTTCATTAGGCTATATTTGAAAATGTCTCCTTATATAAATTTGAATTATATTAAATTAATAAGAAAATTGCACGAATAGCTGTATGGGTATTATTGGAAGAATATATAAAGGTAAGAGACTCTCATGTACAAGTTCTGCCAAACAAACACAATCATCAATAATTTCTAGGCATTTTTAAAACATCTTTTTAAGAAACAAACATGGTTATCTAAAGATGTCGGACATTTGCAAATTAGAAGACAATTTGAGTATGTTTTGTATATCATACATTTATTATATTTGTTCAAGTTTCTATTTTCCTGCTTTATTATTACACTGATTTTTTTTAATACAAATTAATAAACAAATTCAATATTATTTTAGTACAACCAATGAAAGTTTCTGCATTTTAACATTCGACATAGTAGCACATGTCAAATACTATTGACAAAAACCAATGTAATCGATTATAAGTAAAACAACACATGAAAACCACTAACAAAGTAAATTTTGAACTAACTTTCAATTTATTGCATACAATGCTCATTTAAGAAATCAACAAAATGGGTAATCATAATATATATATATGTGTTTTATCCAACGTGTTCAATTTTCGTGCTCCTTAGTCTCTGATAGATCTGCATGTCATGCTCGTTTTGGCATTTATCTACTTTATTTTTTTTAGTATAAAAATTGAAAGATAGAAGATCATGTCAATTATAACTTGGTTTATTATTATAGTAAAATTTATAAGATATAACTTATAATAAACAATCCCAATCATATTATTTAGTACAATAGATAAATGTGTGTGGATTTTAACCTTGACATCAAGAACATAAGATACGTTAACAAAATCAATACAATAGAACAAGACGACCCTATGAAACACCAACTAATCTTCAATTTATTACATGCAATGCTCATTTAAAAAATCAACAAAATGTGTAAAAATACTTATATATGCATACAAATGTGTGTGTTATGTTTCCATGGCTTAAAATGTGGAACTTACACAATAGACAGAGAAAAAAACACACACACAAAAGAGAGAAAAAAAAAAAGAAAAAGAAAAAGAAAAGAGAGGAAAGGAAAGAAGCTTGTTGGTGTTTTATCATTGGAAGAGTTCAAACACAGTTCCTTCTTTGTTTAAGAAAACCCTCTCTTTCCCTCCTTTCCTCCAAACCCTCAAACCCCACCATCAACAATTCACTCCCATTCTCCTTCTCTCCTTCTTCATCCATACCCATAAAACCCAATTCAGGATTCACCCCATCTCCACCTTCCACTTCCAACCCATATGGGTACAAGAACACAGCAACCATCCCGTGAAGACGACGATGACGACCTCCCAAGTGGCCCTGCTGCCACCACGATTTCGGGTCAGTCTGTTTCAATGAGTGGCAGTGTGGGTTCTCCTTCTAGTCGCAGCGAGCAAACCATGGCCACGCCTGCCAGCGACAACACTTTTCTTCGATTGAACAACCTCGACATCCATGGCGACGAGGCGGGGTCGCAAGGACCCACTGCGTGAGTTTTTCTTTTTTCCTTTTTTTTTTTTTTTCATTTCATGTGATGATTCTGTTGAATTTTTTTTTTTTTGCCTTGGTGTTGGGTTTGTGTGTATGTTTGAAGAATGTTGAGTGATGTTTGATTTGAGTCATGCTGAATGAAAGCGACTGTGAATTGTGTTGTTTTAGCTTTGGTTATTCGAATTTAATTCTGGGTTTGATTTGATTTCTTGAATGGGATATTGTTTTGGGATAGTAATGTGAAGAAAAAGAGGGGTCAGCGCGCTGTTGGAGGGGACAAGAGTGGAAGGGGGCTTCGCCAATTCAGTATGAAAGGTGTTTGACTTGAGCCATTTTTGTTAATTCTGCCTTCATTGGGTTTGATGTGACTCCGCCTGTGGCAGGACATGCCTTGAACTGGTGGATCGTGATGTATAATAGAAATTTCTTATTCCTTGATTGTCTGACTTCTTCTTCCCAATGCTTGCAGTTTGCGAGAAAGTGGAGAGTAAGGGAAGAACGACATATAATGAGGTTAGGTCATTTCTCAGCTTCGCTGATTTATAAAAAAATTCATCAATTGCGTTCATATGAAAGCTTCAGTAACTATGATGGTACCTTTTCTTTTCTTTTTATTGGTTTTGTTAATTAAGTCTTGTTTTACACCATTGCTGGAGTGCTGACCATTATTCTGTTTTAGTGTTTATTTTGGATTATTTTTGTGGACGTTTGAGGGTGCTATTTCATTGTTCAATGTAGTCATCTATACCTTCCCTTCTATTTTTTTTTTCTCCCAGTGTGATGCTCTCTGCCTACCAATGAGGCTACTTTTGCCTAACTAAACTCACATATCAACTCTAGTTAGTTTTAGAATTAGTCAATATATTAAAATTTTAGGTGTCTTCTATTGAATTATGCCATACTCCAGGAAACTTAAGTGCTTGTAACTGCTCATTGCTGTGTCAAAATAATTCAAAGGTGCTGCAAAATTCCTTATTAGAAAGGAAAGAAGCAGAAAGAAAAGAAAAGAAAAGAAAAGGAAAAAAAAAGAAGACAAGGCTAGAGCACTGTTTATGATTGTCTCAAGTTGCAACTAGAAAGCTGCTTAAACAAGCATTGAACCATACCCAGTGATCCACTGGTGCATCAATATGTTTGGTTTTACTTTTCAATCTTGTGTTCTCTCTTACACCATTCTCAATTTGAGAAATGTGTACTTTTCAGGTTGCAGATGAACTTGTCGCAGAGTTTGCTGATCCTACCAACAGTGTTGCATCGCCAGATCAGGTTTCCTGCATATTTTTGCTAGTTGTTTTTGTGCATGAGAAGATAGATGTCACTATATCTTTCACTCTTCTTAAACTCATTCTAGCAGCAACAGTACGACGAAAAAAATATCAGGCGAAGGGTATATGATGCCCTGAATGTCCTCATGGCAATGGATATTATATCAAAGGATAAGAAGGAGATACAATGGAAAGGTCTGCCACGTACCAGCGTGAATGATATTGAAGAACTAAAGGTTCCATTGCAGTCTGCATTTATTATCTCATGCATCAACCATTTAAATGCTTTTTTTGTTGCTTATATCTTGTTATTCAACAATGCAGGCAGAGCGTCTTGGACTTAGAAATAGGATTGAAAAGAAAGCAGCATACTTGCAAGAGTTGGAGGAACAGGTATGGATTGCTGTCATTATATTATTGCTGTTTGTTTCTCATGATTAGCATGGTATTATCATTTTGCAGTCTTGGTATCACCTCACATATCTGAATTGGTGGTGTTGTAAGATATGGTTTGCTTTCATGCTTCTTCTTGCCAATTACTTCTAATAATTGTTGTAACAATTCTGTCTCTCTGCCGGCTGGAAGGCCTTCTTCTTTACCACATGTCAACCCAGTAGCTATCTAGACTTTACTTCTATACTCTTTTTCTTGGGCAAATTGAGTTATCTTAAATCAAAAAGTCAAGTTATTGATATGGAAATGCGCTAGTTTATGGGCCCCCACTGTCTCTCTGCCGGCTTGAAGGCCTTCTTCTTTACCACATGTCAACCTAGTAGCTGTCTAGACTTTACTTCTATACTCTTTTTCTTGGGCAAATTGAGTTATCTTAAATCAAAAAGTTCAAGTTATTGATATGGAAATGCGCTAGTTTATGGGCCCCCATTTGTACTTATATTAATTATTGCATCTAAGTGATAGATGCGGCTAACAGTCTCTGGCTATCAGTATGTAGGTCTTCAGAACCTAATACAGCGAAATGAACAGTTATTCAGTTCGGAGAATTCTCCCAGTGGTGGCGTGTCTTTGCCTTTCATCCTGGTTCAGGTAGTTTTTCTTCCTTTTTCTTTTAAAGGCATTATCATATTTGATATTATGAATGATCTATCTTTCCTTATAAACCTTATGATAAGTGATTTTATTTTATTTTATTTTTTGAGAGAAATAAGCGTGATGCTTTTTTTGATTGAACAAGTGAATCAATTTTCAGAGTTTCAAATTCCAAAATCATAGCATGGGTGCTAATTTTTAATCATTCTACATTTTTGTACCATTGATGCATCTGAAGCTTGTGCACTCTGTTCCGTGTGTCTGATCCATACTTGTGTTTTCCTAGATGAAATATCTGAAGCTTGTATGCTCTTGTACCGTGTGTCTGATCCATGCTTGTGTTTTCCTAGATGAAAGAAACTCTGACGCTTGTATTTTCTTAAATTTCCATTCGTCTCCTTAGTTCTTGAGTGGATGAACATTTACTTGCACCTATATTGAGCTTTATACACATGCTCCACCATGGCTCAAATTAGCAGTCAAAAGGGCACACGTATTCCTTTGAAGTCACATGTTGAATTCCTGTGCTTACCTGCATTAGTATTAAATATCTTAGCACTACCTGTTAGAGGATTATGTGTTGTATTGGGTAATGATAGACTAAAGAAACATGAACACTTCAGTTTGGTTCTGTGTTAGATTCTTGGACTCTCCGACACTTGTCACACAATGAATGTGTTAAACACTAGTTGTACAAAATCAATATAGTCCAACATTTGTAAACATGTACGAACACTTAAACTTTGAATAAATTTTGAGAGTGAAATGCCATTTTTTAAGCATATAAATGCATTAACCTATTGAGTTCGATTTTTTTATGGATTAAAAATGATATATATTTGAACTTATGTATGCTTTGACGAACACTTGCCTTGTTCTTGTCCTAGATTTTTTTAAAAAGTTATGTATCACAGTGTCTGTGCCCAAATATGTTGTGTTTTTGGAGCTCTTATGTAGAGCGGATCTCCATAACACAATTAGGAAGCATTTATATCCTAAAAAGACAATGATGTTTATTTGATCTCTACTGTTGGGGAGACCTAAATACTGAACTGAAGATTTAATTTAGTAAAATAATTTTCTTATGCTTGCCTTTCTCCAAGTTGGACGAATGTGTAAAAGAGAAAAGGATCCAATCAACTGTCTCTTTTTCTGCTGCCCTTTCTAGCATCGGTTCATTGAGGAATGCTTCAAACTTTTATCTGATTTTACTGTTGCCAATAGAGGTGTAAATATGCAAGCCTTCGATTCCTTTCACCACTTAAAATATTAACATAAATTCATGAGATTGTTTCTCATCTAGAAAAAAATCGACAACTTTTGGGGTATTTCAGACTATTGGAAAGTGATTTGAACTAGATTTATCTCCGCTGGTGTGTTATCAACTAGTAACAGCATGGAGAATCTAGCATTTAAGCCCCAAATAATATTTTTATTTTTTCCATTTGTCATTCTGTTCGTTTATTTTCCTGAGAAATTTTGAATTTGTAGACGCGGCCTCATGCAACTGTTGAGATAGAAATTTCAGAAGATATGCAGCTGGTGCATTTTGACTTCAACAGGTAGGTCAACATTGAGGTTGTAGGAATGTGATGTGGAGTATTTCCCAGTTCCCTATATTCTTTTATTTATTTATTTATTTTTAACTAATGCAGAAACTAACCAAGTTTAGGCTTAACAATGACTTCTATTAGCTTTGGACAACCACACGTTGTACAATTGGAACTCTGAAAGTAGTTTGATTTTCATTATCTCACGCTGTTCTTGCAGTACTCCTTTTGAGCTCCATGATGACAATTATGTTTTGAAGGCGATGAAATTTTGTGACAGACCGCAATGCGATAATACAGCACAAAATTTTACTCCTGATGGTGGGGAGGGTTCTAGCATGTCAGGCCTGTATCAACCACCCCATATCCCTATTCCTTCATTGTCTAACACGCCTGTTAGAACACCAACCTCACCACCACTTCCTGGAATCATAAAAGCTCGTGTCAAACACGAACATTAATATCGGTTGGACCGAGCTTGACCTTGAGTGTCTTCTTGTGCATTAATCTCTGCATGATTGTATATTCTGCATGTTCTTACTGCTGTGGCCTTCTTGATTATTGTGGAATCATATAGGGATGATAGTTCACTACATCAAACTTCATGCAATCAAATTCATTTAGCTTGGAACTGATTTAAGTCGTTGGGTGGCTTAGAGCTAATTCTTTTCTTCAGATGTTCTTCAACTTTTCTTATACTGCATTTGTTTAGTCATATAATGTTCCTTTTTCTATTCCTCATCCTTGTAGAAGTATAGATTTGAGATGTATTAGGATTGTGGAGGGTTGATTAAACTATAAATCATATTACTGAATGGAGTTGAACAATGCTGCGAATCTGTTTACTTTGTACAGAATTCTAATTCCAATGCCAAATATTGTCTTATTATATTGTTTGGAGAAAGATTATTTCTTGCTATTTCATTCGTACGTCTTCTGGAGGGTGTTTTTGTGAAGCATTTTTTTCTTCCTAATATGGTATTTTAAGAACTCTTAGATTAATTTTTTTAGCAAAAATTGCTAGAGTTATTGAGAATGTTATGCGACATCTTTACGACTCGATTCAATCATATCAAGTTAGTGACATTCATTCACTTGAAAATCTATCGTTAACAGTTGTAGTATTGCTTGTCTAATTGAAAAAATTGGATGAATATTGTACTTTTGAAAAATATTTAGAAAAATAATGTTGTTTTGAAATTATTTGGAGAAATAGGTGAATATTTGTCTCTCATATGTCTTACCCTAAACCTTAGACTTATGAGAGAGAAACTCTTATGTCTTGGCTTCAACCCAAGACCTTATTATTTTTATTCTTATTTTTTAAGTTTCTAACTAAACAAAAATGGTGTAATTTTCTCTTTTTTGTTTTTTTTAAATTTTTAAATAAAGTGTAACTAAATAGTAACTTTTCTCTATTTTTTTTAATTTTTAAATAAATTACTTTGTATTTGTAACTAAATTAAGATTTTGTAACTTTTCTCTATTTTTTTTTTAAATTTTAAGTAAATATTTTTTTATTTATAACTAAATTAAGATTTTGTAATTGGTAACTAAATAAAGATATTTAAATAAAAAATTATCTATCTGATCATATTTTTTTAAAATTTAAAAAGTGATTGTATTAGACTTTGTTCTTTTAATAATAATTGTAATTGTAAAAAAAAAAAGAAATATGCGTAAATTAAAATGTTTTGATCAATGTTTTATTATCATTTAAAAGTTACAGGAAAATGAATGTGTTTCACAACCCGGACTTCTTCGATTTCGAGTAGGTTGTTGTCGTCGATTTCGAACTATATGTTGATCTGACTTCTTTTGACTCTGACTGGGTTCTCGTTGGTACTCTTGTAGCTCTGGTTCAGTAGATGCTTTATAGTATAAATATTCATTATATTCTCCACGGTTGTGTTCGTGCCTATACATGTATAAATTTGATGGACCAACATCCATGTATGAAGACGATGCATCGACCCCTGAATCAAAATATCGTGTACTGGCCACTAAAGTAAATGACCCTTGGCCAAATGCTGGCATCATCATCGTCGGGCTACCATAACCAGCGTGACTTTTTGTGTTTGTGTCATATGAGACATTTCTTCTACATTTTGTTAAACCTCATGGAGTTCAAGTTCTTCCACTCAAACGCGTCCTCTATGAACTTGTGCAGGTACAATAGGTACATCATACATATAATGTATCTTCTCCATGTACCTTGCTTTATACTCTTCTGACACTCTCCACCCACTAAGCACGTCCCATATTTTTTGCAGCAATTTCTATGCTTAGTGGGTCTCAGGCAAGTTCCATAAGTCTTGCATCGCATTGAATTCTTGGTGCATACTCTGCTACGCGATGGATTGCGTTGTATTTTCAACGCCTCTTGAAGGTTCAGTTATGCTCAAGTGATGAATTTCCTTTATCAATTCTTAGCATTGCTTCTGGCTAGACGTTGAGAAGCGTTTAAGTCATTGGATTCATCTTTTGATAAAATCCTGCGATGAACAACACCAAAAGATCAAAGTATCCTAATAACACCGCATTTCAAACATTGAGCACATTACAAGCACAAAGTATAATTCTAAATGTATTTGATGTGTTTCCTATGTTTTTCTCATAATAATCCCAAATATGGACCCATAATAACACGTACTTCTACATGCTATCATTCTCTATTCTTTTTCTATCTTTAACCTCAATATCAAATTCTTGTACAAGAAAAATCTAACGAATCGAGGGTGGCTTGACGTCTTTCTTTGTCATTAAGAATTTACTAACTAAATGGCTGGTATGAACAATAACAGAAGATGCCACTAATTACAAGCAAAAATTTTCCACTGTAAAGATAACCGCAAGCAACTCTTTCTCCGTGGTAGCATAGTTTTGTTGCACAACGTAGTAAAATAGATGAAATAACTTCTTCTTCTTTTTCCTAAGGAAAACCCTCCCCTGCATGATTAGATGCGTCACACATAAGCTCAAATAGTTACACCTAGGGGTGTGCACGGTTCGGTTTGGTCCGGTTTTGGGTCGAACCAATGACCAAGCCGAACCTCTCGGTTTTCCTACACATTGAACATTGAAAACCGAGTTTCATCGATTTTGGTTGTTGAACCGAACCAATTTTCTTCAGTTTAGATTGGTTCGGTTCGGTTCAAACCGTTTAGAAAAAATAAAAAAAAAACATCAAATCATTCCTAAGTTAGGTCCGAGCCTAAAGAAAAAAATAATAACAAAAGGTTTTGTGCCTAGCTTTTGGTGATTTAGTATATGTATTTTTATTAATATAAATATTTACATAATTAATATAATAGGTTACGGTTCGGTTCGGTTTTTCATGGTTTTAAAAGGTGGTGAACCGAAGACCGAATCGATCCTCTGAGAACCGATGGTTCCATATTTTTTAATAAACCGAACCAAACCAAATGATTTGGTTCGGTTCGGTCTGGTTTGTCGGTTTTTCTCGGTTTTTGCACACCTCTGGTTACACCTAGTCAGGGGCAACAAAAACCAGTGCAATGGTTAGCACATTCTTCAATATTTGAAACGCTTGGAGACCGATTTCGTCAAAGTTGTATGACTTTTCAATTTCTAATAAGACGTTAAGCGATTTGACAATTTGTCAAATCTTCTGTAGAACCCAATATGACCTTGGAAACTTCTGAGAGTTTTTTCATTGCGGGAAGCGGTAGTTTTGAAATATCTTCTATTTTCGCTTGATCAACCTCTAAGCCTACCTTGGAAATTTTGTGTCCTAACAGTATTCCCTCAAGAACCATGAAAGAACACTTATCCCAATTCAGCACAAGATTTGTTTCCTCACACCTACGCAATACAACTTTTAAATTTGAAAGACATGAGTGAGAATCTCCAAAGATTGAGAAATCATCCATAAACACCTCAACTAATGGCTCCATGAAATTAGAGAAAATTGTTATCGTGCAGGCTGAAATGTACTCGACTCATTGCAAAGTCCGATGGCATGCATTTGAACGCAAAGTTCCGTTGGGGAATGTGAACGTTGTTTTCTCTTGATCTTCTGGCACAATAAGGTTTGATTATATCCTAAATATCCATCTAAGAAGAAGAAGAATTTATTTCCTGCAAGTCTATCCAACATATGGTTAATGGAAGGCAATGGAAAATTGTTCTTCTTGGTAGCAAGATTGAGTTTACGGTAGTCCAAACATATGCACCAATCAGTAATAGGCTTGGATGGAATCAATGGAATCAATTCATTCTTACTATTGGTCACAACAGCCATGCCACCCTTCTTTGGCAACATTGTGCAGGACTTACTCAATTGATGTATACAGTAATAGCAGTATTCACAGTATCCAACTTATATAAACTAAAGTATTGCTTACAATGGGGTGGAATGCGATGAATGATATGCGGGTGGATGAGTATGAATGATGTTGAACTAACTTTAACATAGCACAAACATGAGAATAAGTGAAGGAAAAGCCTTTTGTAAAATGACACGTGCTGAAAAGGTTTATGATTCATTTGAAGCGATACGAATCTTATATTTTAACTACAAATTAAGGCAAGCGACCTCTTGGTGCCTTCGCCCATATATTCACCTTTCGTGATATAAATGTTGAGGTTAGAATACTTCATTTTTATCTAAGTAAATATTAACTTGATATTCATATTTCAACCTTTATTTAAAGGAAGCAACCTCTCGGTGTCTAAAACACACACACTCGCAGTTCTAATATGTATATAATAAGGTTCAAAACGCATAACTGATTTTTTTTCTAAAATTATTTCTTCGGTTGTTTAATGGGATCTCAGTTACTTACTCTCTCAAGTAGTTAACTACCAATACTTAATTAATTCTTTAGAATATAATTAGGAGTTGATTATAGCTTTGATTAAACAAAATGATTATTTCATTCACAAATATTTCTCAAAGAACTTGTTCATCTTTTCATTTCAATCCTAATACAGATAACATAACAAGGAAAAAGGTAAAGAGATGAAAGAATGATAATGAAATGCAATTGCATTCAAAATAAAAAAGTGTAGGTCTCTTAACCAGCAAATTCTAATACAAGTACAATTGAAATTGAAAATAAAAATGAAAAGAAAGAACGTTGAGTCAAGCCGCTGAATGCGATTCTGAATTAGTTGGCTCCATGGGTGTCTGTTTTAAGAAGGTTAGGGAATGGGATAAGTGGACTCCATCTCCAATCTCAAGGAAGCATTAAGTTCTCACCTAGAACTTCAAAGAGAGAAGAGGGAAAATGAGATGACAATGGCGGATTGGGCAGAGCTTCAGGAAGATTATTTCTCCCTAAAAGTTTGTGTGTTGAAAATGAAGCTCTTAAGGTCTATTTATAGATGTTGAGGTAGCATCTTCACATGAGATCTAACAAGTACAATAAATTATTTTGCCTCGTTGTACATCTACCTTGTGTCATTTAGATTGTCTTTTGGCATCTTTGGTGACATTCTCACCAACTCGTTTGTCGTGTAATGATTCTTCATCATGTGGTGCATTTTTTACTGCATAGTTTGTTGACGTGAGTCAGATTGTATTCGGGTTGTATCATCTGATGAAGCTCTTATTCAGTGTTCTTTTTTTTCTATCATCCTACATTCAAAACATGAAAAATATGTGATAAACAGGCATTTTGGCGCTTTTGTAACTTGTAGATCGTGTAGCTTATCGTTTTCTTGAATTTATTACTTGTTATCTCACTTTCTCACTTCTTCTCCATTATTCTAAATAGAAGGCTATTACAACTTGTATTTCTACAAGTTATCATACCCCCAAATTTAGAACAATGCTTGTTCTCAAGCATAACTCTATAAACTAAGCTAAATTTTCACAAGTTTTGATGCGATCACTAAACTTCTCATCATGCTTTCTTATCTTGGCTTAAGTACTTAGACTATTCATTCTTTGGAGGCATACTACTACTTATAGAAATACGTATGGACTCTAAACACGATAATCTTAAGTCTTAAAATACCCTTGTTCATTCTCAGAAAATCTTATTTTCCTTTTCAGAAATACTCATTCCTTCCTCGCTTATGATTTTATTCATTTGTTCTTGTTTCAAAAATACTCATTCCTTCCTTGCTTATGATTTTATTCATTTGTACAAAATGCGTTGCTCTGAAAATCTTTGGTATTGTATGAATCAATTTTCTTCACAACTATAACTCTTATCATCGCCTTTATTTATTTTCATCGACCAGTCATTGGAGTTGTGCTCATTATTTTCGACTATTCGCAAATGTCGTTCACATCTTTAACTCATAACTAGGCTTGCGATGACATTTGAGCTCTTTATTTTCAAATAAGTAGTTAGGATAAAGAGTAAGTCCGTTTTCTTTTGCATTTTTTCTATTTTTTAAATAAGCGTTTTGGAAGTTATTTTGAATTTTTGAACGCGTTAGCTCAAACCTGGTACACCCTCAAATTTTAGAGTGCAACAAGGTCCTCATTGCTGAAAGTAAATTGTAAGATGAACTTAGAAAAATTTACAAAAGAGGTTTGTAAAGCTTGCTCACCTAATAATTTCCAAAATTGTTTCCTAAGGCAGGTTCCTTAACTAAAGTCTAGATACCTAGAATACTAAGCTAAAGTTGTGATACGCATAGTTAATATCATTGAAGTTATCCTTGCAAAAGCAATAAATCAAAGAAAAAGTACTTAAGTTCATAAGAGTTAATCAAGTAACAAATAAAGAAAAGTTGCAATAAGAATGAGGATAACTTGTAATTTCATTCATTGCATGGAAAAGATAAGATGATTACAAGTTACACAATAGATATAAAAACTCAAAAGAAGAAATAATAACACCAACACCCCAAAATTTAATCTTTCTTTGTTTCTGGATTGTCAAGTTGTGGAGGAGGGATGGGTTGTTGTAGTTCAAGCGGGATGACTAGAGCAGGAACGCATTATACGAAGACGTCATGAATGTAATTCATTAAGGTGTTAAATTGGCCATTGTGTCTCTCTGAAACGTGTCGTATCAAACTATTCATCTGACACACCATACTTTTCAACACGACATTCTCAGTGTTAAACTGAGCAATGCCCGCATCCACCTTGTTGTTGAGTTTTGTGTGATCTGTCTCCAAACTCTCCAACTTTGCTTCACAACTTCAAGGTCTCCTCTCAATCTCCATAATGGAGCTTGTAGTGTTGGAATAAAGAATTCATCTCATTCAACTCAGTGTTGGACCTCTCTCTACTCTTCAAGGAACTTATGAAATTTGTATCGCAAATCACTTTGATTGCTCGTCACAAAGTCTATAGCTTCATTAATGGTCCCGAGAATGTCTGCTTGATGAAGATATCTTCCTCCTGCACGTCCATCATATTTCATCATTAATAGGCATTGATTCGTCGTCTGGATGAGAACATGCCTCACCATCATAGTCGCGAAACATATCTTAATTAAACTTTATAATATAAATTTTATTTTGGATTCAGAATTTATAACAAGTAAACCACTTATTCATTAACAATTTATTAAAAAACACCTCAATAACAACTTTATTGAATAACAAAATAGTTTAACATTCACAAATTAGGTGTTTTAGGTCATTAAACCCATTATATACTCCCAGTTGGACTAAAACTCAGTGGTATTATATATAAATGTCAAATTTAAGTAAGAAAAATGAATACAATAAACTAGGGTATACATCAGATACATACCTAATATTTCTTCCACTTATCCTAGTTCACAAAACCTGTAATCCTAGACTCACTAGATGACAATCAAACGATTTAGTTATGAGGATCTTTGCAAATGGATTAACCAAATTGTTTGTACTATCTCTCTGATGAGATGATATTTTCGCTCAATATGTTTTCCATGTTTATGGCTTCTAGGTTTTTTGAAATTTACAACTACTCCACTGTTATCAAAATAGGGTGTGACAAACCGATGCATATTCAGAAAAGCTTTCAGATCTATCAAGAATTTTCTAAGTCATACTGCTTTTTCCGCTGCTTCATATGCAGCTACATACTCAGCTTCCATGGTGGAGTCAACCATACAACTTTGCTTGATACTCCTCCAAATTATAGCTCCTCTATTTAGAGTAAATGTTGATTATGATGCTTATTTTCTTAAATTCTTATTAGACTAAAAATCAAAATCTATGTATGTTGTAAGGATTAGATCCCCACCTCCATACACAAACATATAGTCCCTCGTTCTCCAAATATACTTAAGGATATTCTTAACGGTAGTTCAATGATCATATCTCAGATTGGACTGAAACCTGTTGTCTATCCCTATGGTGTAGCATATGTCAGGTCTGGTACATAACATAGTATACATTAAACTACCAGTTGTTGATGCTTAGGGAATATGTCTCGTATCCTCAACTTCTTGAGATATCCTAGGACAATGTTCCTTAGACAAATGAATTCCATGTTTAAAGAGTAAGACACCTCTTTTGAAATTCTATATCTTTTATCTAGACAACATAGTGTCAATATAAGTTGCTTGAGACATAGGTAGTGTTATGTTCTTGCGATTCCGAATTATTTGGATCCCAAGAAGAAACTAAGCTTCACCCAAATATTCATTTGGAACTGTGTAGCTAGTCAATCTTTAAATGTCAGTCAGGTATCCTACATCATTCCAATGAGTAGGATATCATCAACATATAGAACTAAAAATGTTACACTGGTGTTGACAATCTTCTTGTATACACAAGGTTCATCAACATTCTCTATAAAGCCATAAGATTTGATTGTAGTATCAAATCTTATATTCCAGGATCGAGAAGCTTGTTTTAACCCATAGATAGATCTCTTAAGCTTGCATACATTATATTCTTGACCCTATTCCACAAACCCCTCTATATGAGAGATGTAAATACTTTCGTGAAGATAATCATTCAAAAATGTTGTTTTAACATCCATTTGCCAAATCTCATAGTCATAATATGTGGCGATGGATAAAAATATTTTGATTGACATTGACATTAACTCCCTTTCTTTCGGTAAAGCTCTTTTCTATGAGTCTTGCCTTATAGATTTGTACCTTTCTAACGACGTCCCGTTTTCTCTTGTAGACCCATTTGCAACAAATAGGTTTTACCACTTCTAGTTGATCTACAAGTTCCCAGACTGAATTGAAGTACATCGACTCCATTTCAAGGTCCATGACTTTAATCTACTGATCTTTATTCACATCATTCATTGCCTGATTATAGGTCAATGGATACTTGACCCCGTCATCAGGTATGACGAGTTGTGTTTCTCTTAAACCCAAGTATGGTCAGGTTGGTGTATAACTCTCCTACTACATTGAGGCACTCTCAATTTTTTAGACTAATGTGATCGATCAAAGGTGCTAGCTTCATCCACTACTTTAGAACATGAACTAGCTTTATCAACAACTTTTGTTTATTTATATGCAGCTTCTTCGAAAATATCTTTTAATATTAGTTTACTCCGAGGTTCATGATTTCTAATGTGATCTTCCTCCAAGAATGTCACGTTTATCGATACAAACACTATATTCACCTGAGCATCATTAAAGAGACCATCTTTAGTTTCTTTTGGGTAGCCTACAAATAGACATATTTTCGAACGATGTTCTAGTTTCTTAGGATTTTGCACCAACACGTGTATCTGACATCCCTAAATATAGATAGCAATCTCTAGAGCATGTCTCCAAAAGGAATTAGGAAAGTTTGCAAAGCTCATCATTGAGCGAACCATGTCCAACAAGGTTCTGTTTCTTTTTTTAGATACACTATTTTGATGTGTATTCGGTGTGCGAGTTGGAATTTGATTTCAAATTCTATCAGGTAGTTTTAAAAGCTTAAATCCATGTACTTACCACCTCAATCTAATTGAACTATCTTAACCATTTTACCTAATTGGTTCCAACCTTTGCCTTGTACTTTTTGAAGTTTTCAAGAGCTTCGAACTTATGATGCATTAGGTAAACATAGCCATATCTAGAATAATCTTCTATAAAACTTATGAAATATTTGTACCCTCCTCATGTTTTGACCTTCATAGGTCCACAAAGGTCTGTATGTACGAGTTCTAAGGGATCTTTCGCTTCAAGACCTTTTCCAGTTATCTTTTTGTCATTTTACCCTCAAGACAGGAATCACATGGTGGTAAAGAGTCATCTTCTAACTGACTTAGATGATCAGTCTTAACCAATCTCTCAAGCCTATTGAGATTTATGTGACCTAATCTCAAGTGGCAAAGATAGGCATTAAAGAAACCTTTTTTTTGTTTTGCGTTTCAGCTGTTCTAAACATTTCTGTATTCAAAACAATATTTTCCTTGGTTGGTCTTAACAGTTATTTTCTAGTTTAGCAGAGCAAATTTGAATTTCTTTTTAACTAATGAACACTTCATTAATATCAAAAGTAACTTTAGTAACTTTATACATTTGTTCCATTAAACAGGTGATAGAAGCTAAATTCCTTTTCATATTAGGAACAAGTAATACATTTTCTAACAAAATATATTTTTCTCCAAAACATAACTTCATGTCTTCCACTGCATCCGCCGAGACTAGCTCTCTTGTTTCAACCCTCAAAATTATCTAGTCGTCTTTAAGCCACCTCTAGGAACTAGTTTCCTAAGAAAAACAACAAACATGGTTAGTAGCTCCTGAATCTAGTATTTAGATGGAGTTATCATTATTCACTAAACAAGTTTCAACAACTAGTAAATCATATTTACCTTGTTTTGCTTTTTCAGCTAGGTATTTAGGACAATCTCTCTTCCAGTGTCTATCTTCGTTGCAGTGAAAACATATTCCCTTATCAACAACTTTTTTTTCTTATCTTTGCTTGCATCAATTTTTTTCCCTCTCTTTCTTATTTACATAAATACTTTTTCCTTTAAAAGAAGATGAACCAGTCTTATCTTTAGATGAAGACGCCTTCAGAAATTTCCTCGAGGTAGCAACATTTGTCTCCCCATTTCTTCCTTTAGACTTCATCAATGACTGATAAGTCTGAAGCTCATTCAGTAAAGATTTCAGGTTATACTCAATCTTGCTCATATTAAGATTGGTTCTAAATTGTAGAAAACTCTTCGAAAGAGATTCCATAATAAAACTTGTAACGTCCCGAATTTCCAAACCGAATCGGGCCATTACTTAATTAAAACCAGTAGAAAATCAAGTTTGAAAGACAAAAAGTAAAATAAATCAAATCCTATTGTTGGATCAAACCAAACATTTAAAAGAGTCATGAAATCGAATACTTAACTAAAATAATGAAAAAGAAAAGTACCTATGGGATCCCTAAAATAGTTTTCTAAACCAAATAAATACATCAAATAAAAATAAAACAGTTTAACCGTAAAAATGTCAAAATAACATAAAGCGGAAGCAAACGGGTCTCGTAGTCCTCTCCAATATGGTCATTGGTTCTTCTTGTCCCTCGTCGATTCGTTTTTACCTTTGCCTGAAACACAACATAGAAAGGATGAGTATAAAAATATACCCAGTAAGGAACCCACTACTGATTCCACTAGGTGACCGTTAACTCTCTCTAATAACCCGTACTTTACGCAACACAGTCAATTGATTTAGTAGGAACGGTCATGTTGGAGCAATACGCGACACATGCTTGCTAACCGATCCTGCCAGAACAATACACCACATAGGCTTGTTAACTGGCACTGTCAGAGCAATACGCCACACAGGCTTGCTATCTGACCCTGTCGGAACAATACGTCACACAAGCATGTTAATCGACCCTCGCGACAATACGTCACACAGGCTTGCCACACCGTCCCACCGCCAAGTACAAAGTCATTAGGTAAAGTTAATAGACACCATATCCAACAATCAATTTTTCAGTAAATATAGTGATCACAACATGTTTAATCCTCATACATCAGATAACACAATTCAAACTCATAACAGGTCATGCATAATCCATACAACACACATACAAGAACCCAAAGTTAACACCACAGTATAGGCAAATATAACCATCTTCCACACCTTATTCGCCAAAGGCGCGGATTCAGTAGAAGTATTCATTACCTCGAATCACAGAAATTTTCTTAGATGAAGTAGCCTCCAATAGACCCTAAACACAAATACCCCCGATTGAATCTTTAATCTGAACCTTCAAACAATAGAGAAACACCTAATTTAATCCAAGATAAACCTCATATAAAACTTCATTGGGTACTCTAAAAACCCAATTCGAATTCTACCTAAACCTTACCAAACACACCAACAAACAGCAGTGGCAGCGGTGTTGGGCAGTGACAGAAGACGACTCGGCTCAGAAAGGCAGCTCGACTCGACTTGACTTGATTTGCAGAGCTGGCGTCACTCGCGGCTTGGGAAACGAACTGGCGCGCGAATGGGATGCCGGCTCGAAGTTCTTGTGCGCGCGAGTGGAGACTGACTCGGCTTCAACGTGGATGGTGGCGCTTGGCAGAGAAATGGCTGCACGCAGATGGAGGCATCGACTTTTCAGATCGAGCGGCGCACAGCTTCGGCGAGGAGGCGCTGGCGTGGCTGAGCTTCGACGAGTGGCTAACGGCGGAGAATAGATATGGGAAGCACGGCTGTTGACGCGAAGCAGAACGCTGAGTGGGGTGCGGCGCGTCGAGGCTTGAAGCAGCTGCACGGCGCCAGATCTGGCACGTGGAAGTGCAACGTGAGTGGCTGGAGATGGACGGTGCGGCTTCGGCGAGACGTTTGGCAGGACGTTTGACATGGAGATGGCAACGTCGGCTAAGACGGAGATGCGGCGACGAGATGAGAGGGAGGGACGGCTAGGGTTTGCAAGAAGGGAAATTGGGGAAGATGAATTGCACGGATCTCAATGTGCTTTAAATAAATAATATTAACAAAATATTATTATATCAATATTATTTATTTCCCTTTTTAAAAAAAAATCTCCAAATTTCCACATTATTTTCTCTCCCCTCAATAATAAATCTTTCCCTCTCTCCTCATTAAATTCTCTTTTTCTCTTTCTTCCAATAAATTCTCTTTCCTCCTTCCAACACAAACAAAATAAAAACCACAATAAATAAAATTATTTCAACAACCAAAACCAAAATTTAAATTCAACACAAACATCCCAAAATAAAAAGAAAACCAACATTTAATAAGATAATTTGTCACACCCTCTCCCAGACCCTCTACTCTTAGCCTAAGAGACGGCGTCAAGCCAGCGAATCTCGTCCTTACCTTGATGATCCTCACTGACTATCTTAACTTAACTGCGACTTAAACAATACCAATAACTTAAAAAGTGCGGAATAAAAAAAAACTCAAACTTAAGACATAACGGCGGAAACTAAACAAATATCTTTTACATAGTGCAACTCATACTATCTTATACAATCCATCTCACTGTACCAAAACTTATTATAACAGTAACATGCATGATTTACTACTAACGTACAATAGTACTAAAACTTCTCGAGTAGCAGACAGTCTGTGGTAGGTTAGGCTTCGGGATCACGGTCTCTACCTAGAAAGTGGGAAAACAATTTGAAAGAATGAGCAACGCCCAGTGAGTGATGCTTTAATAGAAAATACTTAAAACATATATATAGTATAGCTAGAAATCATTGACTTACAAACCTTCATAAATCAAATAATAATTGAAACCATAAATCATAATTTAAACTAAATCACTTGAAAGATGCTTGCACGATACTTATCTGTAAATCATGGTAAAACTATGTATAACTGAAATCATGCTAAAACATGAATATCTGAAAATCTGTAAGCAATGTGTATCAAACTGAACTACGTAGTAGTGGGGAAACCTAGCACTAGCTACGTCTTTGCCGCAGTGGAGTAATCTCACACTAACGACAGCTATATCTACGTCGTGGTTTGATCAGGACCAACGACGTCTTCGTCGAGGTAGAGCCAGCTCAACACAATAACGGTATCCTACGTTATAGTGGAGCTAGCAACTATAACGCCTTTACCAAAGTGGGGTGAACCCCGTATTAAGGCAGCGAATCTGCATTGCAGTGGGGCCAACACTTGCAACGTCTTTGTCATGGTGGAGTATCTCAACACCATGATAGCGTATAACTACGAAGTAGCGGAGCCACCACCCACAACGTCTTTTTCATGGTGGGACGAACCCTCATGCAAGGCAGCACACACCCTAGTGTGCACACCTAGTATAGTAGCCTCAGGCTCACATGGATACTCATGCTTAAAATCAAATCATTATAAAACGTGCAAGTCACATAAAACATATCATCATCTCCAAATCTCCTAAAAAATAAATTCATAAACGACCCTTAAATCACTTGGCACGAAAATAGAGGAAAACCGAATTTTCCTTAATTTTCTTTTTTAATTAATTCTTTTCTCCCAAAATATTATTTATAAACATAATTATATACATACATTCATGCATATATATATATACACACACATACACACACACACACACACACACACACACACACACATATATATATATTCGTTCTTCTTCTTCTTCTTCATTTTTCTTCCTTTAATTTTCAGTTTCCGACCATTGCACTGACCATACTTCGACGAGCCAATTCTCTTAATCTACTAATATTTAGAGGCTCTAACATATGGCAAATGATTTCTACATGAGTCTATTTGCTTACCTTAAATGTTTAGCTTCAAACTCCTCGTGGATAGCTCGAAATCGCCTCTTGTAGTCTTCTTGCCCAGTTTCCCAGCGAGCTTAAATCTGAGATTTAAAAATTTGATTTCTTCCTACACAAACCAAATTAACTCAATTTCTTTTACATAACTTTAAATGAACTAATAATCTAGCTTACCTCCAAAATGTAGATCTTAACTCGGCCTGTAGACGGAGAATTTAATTTTCAAAGTTTCGAGTTCATTTTTCACGCTTTCCAGCAGTTCGAGCACTTTTCCTTCAAATTCAGTGGTCTCTTCGGTCAAATTTCTCCAAATTAAGCTGTCCATCAGCTTCATCTCTCTTTTCTACACAATTTAGACACAAATTTCGTTTAAATTGGTTGAGAATTGACTTCAATTTCTCATTTCTCCTCAAGGTGCTCAACTTAAAATTTTTCATAAATTTTTATGTTCTTGCTATCGGGTTCCTTCTCCATTTTCTTCAGTTTCCTCCTCAATTTCCTTTTCTACTTCTTCAATTGACCAGCAGCAGCATGACCATCAGCTTACTTACCCTAGCACAGGGGGCTCCTGAGCATTCTGACAATTGATGTCGTCTTAAGAAATCTCCATTGAAATTACATCCAATTGGAGAAGAAGTTAATAAATTTCCCTTTTCTCTTCCATTCTTACCTTCACGGCACACAAATTAAAAAAATGCTATTTTTCTCTTCTTCTTTTTTTTGAAAAAAATGATAAATACAAAATAAATAAAAAAATAAATAAATATTTTTCTTTTCTTTTATTTTCTTTTTTTCTTTTTATAAAATAATTAATATTAACTTATTTATTTATTATTTTTTTTAAAAAAAATTACTATAATGTCCTTTCCAAAAATTTACTAAAATACCCTCAGATTATTTTATTATTATTATTATTTAGACAAAATTACTAAAATGTCCTTTCCAAAAATTTACTAAAATACCCTTCGATTATTTTATTAATACTTTTACAACAAACAACT
>JBBPDJ010000021.1:8752123-8768923 GCA_037974625.1 Cucumis cinereus
TATATATATATATATATATATATAATATTATACTCGGGTCGGGTCGGATTGATTCGACCCCTAAATTTCAAGAACCGGCTACCCAACCCAACTTTTATTTTTTTTCTCAAAATTGCAACCCAACCCAGTCCAAAATAAAAAATAAAATGTGACACAACCCAACCCTTACGATTTGAGTTGGGTAATCCAGGTTGGTCGAATTATCGAATTTTTTGAACACTCCTAAATGGGAGTGAAAAAAATGAAAATTAAAAAATAGGTGTGAAAGATTTTCAAAAGTTCCGTCTTAAAAAAATACGAAACATGAAATAATAATAATAATAATAATGAATTTGCCACTTCATTACCACCTCAACAGTAAGTTGCCACGTAATCAATTCAATCTTATTAAAAGATTGAATCCAATAAGATAAAAAAACCATCCCAGTTTTACAAATAATTTATGCAAATACTTTCCTAAAGAATCCTATTCTCACACTAAATCCAACAGGTCATCTGCTTATCCTAAAGAGGGGAAGAAGTGAATTTCAACTTGTGTAGCTATGTTCCTAACTCCCTACTTGAACAAGTCCCCAAGATGGTAGGCTCGTTGAGTCATTGACACAGTCTACTCTCACCCATACAAATCAAAGATTTGTCTTCATATACAGGAGTTCTAACTAACTAAGGATTGAGATTGAGTTACATTCAAATATCCTATGAAATGCTAATCTCTTCAGTCAACAGTGTTATAAATAAAGATCGATCATTTCGCGGCTCGGATACCCCCACTTACATGTCTCCATATGAACAATTAGGATCACGTCGTTTGTAGCACCTACAACTTTTGTAACAATTACAAATTGGGTCGTATTCGTAGTGTCACAAGGATAAGACGTCCAACCTTATTCATATACTACAAACCATTTAAGTTATTACTTAAACACGATCCACTTATATGTCAATCACATACATGTTTATGTTACAATAAATAACCTCATATCTTAGTTTACTTAATTGAGTTATCCAAGTCATACAAATTGAAATAAATAACACTTCATTAATAAACCCCAACAGCCACATGATTTTAAATCATCTATCACAATGAGAATCTTAAATGATATCAATGCAAAACATTTTCTATTCAAAACAACCTAACACTTTTAATATCTTAAATCTATTTACAATACATCAACCACATAATTTAAAATATGAAGTTTTAAGTATTCTTAAATTTCAATTTTGTAGCTAGAAGTTTTAAACAATGCCAAATACATTAAGGGGATGTTTAGGGCAAAGACAATGTAGGACTAGAATAACCACATTTTCAATAAATACTATTTAAAACTCACTTTTTACCCAAACGCCCCCTAAATGTCGTAAGAAGTATAAGGTTTTTTTATATATAAGGAAAACCAATGTAATAGTAAAAATTTTAGTCAACTCAGTCGTAAATATATTTTCTGAAAACTATTTTGTGAGATGAGTTTATTAATTTATTTTCCTTCATCATTTTACATTTTTTATTTTATTTATATACATTTAGATTACATCATTCTTATCTATTTAGTGACTTTATTTTATGTTTATTTTTATTAATTTTTGAAATAATTTATGGATATCAAGTAAACATCTTAAACTCTACTTATTAGATTATTTATATAAAGCTCCATCAACAACATTTTTAGATATGCGACTAGAAAAACTAAGGGAGAGTTTGGAGTGCATGAGACTATTATAGTGTGTGATTATCATAGTCTGTGGGTTATAATAAAGTGTGTGTTAGTATGTGTTTGGAGTGCATAGTATTTATAGTATAGGTTATAATAGTCTGTGTTTGAGATACAAATTTTTATAGTTCAAATTATAGCGGCCTGTAAAATAAATATTGGTTATTTTAGATCATGTCTATTTTTTTTGTCATACATATATTTAGGTACATAAAATATCATTTTTGGAAAACATGGTTCAAACTATACCTTCCACCAATTTATACAAACTAGTTTATTACTACTTGAGATGCACATGCAATACAATTTTATAATATAACATCTTTTATTGAAATGTGATTTTATTAAATATTATTAATTATGTAGTTCATTTAATAAATTCAATATTGTCTATATATATAGTATTCAGATTTTATTAAGATCTTGAAATAAAATTTTATAAACTTTTGTCATTTTAACAAATTTGAAAAAGATAATGGATTTTTTTTTATCATAATATGCTAACTTCAAATTGAAATAAAGTAATATTTTAATCTTGAATTCAATTATTGAAAAATTATATTTTTTTAATCAAATTATATTTGAGGAATAAG
Source organism: Cucumis cinereus (assembly GCA_037974625.1). Taxonomy (NCBI): domain Eukaryota; kingdom Viridiplantae; phylum Streptophyta; class Magnoliopsida; order Cucurbitales; family Cucurbitaceae; genus Cucumis; species Cucumis cinereus. The sequence goes on from JBBPDJ010000021.1 coordinate 8,754,426, forward strand.
AAAGTCATGGGATGTACATGTCATAAAATTTTCTAATATAACCTTTTTAATAGAAATTAATATGTGAATTTATTAATTTTTGTTAATTATGTTGTCCATTTAATAAATTTAATACTATCTACCCTAAACCCATGTGAAGAATAAAAAATCATAAAGTTTTGAATTTTAATTTTTATTTGGTCACTAAGTCTTGGTCTAAACATGTTTAGAAGCTAAACTCGTAGTTTAATGAAAAAAAATAGAGAATTCACTTGCATACGTGCAAATATCATAAACATTAAAATACAATTTTGTTCCAGGTAGTTTGAATTTTTAAAATTGAGTAGGTACACTTGCAATAAATCTGAAATATTACTCTCAAATGTTGTTATTATTATTTTTCTCTTCGGGTTAATTTTATATATTTCTAAAATTTACCATAAAAATACTAATAGATAAAATATAAAATAAAATTCAGAACCAAAATTGTATTTTGAGTGAATACAGGTACAAAATAAAGAATACAAAGAAGAAAAGAAAAAGAAAAAGAAAAAGAAAAGAGAGTTGGAAGTTGGAAGTGAGGTGTATGTGTATGAATGTGAATGAATCGATAAACCCCTTCACAGTCTGCTTCATTTTTAAGCAGTCCTTCGTTTTCCCTCTCCCTCTCTTTCTTTCTAAACATTATTTCCCCCTTTCCTCCACTTTCTCTCTACCTACAATCCTCCCTCCTCTTTCTCTCTCCTCTCTCTATTCCTTAATTTTTTTTCCCTCCCTTTCTCCATACCTTTCTCTCACTCTCATTCTCTCTAGGGTTTTCTTCCAACTCCCTACAACTTCTTCTCTCTTTCCACCTTCTTCCCAGCTTCATCTTTAACCATGGCTGCAGAGAAGCTCAGGGATTTGAGCCAGCCTATTGATGTTACCTTGCTCGATGCAACTGTTGCCGCCTTCTATGGTACTGGATCTAAGGAAGAGGTCAGTTACTGTCGCTTCTTTATCCCTTTTCTCTCTCTCTCTCTCTCTCTCTCTCTCTGTTTTCTTCATTTGGACAAGGTAGGACATTTTATTTCAAAGGGGATACTTCCAGTACACCTTAGAATGTGGACCTGTGTTTTATTTTTGTTTTATTTCAATGTGGTGGTGTTTGAGGCCATTTTCCACGCCTTCAAATTTCTCTTCCAATATCGGTGAAAGAAGTTTCGGGAACTTAGGGTTTACTGTCTGTGGTTTTAGGGTAGCAATTTAGGGTTTTAGTTGTTGTACTTGATGACTGTGGCTTTAACTTTATCACAATGACATGTCCTCCGCCTCACCTTTTTCCTCTTCGGGCTCAAGCCCTGAAAATGGTTCTTTGTTGCTTATGCCTGCCTCTTGTTGAAATTTCCGTTTCGACTTGTTCGTTTTTTGTTTGATTTGACATACCCAAAGAACATGTCATGCTCCTGGTTTCTGTTTTAATGGTTGCATTGTACTTTGGAGTTGGAAAATGGATACGTTCTGGTTAGTTGACTCGTATCTGCGTCTACTTATTAACCATGCATATGCCATGCATACTCATAATGGGAGTCCTCCTGGAAAAAGAATATCGATTCAGAGTTTCAATCTCACGTTCAACTTAAATCGTTTGGCTATATCAATGAACTATCTTATATCATTTATTGTGCTAACTGGTACTTTACGTTTTTTCTGTTTGAAATATCGACCTTCTAATTTTTCTCGTTCATGTTATGGTGATTCAGAGGAGTGCTGCAGATCAAATTTTAAGGGACCTACAAAATAATGCAGACATGTGGCTGCAGGTTGTGCACATTTTGCAAAATACAAAGAACTTAAACACCAAGTTCTTTGCCTTGCAGGTAAATTGCTCGTCAAAATATTTGGTCTGATGAAGTAATATAGAACACTTCGATGTTCAAACTCTGTTCTTATGTCAGACATGATTTTGGAGTAGAATAACGAAGTCAAAAACACTCTTTGTCCAGAGATTCTCTCTCTCTCTCTCTCTCTCTCTCAGCTTATGGCAATTGGAGTGCTTATCTGTGATCTCGTTGGTTTTAGAGGGGATGGCTTCTTCTCTCTTCTTTTTGTCTCTCTTTGTGGAATAAAGTTCAATTTCTAATGTAAAGAGTTTGATAACGACCTTTGTTGGCGCTTCATTATCTCAAAGTAATTGCACGAGTTCAAGTTTATTAATTTGGTGTTTTATTATAATTATTAATTAATTTCTCTGATGTCTTAACCCCTCTTGCACCTTTTAATCTGTCACGTATTCATGTTCTCTTATCTCTCTCACCCTTCAAAAACGGGATTGTTAATTCAACTATTCTCAACAGATAACTAAGATGTTTACATTCGTGCAGAGAATAATTAGGATGTTTACATTCTTTCATACGTTTCTCAATATAAGTTTGTGGATAAAGAACCATTTCATCAATGATGTGAAATAATAAGCTACGGTCGTTCCCATATTGACAGGTTCTAGAAGGTGTAATCAAATATAGATGGAATGCATTGCCGGTTGAGCAAAGAGATGGAATGAAAAATTATATATCTGATGTGATTGTGCAGGTATGAACTGTGCAGCCTTCTCTCTTTTTGGTTGTTTGTTAATGAATGTTTTATATTTCTTGTCGATTCATGCTGAGAAATGTTGTTTTGTTCTACAATTCAATTGATCCTGTATAGCTTTCAAGTAATGAAGCTTCTTTTCGAGTGGAAAGACTGTATGTCAACAAGCTTAATATCATCTTGGTTCAGGTATTTCTTAGTTTTATCTTAGAAAGCTTTAAAGGTTTCTGTTTCTCAATTTAAGCATCTCCTCAACATCTGTTGCTTCCGTTTATAATTTGTGTAGAGTATTTTCCTTTTTGCATGTTTAAAGTTTTTTCCCTGGCCTTCATTGTTCCTAAATCAAGTTTTCTGTAGATGAATAGTTTAGGGTGTTTCATTATTTATTTATTTATTTTTCTGGTGGTTTTAAGGGCAGTTGAACTGTTGGCTTTATTCCATTAATACACACATTTCTCTTTACTCTTCCGTAGGTGTATTATTTACCCTTGTTTCCTACAAGGCAGTGGATACCTTTTCTTCATTCTTTATTTTATACCTATAGGGGGCATCTTCATTTTTATCTCATACATATAGTAGATTGTTAAGCTCTTTAATACTTTTGGTATCCCTGTTCCCTTACCAATTCCACTTTGGCAATCATGATTGTGTGGATTTACCTCTTTATGGATGCTTCTTCAAAGAAAGGCTTAGACTTTTCATGTTTTCATGACTTTTACAACCGTGGCTAATGGCTACCTGATGAAATCCTGTTGAAAAGAGACCAGAGAAGAACTTTTGAGGATAAAAGTGGATAGTGGGATGATCATTGGGAGATCATCAAATTATCAATATCCTGTTGATGCGTGCTTTTTATTTAAATATTTTTTGAAGATATTGTTCATTTTGTATTTGGCAAGTAGATTAGGTTTTCTGTGAATTGTTGGATTTGAGTGTTCTCCTTTATGCTTCCTTGTTGATGGCAAGTTTGTTTCATTTAAAAAAAAGAGAGAATTTTGTTGCATGCTTCTGTGACGACATGACGTGGGCCCTTGTTTGTAGGGGTTGATGAATGATGAGTTTGAAACTATTTTTGGTGCACTTATTGAGATGATATTTGGATTCAATATAAGCCAATTCTTACCAGAGCTTTCACCATGCACTGACTTTTTTTATTTGAGATCAGATATTAAAGCATGAATGGCCAGCTAAATGGAGAAGCTTCATTCCAGATCTTGTTTCAGCAGCCAGAACTAGTGAAACAATTTGTGAGAATTGCATGGCGATTTTAAAAGTAGATGTCAGAACTTTTGTCTATTTGACTAAATGTTGTTGCATTTTGCATGAATGACAGTCTTCTTTGCTGTTATTATTTTCTCAGCTCTTGAGTGAAGAGGTCTTTGATTTCTCTAGGGGAGAGATGACCCAACAAAAAATCAAAGAGCTTAAACAATCTTTGAACAGGTAAACTGTTTGTATTTTTTCTATTAGGTTGAACTGCTTGTCAAGTGTTGCTTTGCGGTTCACTTCAGTTTGTACAATTTTTTCTGAATCTTCAAGCATTATACTTTTTATCATTACTTAATGAGTGAAACTTGTTAAGGTGGAATGCAAAAAGTATTATGTTTGATTATGTGCTTTGTTCCAATGATGGGCTTCAATTCTTGGTTTAAGTTATTATGACTATTTATGTAATTTTGAAATGCACTTAAACTGTGATTATACGATGTTAACATGATTTTTAATGTAATCTCTTTTCTCCATACCAACAGCGAGTTTCAACTCATCCATGAGTTATGCTTATTTGTGCTATCAGTATCTCAAAGGACTGAGCTCATCCGAGCAACGCTATCAACATTACATGCTTTCCTTTCATGGATTCCATTGGGATATATATTTGAATCCCCATTGGTGAGTATTGACTTTTGTCATGTGATGAGTTTTGGATGAAGGCCCACTTTGAACAATTATCCACCTTGCATTTGCTGTTGCAGCTTGAAACATTACTGAAGTTTTTCCCGGTCCCATCATATCGTAATCTGACTCTCCAATGTCTAACGGAGGTACATCAATATACTAAAAGAATGTGTTATCTTAAAGTCTTGAGAATTCTCATCATTTGTTTTATTTGTGTGCATGGGTACCCATGGACAACTTTTAGGTGGCAGCTCTTAATTTTGGGGACTACTACAATAGGCAGTACATTGAGATGTATACTGTATTCATGGGGCGATTACAGGTTTGTTAAGATCTGTCTCTTGGTCTTCTCAATGAGAGTTTGGTTTGTTGATTAAAAAAACATTTTAGAAGTCGTCCTTTATCCAACCTTTTGTCTTTTATTATTTTATTTTTCAACTTCTGGCTAATGCTTCTTTTAATCAGACTATTCTCCCACCCAGTACAAACATCCCAGAGGCCTATGCTCATGGATCAAGTGAGGAACAGGTATAATTAGTATTTTCTTGAAAAAACTGATTAATATTTTCTTTATTTCTGGCTAAAATTGGCTTCTATATTATTTGATCAGGCTTTTATTCAGAACTTGGCACTATTTTTCACTTCATTTTACAAGGTAAGCTCCTTTTCTCTTAATGAAATGTTTTGAGAAAGTAGACACAATAACTTGGTAGTGATTTACACAGGATGTTCTTGCCAATTTGTGTATTGTCTTTTTATATTTAAGGAATTGGTAAGTTAAGATGAAAGAACAAAGAGGATGGACTGTACAAAAACAAGGCCATATCAGCCAAATAGGTCTACTGAAATGGATGACTATGAAGATGACCAGGTACTGGTAAATGGAGGAAATTGTAAATCACTTAAGGGGTGTTTGAGGCAAGGAGTGAAATCAAGGAGTTAAAGTCTAGGGATTTGTGAACTCTTGGGCGACTGTGTAAGGAGTTAATAAGGTATAAATTAATGATTTTTAGTAGTGGGACCCTCAACTCTTACTCCCCAACTCCTTGGGTCAAACACCCTTTAACAATTTAAAATAGGAAACCCTAATTTGAAGTGTGTTACAAAGCATAGATTTACCTTGCCTTGAAAAAACAGTATTGTATTGTTAGGGTTGGGTGAGCATGATGGACTGAAAAACCGAGCTGACCGAAAGTCAGTCGGTCGGAGAACATAAGGGGTCGGTTTGGGAAAGTTCCAAATCAATGTTTTTTTAAAAAACATTTCAAAGAGTTAAACCGACCGACTGACATTTACTCATCGACGGTCGAGGTCGGTTTGAACATTTACTAAACCGACCATGGCCGGTTCAGTGGCGGTTTGGTAAAAAAACCGACTTCGACTGACAGATGATGACCCTGAGTTAGGTAGGGTGATATGGGATCTGTACATCAGAGTTTTATAAGCTAACGTTGCACTCCTGATTGATAATCTTCTAGTATTAGGATAGGAGTTCAACTCCTTTTTTTTCAATTTGTACTTAGTTTTATAAAAGTTAGTGGGAACTTATGTTTTTCACTATTTTATTATGATCATATTTCTCTTTCCTTGTGTAGTCGCATATTCGAGTCCTGGAATCGACTCCGGAGAGTATAGCTGCATTGCTAATGGGTCTTGAATATCTTATTAACATCTCATATGTCGATGACAATGAGGTTTTCAAGGTGTTGATTATTATTAATATTATTTCTTCTTCTTCTTCTTCTTCTTATTATTATTCATCTTAATTTCCCCACATTCATGAAAATAATCATAATACACTAATTTCCTTGTGGATACACTTCTTGTTGTGTGAATAAATAGGTATGCTTGGATTATTGGAACTCCTTGGTCCTGGAACTGTTTGAGACACACCATAACATGGATAATCCTGCCGTGTCTGCCAACATGATGGGATTGCAGGTATGCTTGTCATGCTGTTTGTCTAATGGTTGACAGTTGCTACTCTGATTAATGGAATATTTGCATCCTTGAGCTTTGTGCTGTATACGTTTCTTTGTTCAATTGATAATCTAACTCAGTTAGGATTTAAGAAGGTAGATTTGGATACAAAATAAGTGTCTGGCTAGAAAGAAATTGAATTTTGAATACCTGAAATGCTGCATTTTATTATTAGACCATGCAGATTTACTTATTGCATTTTTGTACTTGATGTTTTTTAGTTTGTGCGTATAGTTTTATTATTTTCCAACAGAAATGTCTTTCATATGTCCCTTTCTTTTTAAAAAGATTGAAAATACTTTCAAAATGCATTCATGTTATCTGGGAACATTTTCCCACCCTGTCCTCTGTTGTGAGTTTCAAGTTCAACCATGATTACCTCGATGGTATATTTGCAGAAATATGTCAAAGTGTTTATTACATTTGAGTTTTCTGACTCCCTCCATCCAATATGATGACCAGGTGCCTTTGCTTTCTGGTGTGGTTGATGGCCTTGGTGCACAACTCATGCAGAGGAGGCAGCTTTACTCTGGTCCTATGTCAAAGTTGAGGATGCTTATGATATGCCGCATGGCTAAACCTGAAGAGGTTCTCATTGTTGAGGATGAGAATGGTAATATTGTTCGAGAAACCATGAAGGACAATGATGTCCTCGTTCAGTATAAGGTTGTCAATCTAAACTATTTATTATTATTATTATTATTATTATTATTATTATTATTATTATTTTGTGGGGGGGGGGAGAGGGTGGGTGAGTGAAGTAGTGCAAGTCGGTGATTGACTGGGGTATGGGCAAGAATGAACCTTAATCACTTGCAACTGTGGACAGGGGACCCTTTCTTGATGATGGGTTTGAACTCACTTTTGGCTTCATAGTGAGGTGCTCATTGGCTTTTGTTTAATGTTCTACTTCAGAATTTGGTACTAGAATGTGGCTCTCTGTTGATGGTTCCCTTATGAATCTTCAATCTTCCCAAGGCTATTGAGTTATAAATCTGTTGTAGTAGATCTTAATAAAATTCCATTGCTACTCTAGTTAATGGAATACTTGTGTCCTTGAGCTTATAAATTGTAGTAGTTATGTTTTTCAAGATACAAGTTTCATTTTTGTGTGGTGTTATGCATTTTTAAAGATTGGTTGTACTGTTTTTAAGACAAGTAGAATAAACCCAATTCTTTCCCACACACATCTTTGGTTAATTATATTAATTTTGCAGAGCATGCGAGAGACATTGATATATTTGTCACACCTTGATCATGACGACACCGAGAAACAGGTAACTATATTATTTTTTGGCCAAATGCACATTTTATTTTCTTGACTAGCAGCCTTTACCTGTTGACCATCAAAATATTTCTAGCCCATGCCTGATTTTCCCCTTATTTGTAAAGGGAAATTGTAAAAAATGGAAAAAATGGCAAAGTATTTTATACACAATAGCAAACTCGTGTGTAAATCATTTTTGGACTTTAGTGATATTTTGCCATTTGCGCAAATATTTTGTGATTTTTTATTATATTTGAAAATACCCCATTTGAAAAGGGATTCATTTTCTTTTTTGAATTTTGAGTTAGGCTCTTTGTTATTTTCTCTCTCTGAATATTGTGTTTATAAAATGTCATGGAAGCTCCTTTTCTCAAAGTTTTACTGCTTTTTGACTTTAAGCTATAAATTGTAAGGACACCGTATTCTCATGACTAGTCGCCTCCTCTCTTTATTTACATTAATTTCAATTATATTAAAATATATTGTTTTGAAACAGATGCTAAAGAAACTAAGTCGACAACTAAGTGGTGAAGATTGGTCATGGAACAACTTAAACACTCTATGCTGGGCAATTGGATCCATCTCTGGTTCCATGATGGAAGATCAGGTCTTTTTTCTGCATTACTTTGGAAAATCGGTCTTTAGGTTTTTTTAATGTTGAATATGAATTTCTGTATGTTGACTTTTTCCAATTGTGGACTTTTTCAGGAGAACAGATTCTTGGTGATGGTCATACGTGATTTACTGAATTTATGTGAAATCACCAAAGGAAAGGACAATAAAGCTGTTATTGCAAGTAACATCATGTAAGGATTATCACGTAGCTCAATGGAGCTAGTCCTTTTCTAGGCTGTGCTTGGCTCACACGTTTTAAAAAGGAATGCACATTTTTTGTCTGTTTTTGTTTTTTTTTTGGTGGGCATGTTTAGCACTTGACTTTGGCAGTAGTTCTCATTTAATGGGATATATTATGATGAATTTGGTAAAAAAAAAAAATGTACTGCAGAGGTGAAATTTTTTTAATTTCAAATGTCTCCACTGATTTGCATAAAATGTTCCTCTGGCAGGTATGTTGTTGGTCAGTATCCAAGATTCTTAAGAGCTCACTGGAAGTTCTTGAAAACTGTCGTGAACAAGTTGTTCGAGTTCATGCACGAAACACATCCAGGAGTGCAGGTTATTGTTGCTTTCCCTATAGTATTTTAGGACATAATTATGGTCTTGAACAAGTATTACAACTTGTAAAAGTAATAATTGCAAACATTCATATGGGGCTCTTTTGAATCTATCACATATTTTTTATCTGTTTTTTTCAAGCATTTGTTGCTAGATTAATTAAATAAGCTTCTGGTTTAATTCTAATTTTACATCTATTTCAGGATATGGCTTGTGACACATTCTTAAAAATCGTTCAAAAGTGCAAGCGAAAGTTTGTCATTGTACAGGTATTTGACTCTCATTTTGTGCCACCCTTCATGCACATGTTCAAAAAAAGATTATTTGATTTATGCCTGTTTGTTATTTGTTTATTGTAATATGTTTTGCTTCTGATTTTCAGGTTGGAGAAAGTGAGCCATTCGTCTCTGAACTTCTTACTAGTCTTCCAACAACAGTAGCTGATCTTGAGCCTCATCAAATTCATACTTTTTATGAATCTGTATGTCTATAGAGTGTTCTTGTTAAAAATCTGATTTAACTAGACATTTTATGATAATCACTCGCTGCTTATCCAGGTTGGTAATATGATTCAAGCTGAACCTGATCCACAGAAGAGAGATGAGTACCTTCAGAGGTTGATGGATCTCCCAAATCAGGTTTCTTTATATATATATATAACTTTTTTTCCCCCTTAATTTTCTTTTAGTATTATTTTTTTCTTGTTTTTGTTTTTTCTTTCAACATTCCAGGAATTATGCGAATTTGTCTTGTTTAAAAGTTAATTTGTCTCAACCATTATTGGTGATGAACTGATAATTTGTTTGCATGGTTTTTCTGGCTGCTCGCTATACAGAAATGGGCTGAAATTATTGGTCAGGCACGCCAAAGTGTGGAATTCCTAAAAGATCAAGATGTAATAAGAACAGTGCTCAATATACTACAGGTATGATTGAACTCCTGAATTTTGTTTGAGCCATCCTTCACAAGATAGCATCATTAATGCATGGTCAAAAGTGCCTTTTCAAATCCTTTTGCTTTTCTAAAGATACGATGGTTGGCCTTTTTCCCCCCCTAAACTGTTATATATATCCATACCTGCATAACTTTTGATGTTTGTGTTTCCTCTTAATTCTTCTTCTTTATCATACAAAATTTCCCCCCAATTAAGTTCATTCCTTACCTAATTATATACATTTCCTATTGGAGCTTATCAAAGTTAATTGAGTGAGTTGAAGCTGTGGCTCTTAGATGGAATTCTTGTTAGACTACTTGGTGGTCATTGAAGAATAAATTTGTTTATCGATATTCTTACATACAGACAAATACAAGCGTCGCCAGTTCACTTGGAACCTATTTCTTACCTCAGATATCTTTGATCTTTTTGGATATGCTCAATGTGTACAGGTATTGATATTGTGTTCACGTTATGGACACCTTAAAATTGCAAGATACATAATACACATCTGTCTTCCTTATCATAAGTGGTTTCTTTGGTTATTAAATGTGCCTACAGAATGTATAGTGAGCTTATATCAAGTAGCATTGCTGGAGGGGGGCCCTACACATCTAAAACGTCCTATGTTAAACTTCTACGGTAAAGTTTTATGATGGCGATTCTTGTTCAATTCTGCTTTGGTTCTTTACCACTTAAATCTTGTCATGAAAGATGAAAACTGATGAAACAGATCAGTGAAGAGGGAAACTCTAAAGCTTATTGAAACATTTTTGGACAAGGCCGAAGATCAACCACAAATTGGCAAGCAATTTGTGCCCCCAATGATGGAACCTGTTCTTCTTGATTACGCTAGGAATCTCCCAGATGCTCGTGAATCAGAAGTCTTGTCTCTTTTTGCTACAATTATAAATAAGTATGTTGATTTTTTGCTATTATATCAATGTACTTTCCACTATATTTTAACATCATATCTATGAGAGGAATAAATACTTTTGCTTCATTATTAATTGAAATAGAGTATGCTTTTGATTTAGTGTTGCTTTATTAAATTATAATTATGCCAATTTGCAATTTTCATAATTTGTTTTTGCAACTTTTTGCATAAAGGTATAAGAATACAATGATTGAAGATGTGCCTCGTATATTTGAAGCAGTCTTCCAATGCACGTTGGAGGTGAGGATTTGTAATTAGAGATTACTTTTGCTTCAGTGTTTCATTCCAATGGGTTTCTCCTTTTCTATTTTTCTCTCTTTTATGCTTATGATTTTGTGTTTATATTTTTAAAGTGTTCCATTATTTGTTTTTGAGAAGCATGGTTTGATTGTGTGCCTTTGCAGATGATTACTAAAAATTTTGAAGATTATCCAGAGCATCGCCTCAAATTCTTTTCACTACTACGTGCCATTGCTACGTATTGTTTTCCTGCTCTGATTCGGCTGTCAAGTCAGGTTTTAGACAAACATTTTCCCTTTTATTGAGTTTGTATTCCATCTTCACTTACTGCATTTTCTTACTCCTTTTTTATTTGTTGAATGCAATTCACTATTATGTTGGGACGTGGGATTTACTCATCAGCAATTAAAGCTTGTTATGGATTCAATTATATGGGCATTTCGGCATACGGAGAGGAATATTGCTGAAACTGGGCTCAATCTACTACTAGAGATGCTAAAGAATTTTCAGGTGGGGTGTTTCGATGCATTCCGTTTTTTACATATCCTGCTAAATATTGTCTGATATTCTCTTCTTTTTCTTCGTCTTTTTCTGGTGTTGCAGGCTTCCGAGTTTTGCAATCAATTTTATCGAACATATTTTTTGACCATAGAGCAAGAAATATTTGCAGTCTTGACGGACACATTTCATAAGCCAGGATTTAAGTTGCATGTCTTGGTTCTTCAACACTTGTTTTGCTTGGTAATGTCGAGTGTTTATGCCACTGCTTATATGATGAAATCATTCAGTTGCTGATATCTTTTAACTAAAATATCTACATTGTCCATTTATTTGGTTACTTTACTTGGCCCTTCATTCTTTTATTTATTCATTAAGTTTGGATAAAATATATGGCCATGGTTGTTTTGTGTGAGAAAAATACGATAACATTTTTATTTGTCAGGCGGAGTCTGGTGTATTAACAGAACCTTTGTGGGATGCTGCAACTGTAACTTATCCATACCCCAATAACGTGGCCTTTGTTCGGGAGTACACTATCAAGCTGCTGAGTTCTTCATTCCCCAACATGACTGCAGCAGAAGTATGAGCTTTTGCCCAAATCATTTTTGGTCCCTTCTCTTGTCTTCACTGTTCAAGTTTTTTTGTGCATTCTATAATCAACTTTAATGGGAGTTTGCAGGTCACTCAATTTGTGAATGGACTGTTCGACTCGAGAAATGACCTCTCCGTGTTTAAGAATCACATACGAGACTTTCTGGTGCAATCCAAAGAATTTTCAGCACAGGTTATCCTTTTAATGTTATCGTCCTTTATTGTTGTTATAAATGAATTGTTATCATTCATGATGAGTGTTCTTTCTTATAAAAAAAACCACAAGTGTTCCAACCCAAGTGTCGTACTGTCCCTATCAACTCGGCATATCTTGTGAGGGAGGAATAACTATAAAGGTAGTATATAAGAATGAAAGAAACTCATCAGAGCTAACATGTGAGGAGGAGGCATTAACGCTCTATTGTGGCTTGGGTGGGAATTGAGAATTGCATTTCATTATTTTGTTTCTAAAGTAGTTGATAGGTGGGAGATACGAAGGGGCTCTATGATCTCCTTTCCTTGAGCCATATCCGTAAATCTTCTTTTCAAGTAGGAATTCTATCAAAGTTTGGCATCAGATCCAGATTGTGGAAACTAAGAAGTGAATATGATGCTTAATTAGGTATTGATTCTGTTTGCAGGATAATAAAGATCTCTATGCTGAAGAGGCAGCTGCTCAGAGGGAAAGAGAACGGCAACGAATGCTTACTATTCCAGGGCTTATTGCTCCAAATGAGATTCAAGATGAGATGGTGGACTCGTAAATGTGTCTGGTTTCTGTGCAGAAAGCAAAAAGCTCATGGACTTTGACGAGGTTGAAGTGGGCATTTGATTTGCAGTCGCCCAAATCTCTGTGCATGTGAGAGCCAATACGAATTTTTTTGCTAATTAGTTTTTCCAGTTCTGCAGAATTTTTTCCCCCACAGATGGAAGTGATTTTCTTGAAAAAGACGCTCATGGGACGGCGGTGGTAGTTTGACTGCTGATGTTGGGATATTCCTATAGATTGAATGTGGAGTAAGTATTTACTATTTAGTTGGCTGATTTTAGGGTTAGAACACATGATAGGAGGTGCGTGATTTAGTCACACAGGAACCAGGAGCCAGATTGATATTGTATTTGGACTGTTAGATTGCAACAGTTTGAGGGACGAACCATTTTCTATCTAATGATGATTCATCCTCTATAGGTGTAACGTATACATTAGGCCTGTGGCCTTGGCGCGGGTTGTGCAGAAATTATTTCCTTTTGCCTTTTGTTCCTTCTCGTTTGGTTGAGGGTAACTTTTGTTTTTTACAATGTTCTTTAGGGAAAGTCTTATATTTTCGTCGATACAGATTCTCTCTCTATTGGGTTGACATCTTTCTTGTATTCAACTGTGGATGGCCACTTTTATAGGTATAATATTTCTTTCAACGCCGGCCCATGTGTCTTCTTGTGCTTTGCTTCATTCTTATTTATTTTTTTATTTTTTTTTAAATTCAATTCCTTTTGCTATCAAGTTTCTATTTTCCCTTTTAATTGTGGTCGTGGCTGGAAATAAACAATTTCGTATGGAGTGTTTGTTGAATACACATACTGCTTGAGCAGATATGAAAATTCATAAAAAAATTCATGTTGAATTTTTAACACGGATTACAATTTTTAATGACTTTTTATATTGAACAACTATTGGAAATTTGGAGCTCAAAGAAAATTAAGGAAAAAAAGAACTATTGCAAATACGAGAAATTCAAGCAGTTGAAATAAAATGTAATATTTTTTAGAATTAAGTGGGTTAAATGTGCAAGAAAATTGACAAATTTATGCTTTCATATTTTTAGGACTAATTATTTGAATAACTCGGTTAAGTTTGACACTAGAGTGCGTGGTAGCAGTAAAAAAGATAATTTTAATAATGTAATAATAAAACATAGGAAAAAAAATCCTTAATGGTCTCTAGGTTTTAAATTTAGTTTGTTTTTGGTTTCTATGTTTCAAAGTGTAACACTTTGGGGCCGTTTGGGACGCAGAGTGATTTATTATAGTCTATGGTTATTATAGTCTGTGGGTTATAATAGTGTGTTATGGGGTTCAAAGTATTATAGTTTGGATTATAATAATCTGGGTTTGGGGTGCAGAGTATTATAGTCTGGGTTATTATAGTATGTGTTTGAGGTGTAGATTATTATAGTTCAAATTATAATCTGTAAAATAAATATGAGTTATCTTAAATCATGTCTATTTTTTTTGCACTATTATTTTTGTCATACATATATTTAGGTACATTAAATATCATTTTCTAAAAATATATTTCAAATTATATCTTCTACCAATTTATACAAACTAGTTTACTACTACGTGAGATGCTCATGTTATAAAATTTTATAATACAATCTCTTTTATAGAAATCGATATGTGATTTTATTAAATCTAGTTAATTATGT
>JBBPDJ010000021.1:8771868-8788714 GCA_037974625.1 Cucumis cinereus
TTTATAAGATATTTGTTAGTTTCCGTTGTTATGTGTTAAGTTGAGTTTGTTTTTCCGCACTTTTTAAGTTATTGGTACTATTTAAATTGTAGTTAAGTTAAGATAGTCAGCGAGGATCGTCAAGGTAAGGACGAGGTTCGCTGGCTTCACGCCGTCTCCTAGGCTAGGAGTAGGAAGTCTGGGAGAGGTTGTGACATTCTTGATGCTACTACAAGATCAATGAGAAACTAAAAGGTACTCCTTGGGAATGAGTTTTTAGTTTAATCTTTCGTGAGAATCAATATTTTAATTGAAAATTAATTTCAATCTTTAGTTGAATTCATATTTTGATTTTATATGAGTTTCTTGTTTGAATGACTTGATCAATCATGAGAGCATGAATCTTTGTTTAAGTTCTAATGGAACTAAGCATAATCTTTGAATCAAAATTGTAAATTATTAATTCTCGAATTGATTTTAAGCATATTTTCTTTTAATCTTTTCTTATATGATCCAATTTGAATGCAATTAATTATTCTCGAATTAATTTTAAGCATATTTTCTTTTAATTTTTCTTATATGATCCAATTTGAATTCAATTAATTAATCATTCTTGAGATAAAAGTTATCCTTGCTTTTGAATGTCACATTGATGAAATCTAAGAACTTAAAGCAAACTTAAAGAATGCATGAAAACCACTCAAATGAAAATGCATTTAATAAGTTTAATATGAACCTTGATTGCAATTAGTTTCTTGAACTAACTAGTTGAGGATTTATTTTGATTGCAATATTGTGATTCATTCGATGATAGAAAGATTAACTAAAAATACGAATTTCCCTCTTTACTATAGATTGAGAGGAAAACTTATATTTGTGTCCAATTTTCTATAAAAACCAAAAAATATTTACTTTATTGTCTTTTTAATTTCTTTGCAAGATAATCACAAAACCACCCATTTTCCAAATTATAATTCTTGATTTCTTGATTAAAATTTATTTGCTTAAACAAAATTCCTTTGGGTTCGACCCCAAACGTACTCTTTGCTATCTATTTGTTTTTTATTAAGAAGTTTGGGTTTACAAATAAACTTTGTTGGGGAGATTTGAGTGGATCTTTAACAATTATATACATTCTTTTCTCTTTTAAAATGACGTTTTCCCCTCATCTCGTACCCCACCGTAGACGAAAAATGTGAAACTCAACACTAACGTGGACGCGAGCTTTAATGAACTAAAAGCTGAGAAAGTCGCGTTAAGTGGTATGGTTTGCCAGATGAACTCCTTGATTCGACGCATTTCTAAAAGGTACGATAGACAATTCAACACGTTGATTAACTACACTTATGGCATAATCGTACAACGAAATCCTGCCCTAATCATCCTGCCATAACTACAACAACCCATCGGCCTTCCTCCTGCACCAATTGACAATCCTGACACGAGGAAAGATTAAATTTGGGGGTATTGCTGTTTTCATTTCTTCTTTCATATTTTAATACTACCTTTTGTAACTTGTAGTTGTATTATCTTTTTCATGCAATAAATGACATTACAAGTTATCCTCATTCTTATTGCAATTTCTATTTACTCGTTACTTGCCTAACTCTTACAAACTTAAGTAATTTTTCTTAGGCTTGATGCTTTTGCAAGGATAACTTCAATGATATTGCCAATGTTTACCACAACTTTAGTTAGTATTCTAGGCATTTAAATTTTAGTTAAGGAATCTACCTTAGGAAACATTTTGGGAAACTACTACGTGAGCAAGTTTTACCTCAACCTTGTTTGTAAATTTTTCTAAGTTCATCTTCTCATTCACTTTTAGCAATAATTAAATTAGATTAAATTAATTATTTAATTATTATTATTAATTTAAGTTAATTGTTAAATTAAATTAAATTAAATGTAACTCTCCTGCGTGGGAGTTACTACTTACGAGGTCTTCTCCTCACGTTTCTCCCCCTCCCTAATTAATAGACCTTCAAAGTAGAAGTTATAAGAGATAGAAACGTAACTTGGGTATCAAACCTGTGAGATAATCAATTTCTATTGATAAAAAATTCTCTCTAATTTTTTTTCAATCTGATTTTGATTCCCACAAGCTAAGAATCTCGTATTTACTTATAGAATAGAAGAGATTTCAAGTGGCGGTGTACGACGATTGGGACCACCAGTTGGTGACTTGTAGAATTTAGAGACATCAACGAAAGTAAGTTTTAAATTTCCTATTTTTTCAATTTAATATAAAAGCATGCTTAGCCTAATTTAATTTTACAGTAGGTTTGTTCGTTGTAATTTTGTCAATGTATGAGTATTTCCTATTTTCAAATTAAATTTGAGTTTAAGGTTATGAGTTGTGTCCGCTACGTAAGGGCTTTTATCATTCAGAAATAATATAACAACTTATACTATTACTCATGCTCACGTGCATTAAATATATCATAACTCTTATGGCATACGTCTAATGCATCAACATGTTAATCCTATAGTGTGATTTAAATCTATATGACATATAACATGCATACATAACATGTAAACATCCATACATATATTCATAATGCATATAAAACACACATACTAATACGCTGCTTTTGGCTAATAAATTGAACTAAACTCTAAATTATTACAATAATAATTTAAATTTCCTTGAATCTGACTCGAACACCTTCGAACCAACACGAACCACTCAAAAATGAGTTGAACCGACATTGGAATCACCTAAACTAGCCCAAACCCCATCAAATGGGTTTGAACCGGTTTGGTCCAGACCCTATGTTAAAGAGCGCTCTTTTTAGTCCATTAATTGTTCGTCCCAATACAATTGCACCTCAATCATGACATTCAAAGATATCTCAGTTATCAACAAGTTTAAGAAAAAGTTAGAGTCTATTTTGGTTCTCCTATCCTTTTCGAATAAAGATAGATCAATGAGGTATAGCAAAGCCAATTTCACCATATCCTCATAGTCACCCTCGTGTTCCAAAAATGTGTCCTCTAACTAACTTACATAAATAATCTCTTTATTTTGACAAACTTATTTTGCAATCTATTATTCGTAACAACCCCACTAAAAGCATTTTTTGGACGTCATAGACCAATTATAATGTCAAATTCCCTCCTCCCAAATTTACAAACACCAAACAAGAAACTTATACAAGGTTGCTCTCTTCATTCACCTCCCTCAATAGTAAATAATGGACAAGTGGGCCATTGAAGATGAAACTGGCCTGGAAATATCAAGAAAGTGGCCAAATATTGTTTTCCTAAATAAAACTAGTTGATCTGGGTTGAGTTTTGCCTTAATATTACATATTGTGTTTTCCACCTGCGACAAACAATTAACTTAAGTCTCAAAATGATGGATGACTTAATCTTGTAAGCGGGTGCGTTCGTCGATGTGATAAATATTTATAAATCCTAAACCTGAAAAAAATTTGATAAGTATGATTTAACTAGAAAAACTACATGCAAAGTAACAAATGTGACCAATATCAACAACAAGAAGCAACACAAAAAACATAAATGACGTATACTAAATAAATAAGTAGCTAAAAAACTTTCTAAACATGTGTTGAAGCATTCCAAATGACATAAAACAAGAATATAATTGATTTGACATTCTAAAATTCAAATTTGGAAATTGTTAGTGTTGAGTTTTATATCCTAAGACTCGTAAATAGTAAATCTAAACCGTTGACTAATAAAGAGTTATTATTTCATTTTCAATAAATAGTTATTGATTTTTTTTTTGTCAAATCAACCCAAATCCAATAAACTAACATCCTAAGTTGTTTTATGAGTCTTGAACAGTATGTGGAGACATACGAGGATCAATGTTTGAGATACAACTTCAAGGTCTATAGTATAAGGATAAGGTTTGGTACTTTATCCTAGTAACACTATAGATACGACCCACTTTGTATTTGATACAAACACAATGATCCAATGTGTTCGTGTAGGTGACACGCGTGTGAGAGTATCTTATGCAATGAGTTTGCATAAGACTGGACCACGAAATAGTAACCACTAGATGTAACCTCGTGAACTAGTTAGGTTTCTATGTCAAATAGGATGACCTAGACAACTTAGTCTTAATCCTGAGTGTATTATGAACTCATGTTCACGAGTAACTGTCCTTTGATTTGTATGGGTGAGAGTGGTCAGTTTGCCGACTCAATAAGCCTACCATTTTGGAGATAATATCGAGTGAGGAGCTTGTAACATAATCACACAAGATGAAATTCACTCCTTCTCGACTTTAGGGTAAGTAGATGAGTGTTTCCTTAATTGGTGTCTCCGGGACTTGAACAAAGGGTCCTACCTTCTCTATTGCACGAGAGAAATTTCTACTTATTGGTTGGACCATAAGCAGGTTGTTCATTAGAGGAGCACTGATATTTAAGGACTAAGAAGTAACCAAGGGGTAAAACGGTAATTTGACCCAGCTGGAGTTACGAACACTTGTGAAGGACTAACTTGTTGTTGTTGGTCTACATCCGTGGACACAGAAATATATCTAGAGTGAGAAGAGTTCAGTTGTGAGTCTTTAGTGGAGTGTACACACAATTAACGAATATTGATTAATGTGGTTAATGAGTTAGCCAATCAATCTCATATCGTTATAGACTTGTAGCTTCTGATCTGTAGGTCAATGAAGTCCCCTTCCTAGCTCGTAAAGGGTAATGAGGTTAATATATCTTGGATATAATTTGAATTGTTGAAATTGACTAAGGGAATTAATATAATGTATGGTCATACATTATAATACAAAATTTATATTTTAATTAAACTTTATAATATAAATTTTAATTTTGGATGTGATTCAAAATTATTTAATGTGAGAATAAAATATTTGAATGAGTTTAAATATTGATTTAATGTGAATTAAATTCATATTAAAACTATAGATTAAACTTAATGCGTATATGATACAGATTAAAACTATAGGTTATGAGAGAATTTAATATTTGAATATGATTCAAATATGAATTAAATTAAATATAAGATATTTAATTTAGAAATTAATAAATTAGAGAACTAATTAATAGTTTAGTTTAATTAGATTAAATTAAATTAATTAAATTAAAACTATAGGTTGTGTGAGAGATATTCATTTAAATATGATTTAAATGAAATATTTATTAAACATGATTTAATTAATTTTAATTAATTAATTAATTTGTTTATTAATTTAATTTAATTTAATTAAAAATTAAATTAAATAACTTCTTTTACGGAGTTATTTTTTGAAAAACGTGAAATGCTCCCACGTTCTCCCAATATTAACTCTAACTTCTCCTTCTTCATCCAAGGGAAAGAACAGTATGACTGGAAAAAGGTAACCTACGTTTGCACAGGTTTGCAGAAGAAAAGAAAAACTCTCTCAATTTTTTTTCTCCAAAAATTCCCAAAGTAAATCCTAGTTGGTTCCCACAATTCTTCAACCTCCATTACTCAGAGAATAGAAGAGGTCCATTTTGGTGGTGACTACACTTTGGTGTTTTTGTAGATTTCAGAGACTGCAACGAGGGTGAGTTTTTTTCCCTTGTAATTTTGTTTATAAAAAGAATGCTTAGCCTAAAATGTTTCTGTAATTTTTTTTCCAATGTATTACTATTTTAATTTTTCCAAATTAAAATTGTGAATGGTTCTGTAAGTCTTCCGCTGCGAAGGGTTCTGATCCCTTCAGTTAGATGTTTGAAAGATACAAAAGAAATAACTAGAAAAGTCTCTAAGACGTGTGCAAATGCACTCAAATCACCTTAAAGAAGTGTATAACTGATATGGAATTGGACATTTGAAGATTAAAAGTTGCAAGATGTTTGTGAGTTTGTGAGATGTTTGCAAGATACTAAATAAGTAGCTAAAAACTTTCTAAACATTTGTAAAAGCACTCTAAATCACCTAATACAAGTATATAATTTATTCGGTATTTGAAGTTTCAAGTTTGGAAGTTGCGAGATGCTTGAAAGATACAAAAGAGAATATATATATATATATATATATATATATATATATATAATAACTCCCTAAACCATGTGCAGAAATATCTAAAACAAGTATACTGATTAGGGGATTTGGCAGTAGAGGTTTGGAAGATTGCGAGATACAAAAAGCTAGTAAAAAACTATCTTAAACATATGCAGAATCCTCCTAAATCACCTACAATTATCTCGCTTTGATTTGGAGTTGGACATTTAGAGTTTGTAGTTAGGTGTTTCGAGTTTCAAGATTGAAAGTTTTGAGATGTTACGAGATAATTGCGAAACAAAAAACAGTACCTAAAGAACACTCTAAAAGAACAAAAAAGTGAATATTCTAAATAATCAAAGCAAAAAACAACTCAAGTATTCTATATTCAAGATAGCAAGTAAGTAAACAACAATAGTAGATACTCTAAAAAGAACACAAAAATCCAAATCAATAAACAACAAAACTAGATACTCTAAAAAAACGAAGGAAAAAAAAAACAAATCAGTACATAACCCAAGTGTTAGAAAGTTTTATAAGTCAATATGAGGGATTAAGTTCCTTACCAAGGTTGAAGTATGAGTATGTGTAGTCCTTGAGTTTTAGCCGTCGTCCAAGTCATTAGAATGCAGTCAGTAAACGGTGACAGACCGTTGTCGTTAAGTCTCCACAGTTCTCCGTCGTTTGAAGTCTACTTCGCTTGCATAGATGGTTTGCTGCCTATCCACAGTGTCGAAGTCTCTGTCAGGAGCTCCGACGTCTTGAAGTTTGAAGTTTGATGGTTCAACGTCCGTTTGAAGTTTCTTCGTTCGATGGAGAGATAGTAACCGTGAAGGGGAGGATTCAGTTTTGTGTTTTTAGGTTTTTTTTTTACCTCAAGGACAAATTGGACTATTCACACCTCAATTGGTCCTAAAACTCTACTTTTTCAAAATCAATCCAAAAAAACGTATAACCCCTAAAAAAATTGGACTATTTTTGGTAATTTTCCCAACAAAGTTGAGCAAGTGAATGCTCACGTGGAAACTCCATGCTAGGTGGTGTAGCAAGATAAAAGAAGCTAGAAACTAAAACCAAACGAAGGAGACCAGACTTTTCCACTTGTTTTCTTTTCTTCATTGAAATGCTTAGTTAAAACTTATATATATATATATATATAAGTGTCAACGCTTTGGTTGTTCCAAGTCACAAGAAAGCAAGTTTCCAACAAATTTAACTCAGCTTTTTGGGCATATAAAAAGCCGTTCTCTCCCCGCCATTCCTTCTCCTTTTTTCTTCTTTACATTTTCAACTTCCACATCTGAAGAATGCAACTCCGTCTCTCCCTCTGATTTCGCCATTCAATTCAGGTCTTCTCAATCTTCTTAAACTTGTTCTATCTTCCCTTTTTACTTCTACACCTTCCAATCACCTTTCATTGTCATCACATTACTCAACTTCCCTCTCCCAACTTCGTTTCTATTTCTTTTGTTTAATTTATTATAATCAGGGATTCAATTGTTCGATTTCAGTTGTTTTCTTTTGCGATTTCAGTAATTTAATTCGTACCAGTGCCACCGAAACAGTTGGGCATAAATTATGTATCTCGTGCTTAAGTTTGATTCATTTCAAATGTAAACTTCACTTTTCCTTTCTACAGGAAGTAATGGGTCCATTCCCATTACTTGATACGGCAATTGAAATCTTCCCGCGTTGCCCTATTATCACTCCCGGATCTTCATATGGCAGGCGGTCATCACATTTCCATCTCATTCTAAATACAGTTTCAGCTACCAGGAACTGGTACTTGTGCTTTTACTCTGCCTGCATGTCTTCTCCTCCGGAAAAAACTGGGGGTTGAGATTTTGGTACTCTACCTTTATTTTTCCCCCTGCTTTTTCTGTCTTCCTTTCTATTCGATTACAATCAAATGGGTTGTGTTAATGCAGGAAAGTCTCATACATTGAAAACTTGCAGTCTAAACCAAAAACTGTTGCCTTTTCTAGTCGGGTAGGGATATCTTTTGAACTCACATTCTTTATGTTTTCGTTATTAAATCTGCACGCTAGCTGCTCTGATTGAACAGAGTTTTATGAATGATCATATCAGTTCTTATTTAAATCTCCTTTTTTTAAATTACTCTAGTAACATGGAAATGCTAGGCTAGATCATTTGCTGGTATGTAGATTGGAATTTAACTCATGTATTCAACTGCATCTTTACTTATGGCTCTTGGTTTTGTCTTTTGTGACAGGACAATTCAAGTGATCATTTAACAGATTTGGTAAATGATGCTGATGGCTTTTCAACTGGAAGAAGTGAAGTATTGGAGACTGGAGAGGATGACATTCTTGCAGTTAAAAAAGCGCTTTTGGAGTCTCAAACAAGACAAGAAGCTGTAGAGAAAGAGAGAGACCAACTGCTTGAGAGGTTGGCTGGCTATGAGGCTAAACAAAAACAATATGTTGCCACTATATTGCATGATAAGGAAGTGGCAGTTTCAGAACTTGAGGCGGCCAGATCACTCTTTAATAAAAAACTCGAGGAATCAGTAGGTGAGAAGTTTTCTTTGGAGTCTAAGCTGGTTCTTGCGAAGCAGGATGCTATTGATCTTGCAGTGCAGGTTGAAAAGTTAGCCGCAATTGCCTTCCAGCAGGCCACCTCGCACATATTGGAAGATGCTCAATATAGAGTATCAGTTGCAGAAACTTCTGCTATTGAGACGTCTTATGAAATTGAAAAACAGATCAGGGATGCTACTGAAGGTTCAATGCTGTCATTTGTAGAACAATCAAAAATAGCTATTGAGAAGGCTCTGGATGTGGCTGAAAAAGCTAGTTCTCATGCAAAGAAGGCTATGGCTACATTTACTGATGAGGTATATCCTTTAGATGAGATTGCCTCTATCCAATCAGAAAATATTAAGTTGAAAGGTATTGTCAATGAATTGGAATCTCACTTATCACTTGCAAGAACTGATGTTGATAACCTCAAATTGGAACTGGAGCAAGCCCGAGCACAAGCAACTGCATCAGAAATTCGAGTTAAAAATGCTGAGAAAGTATTGGTCGAATTTCAGGAGTTGAGCAGGGAAAAGATCAATCAACAGGAAGGAGAAATTAAATTGATTATGGAGAAAATCAAGAAAGATGTAGCAGACAAGAAGAAAGCTGCTTCCAAACTTTTCAAGGCTGAACTTGAAGGTATTAAGTCTGCCATTCAAGCTGCCAAAGAAACTGCACATTCAAAAGACAGCGCATATATGAGAAGATGTGAAGCACTGCAAAGATTATTGAGGGCATCAGAAGCTGCAACAAAGATGTGGCAACAACGAGCTGATATGGCTGAGTCATTTTTATTGAAGGAAAGAACCATGGATAAAGATAATGAAGATGCAGCTTATATTGTCAATGGTGGGCGGATAGACCTCCTGACAGATGATGAGTCACAAAAGTGGAAACTCTTGAGCGATGGTCCTCGACGAGAGATACCTCAATGGATGGCTAGAAGAATCGGAACAATTCGTCCCAAGTTTCCTCCTAGAAAGATTGATATAACTGAAATTTCAGCATCAAAGTTTAGATCGTTGGACTTGCCCAAACTTGAAGAAGTATGGTCAATTGCTCAAGAAAAGCCAAAAGTAGGGGATGCACTAATTGAGCATGTTATCGAGAAAGAAACAATAGAAAAGAAAAGAAAGGCTCTTGAGCGTGCACTGCAACGAAAGACCATACAATGGCAGAGGACGCCTGATCAAACAAAATTAGGTCAGCTGGCTTTATAATTTTTTCTCTTAATTTAAAGAAATTTTTTTAGTGGTATTAATCTAACATTTCATTCTTGTGGACTGATGCAGAGCCAGGAACCGGAACTGGACGCGAGATTGTGGTTAGTTATCACTAACGATATCAGCAAACAGATGTATTTTACTCTGATTTACATAATTAATTATTAGTTGTTCAAACTCAAAAAATTAGTTTGGAAATAATAAGGTTTATTGTTTCAAAATTTGTTCAATTTGAGTTTATCAGGTTTTTGTCATGTTTCATGGTTGCATCACACTAGATTTACTCATGTAATGACTTTGGTGATTGATTTTGTTGTAGTTGATCTCTCATTCTTTAGTAAGGGATAGGTATCACATCACACCGTACCAAAGTTTCGAGGGTATAACATGTCTTGGGCTGACCTTTGACTAAGAGGCTAAACAGTGCTCTAGCGAAGGAGTTTGACAAGTTGGTAAATCATGTAAGTGGGGATGATAAGCATTCTAGGGAGGTAACTGTGAGGAAGTTGAGTGTGCTAGGAACGCAAGTCCAACTGAGTAAACAACTAACGTCAGGATGAAAACAACGGGAATGGTGTCTTGTACAGAGATGCCATTATCATGTCTTAAGCAGTTAGAGAACCTTCTAAGAGTGTGTTAATCTTCCTCATGCAACGTCGAATATAAATGATGTCAAAATTCTGTAGGATTTTTTTTTTCTTCTAGTGCTTTATTGTTAAACTTCCCCTATTGAAAACCTATTATTTTTTCAGTTATATAATATCCACTAACCTTGACTGATGATTGTTAATGGGTACCTCTTAAAGTTTCAAGGTTTCAACTGGGAAAGCTGGAGAAGACGCTGGTACCTGGAGTTAGCTGCTAAAGCATCTGATTTATCTCAGTCTGGGATAACAGCAGTGTGGCTCCCACCACCGACGGAATCTGTTGCTCCACAAGGTTTGTTCCATGTCATTTTTATTTTATACAGTTTAAGGGGAAAAAAAATATCAATAAGCTCTTCTTCTATCCTTCAACACTTCTAGAACTCTTTTTTCCCCAATTTGGTTCACGTGGGATAGTTTCAAGTACTGAACTCAGTGGGGAATATTTACCTGTTTTTTTTTTTTTTTAAAAAAATCCAGTTTGGTTAAAATTTACAATCAGTGTTGTATATTTTGTAGGTTATATGCCATCCGACCTATATAATCTGAACTCATCTTACGGAACTGAGGAGGAACTCAAGTATTGTATAGAAGAATTTCATTCTCAAGATCTTCTGGTATGCCATGGTCTGAAACTTTTCCGATGTATTGCATATTTATTTAATTCCTCTATTTGTTTCAATTATCCTTGGTATAAAAATTAATAAAAGAAGAAGAAGAAAGAATAACACTGGGTGTATGTGGAAAACCCTAGTTCAAGGAGAAAAAACCACGCTATGAGTCTTTTGTATATTTTTCTTATTCATAAAAGAATACAAGAGATTGAATATTTTTAGGCCATAATAAGCTTTGACAATAAAAGGAAAATAAAGGAGGGTATAAAAGATTACACAAATACCCTTAGTACAATTATTTTTAACACTCCCCCTCAAGTTGGGGCGTAGATGTCAATCAGACCCAACTTGCTAATACATGAGTCAAAATTCTACCTGAGTAACCCTTTTGTAAGAACATCAGCAATTTGTTGATTTGACGAAATGTACGGAATACAGATACTGTCACTGTCAAGTTTCTCTTTAATGAAAGGTGTCAATTTCCACATGTTTGGTTCTGTCATGTTGAACGAGGTTATTAGCTATGCTTATAGCAGCTTTGTTATCGCAAAATAGCTTCATAGGTAACTCACAGACCTAGTGAATGTCAAACAGGACCTTTTGTAACCAAATCTCTTCACAAATTCCTAAACTCATAGCTCGATATTCAGCTTCCGCACTACTCCTAGCAACAACCCCTTGCGTCTTACTTCTCCAAGTTACAAGGTTTCCTCACACAAAGGTACAGTACCTCGAAGTAGACTTTCTGTCAGTCACTGATCCTGCCCAAACTGAGTCGATATAGGACTCAATGCATTTTTTGTTGGTCTTCCTGGACATCAAACCTTTTCTTGGAGTAGTTTTCAAATATTTCAAGATACGGTTCACAACTTCCATGTGTTCTTTGTAGGGGGCTTGCATAAACGGACTCACTGTAATAACTGCATGGGAGATATTTGGTCTCATATGGGATAGATAAACAACTTTTCCACTAACCGCTGATACTTTTCTTTATCAACGGGGACTTTGTCAACAGAAATTCCCAGTTTTACATTAAACTCCATAGGGGTATCGACCGGATGACATCCATTCATACCTGTTTCTTTCAACAGGTCAAGTGTATATTTCCTTTATGAAACCAAAATTCCTTCCCTTGATCGTGCAACCCCCATCCCAAGGAAGTACTCTAGATTTCCTAGGTCTTTAATCTCAAACTCGTCACCCATCTTCCTTTTTAGCCTGGTAATCTCAATAGTATCATTTTTCGATAAGACAATATCATGGACGTAAACAATCAACACAACAATTTTTCCAGATTCAGATCTCTTCGTAAACAGTGTATGATCAGAGTGTCCCTGAGTGTAACCTTGGGACTTAACAAATGTGGTGAATCTCTTGAACCAAGCTTGGGAGATTATTTTATGCAATAGAGAGGTTTTCGAAGTTTACACACTCGATGGTTAAATTGGACCTCAAAGCCTGAAGGGGAACTCATGTACACGTCTTCTTCTAAATCACTATTTAGGAAGACATTTTTACATCAAGTTGATGAAAGACCAGTCCATATTGACTGCAATGGACAGAAGATCCCTGACTGTGTTTAACTTTTTCACAGGTGAAACGTCGCTGAGTAGTCTATTCCATACGTCTGAGTGAACCGTTTTGCCTAGCTTGGCCTTGTACTGGTCTAATGTCCCATCTGATTTATACTTCAGAGTGATTACCCATTTGCACCCCATTGTCTTGTGCCCTTTGGGAAGATTACACAGATCTCATGTCTTGTTTTTCTCAAGAGCTTCCATTTCTTCCATGACAATTGCCTTCCACTTAAGACTTTCCATAGCCTTATGTATTTTCTTTGGTATTGTTTCAGCATGAAGACTTGTAGTGAAAGTCTTGAACTTCGGTGATAGACTGCTGTAAGATTTGTAGTTACACATAGAGTGTTTCATGCACGATATCGTGCCCTTTCTCAAGGCAATGGGCATGTAAAAAAAGGGATCATAACTCCCTGGTTTATCTGTGTCATCCGAACTACTCTCACCCAGTTGTGTTTCGGCTCTATTTTCATCACATATGGCAGCCTTCCCATCTTTTGGAACTGTTACATTGTTCCTGGCTTCCTCAACCACTTTGTCAACAACATCAACAATATTATCCTCAACACACAAGTTATTGTTATTAGAATCAGTACTACCTTGAGCATGGGTCGGTTTAGAGTCATGGATCGGAGCTAGCAGAGCAGTAGAAGGCACCACTTCCTTTCTAAGATTCTTCCTATAGTACGTTATCCAGGGGACTTGGTTGGTAGGAAGAACTGTGTTGTGGAGAATCGTTTTCGAAGGCACAAAAGGAGCTAAAGGAATGAAGGAGAAAGAGTTAGTCTCTTCACTCACATTCCCTTTGAAGATGACTAACGAGAAAGAAAGGTTTGTTTTCCAGGAAGGTGACATCGATGGACACAAAGTACTTTCAAGAAGATGGGTGGAAACACTTATAGCCTCTCTGGTGTAGGGGATAACCCACAAAGACACATGGGTGAGGCCGAGGGGCAAACTTGGTTTGGTTAGGACCGTAATTGTGGACAAAAGCAGTGCATCCAAACACTTGGAGAGGAATATCAGGTATAAGCCGGGTGGCAGGGTAGAACTCCTTGAGACACTCTAGAGGAGTTTGGAGATGAAGAACACGAGACGACATTCGATTAATGAGATGAGTCGCTGTGAGAATAGCATCCACCCATGAGTAAGACGGTAGAGAGGTGGACAACATAAGGGACCGAGCAATCTCAAGGAGGTGACGGTTTTTCCGTTCAGCTACCCCGTTTTGCTGAGGCGTATAAGCGGAAGAACTTTGTGGACAATCCCTTTAGAGGACAGAAACTCATGAAGGAAATGATTTAAGTATTCTCGACCGTTATCACTACGTAGAATACCGATTTTCGCTTTGAACTGGGTCTCGATGGTGGTGTAAAATCGTTGGAAGATCGAGAAACCTCAGATTTATCAGTGAAGAGAAAGACCCAAGTGAGACGATTATGATCATCGATGAAGGTAACAAACCAACGTTTTTTCAAGGCAATAATGACCCAAGAGGGCCCCCAAAACATGGTTACGGATAAGGGTAAAGGGTTGGGTAGGTTTGTAGGGTTGAGAGAGAAACGAGAACCGAGGTTGTTTTGCACGAATACAAACATCACAAGACAATGATGAAACATCCACTTTAGAAAACAAGTGAGGAAAAAGATAATTCATTTATTGAAAATTTGGACGGCCAAGACGAGAATGGCACGACATACAATCGTTTTTCAGAAATGGAAAAATAAGAAGGCAGTAAACTAGTTCTAGAACAGTCCCTAGAGAAAGCATCATCATCAAGGAAGTAGGTCGATGGAGCACCTAGAAAATCACTCGTAAAGGCCTTACCAGAGTTGTGCTTGTCAATCGGCGGGTGTCTCTTACTGTTTGCTGGTCGGTCATGTAACTTCCAACAGTTCTCTTTTGTATGCCACAGTTTCTTGCAATGTTCACATACTGGGACAGGTTTCCCATTCTGTTTGTCACTGGCAGAGTTGGACATTGCGCTGAAGGCAGTAGAATCAATAGACGGAACAGTTATGATGTTCATCACACTCATGCAATTTTCCTCTAAACGAACTTCTAAGCACACCTCCTTTAAGGACGGGATAGGTCTTTGACCTGGTATTCGACCACGAACCAAGTCGAACTTGGAATTCAGACCAGCAAGGAAATCATATACGCTGTCAACCTCTTCTATTTTAGAGTATTGAACACCTCCGCAAGGACAATCCCATACAATTTCTCTTCATCGACCAATTCCAGCCAGATTAGAGAGAATTTGTTGAAGTAGGATGTAAAATCCAGGGTCCCTTGCTTGCACTCATGGACCTATTTCCGTAAAGTGTAGAGGCGGGAAGCATTCTGATGCTTTGAGTATAATTTCTGAATAGTATCCCAAATGTCTCGAGTTTAGCAGCATACAACAATGGTTTCCCAATCTGAGGTTCCATACTTTTTTTTTGAACAAGAAACAATCTCTATTATTAATGAAAAATAGAGACAAAGCTCTAAGTACAAGAGGTTTATACAAAGAGCAAAAACAAAACAGTAAAACTAAACGAAACAAAAAACCCCGAGGATCAGCAGGCGCACCCGGGCATCTCAACTAGGTTGACACCCCCTTAGCTCCCTCATCACTTCCCACATAAAAGAGATAAAAACAAAAGACTAAAATTTAAAGCAAAAGTGAGAGCTAGGAAATGAGAAAACAAAGGTAACAGGCTTTATAGCACAGCCCGACCACTATTACAAAACTTATAATAATAAACACTAAACAGAATGTTCTAACCCTAAGCCGGATTATAAATAACGCGAGGTGACCACAAGTAATTCTTATAACTCATTAACTGAAGAATCGAAAGCAACTGGGAGCATGCTATTGTTGGAGCAGCCGGAGCTGGGAAGAAGGCGCTCAGAAAGTCAACAAAAAGTTTTAAGAAGGTCAAATGAAAGCTGTCCAATTTAAGGCAATGTCTTGAAGGGAGAAATCTTTGAAGCTCTTACTAAGAGAGCACCATGATGAGGCATTGAGTCTAGCCAATTCATATCTGTCTAACCAATGTGATTTCTTATCATGGAAGACCCTTTGGTTTCTTTCAAACCATAAATCATTCAATAAGGTTTTGATAGCATTAATCCAAAAAAGGTGAGACGGTTTTTTGAGTTTGGGACCAGCCAACAACTGAATGATATTATCATTGCATCCTTTATCGAAGGACCAGCTTATGTTGAAAGTGCTGAGCAAATTGAACCAACATCTTGCCGTATAGTCACAAGTAAAGAAAAGGTGTTGCAGGTCCTCAGGAGCACTAAGGCATAAATGACACACGTGAGGAGAGATAAGGTGTGATGTGAGCTTTTTCTGGAGGATTTCCGCGCAATTCACCTTCCCTTTTATGAGGATCCAAACCAAAATATTAACTCTCCTCGGGCTCTTTGTTTTCCATACGCTCTTGAATAAATTAACATTCATAGGGGAGGAAGGCACTAGGTGTTTAGATAGAGAACTGACTGAAAAATAACCACTTGGCTCCAACGTCCAGCATCTTTCATCCGGCTTGTTAGAGGGGAACCACAATGATATAGAACCAAGTAGGTTCTGAAAATCATCAATTTCTGTCTCTTTGAGGGTTCTTCTGAAAATGATCGACCAGGAGGATGTAACATGATCCCACATTTCAGCCAACGAGGCTTTTGGAAAAGATGAAATTCTGAACAATCTTGGGTAGACTGTTTTTAGTTCAATTTTATCCAACCACACATCTTGCCAAAACTGAATTCTGTCTCCTCTTCCGGCTTTGAAGATTGATAAAGAGTCAATCTTTCTCCACTGCCTGGAAATACTAATCCAAGGACTTCGAAACTTAAGGTTTCTTTACCACTGGTGTGCCAAGAGAAGAAGTCGCTGCCATGAATGCTTCTAATGACAGAGCACCAAAGAGAGGACTGTTCTTCTGAGAATCTCCAGCCCCATTTGGCTAGCATTGCTAGATTTCTATTTAAAATTTTATCCAATCCGAGGCCTCCATCCTTAAAGGGTTTAGCTACAACCTCCCATTTTACAAGATGGTTTACAGTGCTGCCATTATTGCCCTCCCAGAAAAAGTTCGTCAATGATCTTTCAATTGCTCTAGCTGTTTTATTTGGCATAAGGAATACTGACATATAAAAAGTAGGCAGATTAGCTAAAACTGAAGAACATAAGGTTAATCTACCTCCTCTTGATAGGTTGTAACTGTAGATAAATAATTCAAGAGAAAAGTATTTACTATTGTTAATAGAGTTATGGTACAAATACATATTTATAGAGAA
>JBBPDJ010000021.1:8792877-8804476 GCA_037974625.1 Cucumis cinereus
AACAGTATGGGCTGCACTATGTAGAAGATATTTGTTTAGTTTCCGCTGTTATGTGTTAAGTTTGAGTTTGTTTTTTCACACTTTTTAAGTTATTGGTATTGTTTAAGCCAGAGTTAAGTTAAGATAGTCAGTGAGGATCTTCAAGGTAAGGACGAGATTCACTGGCTTCACGCCGTCCCCTAGGCTAGGAGTAGAGGGTCTACGAGAGGGTGTGACATAGACTACATTTCAAGGTCCATGACTTTGATCCATTGGTCCTTTTCTACATCATTCGTTGTCTGTTTAAAGGACAATAGATCCTCAATGCCATCATCTGGTATGACCACTTGAGTTTCAGTTAAACTTAAGTAACGGTTAGGTTGTGATACAATTCTCTCCCTGCAATGTAACATCCCGAAATTTGAGATTATTTTAATTTAATTATCTCAAATGAATTAAGTAAAAGTTGGATTATATTGGTTAGGGATGTTAATTTTCTTTTGGATTGGAATTGTTTTTTTTACTGTGATTTCTGTTGGATTATGGTGTCTGTTAACTCTACCTATTAACTTTGTGTACTTATTTGTGGGACGGATTGACAAGCCTGTATGCCGTATGTCACGAGGGTATGGTTAACAAGTCTTTGTGGCGTATTGTTCTGACAGGATCAGGTTAACAAGTCTATGTAGTGTATTGTTCTAACAGGGTCGGGTTAACAAGTCTATTGGTGTATTGTTCTAACATGATTGTTTTTGCATGTGATCCCACCGATTTGTTAGGATGACTCAGGCATTGGGTTGTATGGACGTTCATACCAAATCATTTGACTGTTGTCGTAGAGTAAGTTAATGGAGAGTTAACGGTCACCTAGTGGACTCAATGATATGCTTATGTTGAACTGTTTGTTTATGGTTTGTGTGATAAACGGGTTATTAAGTATCAATGCATAACTCTTATGTCAAGCTTAACTGTGTTGTACGCTGACATGACATGTTTGGTTATGTGACGAATTACTTGATATTGATTTATGTGATGAGTTAACTAAATGGTTAGTTGACTATTGGTGATGGTTATAGGTTGAGTTAATCGAATGGACTAACTACCAAGTTAGTTGTTCGTGATGGGTTAACTATGTTGAGATGAACTAAATGGCTATGTGGTGATATATTATAACTGATTGCTATGGAAAAACCAATGATGTTGTATGGCGATATATCTTTATGGTTTGCTATGAAAAAACCATAAAACAGGATAAAGATGTGAGGTGTTTTTGGTTCTCATTTTTTAATTAAACTTCATATGTGTGCTTATGAATATTTTGGACTAAGATTACATGTTTTGTGACTATGATAGCTATTAACTTTATCTATTAGCCATGTTGTATTCGATATGTGAGACGATAGCTACTTTTGCATGTGGTCCCACTGATTTGCTAGGACGACCCTGACATTGGACTATATTGACATTGGACGTTCCTACCAAACCATTTGACTGTGTGTCGTAGAGTATAGTTTAATAGGAAGTTAACAATTAACCTAGTGGGCCCAGTAGTGGGTCCCTTCCTGAGTATTTATGTACTCACCATTTTCATGTTTATTTTTCAGGTAGGTATGAAGAAATCGGCGACGGAAAGGAAGGACTAGTGACCATGTGTGTGTGGACTATATTGACAAATGCGTCCGCTGTGTTGTTATTGACTATATTTTTTTCAAGTTTATGAGTTTTTATTTAAGTAACGATCTCAGGTTAAGGTTGAAATTTTGGGGCGTTACAATTGGTACCAGACCCTAAGTTTTTAGGTTCTGCAGACTGGCATACGATGTAAGTCTATGGTTTATATCCCCATGGTCACTTTGGTTCCTTTGTTCTCGCCAGGTATGCTTATGGATATATGTTTATGACATTACCTGTATAAACTGAATTAAGATGGACTATCTGTGTGATTGAAACCCTTATAGAAAAGGTTATGTTAGAAAATGTCGCCACATAGTAGTGCTAAAAGGGAACTAAGCATTTGTTTAAGTTCAAGTGATTGAAAGCCTATTGGTTTGTGGACAGAGTTAAACTTTGTGGATGGAAATTAAAACGCTATTTGGTAAATAGTTATTGAAATGAGAGTTTCAAGGTTTATGTTGTGTTTTACCTTGGGGAATGAGGTTGACGGATTTACAATAAGCATTTTCCCAATTAGTCGCATAATTAGAGGCATTATTAAAGTTTATTAAGGCAAATTTGATTAAAAGTTGCTAGATGTTAAAGCCAAGGTTTGACCGTGACTCTAAAGTAAGTGATTGTTTTCTTGGAATACCCTTGAGTTGGACACTCAAATTTTGAAAGGTGACTGAACATGTTCAATATTGTGGTAGCATAAAGGTATGTATGGTCCGGTGGATTAGATTCGTGGATCGAGTCTTTAATGGTTTTGGGTCACTTTGGTTGATTGAGAACTTGGGCTATAAGAAGCAACCTATTGACGTTTCTAGCAAGAAAAGTGAGGGTGCTACGCAATAGGAGAAATTGCATTAGTAAAAGTTTTATGGTGGAATCACTTAGTCGAAGAGGCTACATAGGAACAAGAGGATGGCATGAGGGTGCGTTATCCAGAGTTATTCGAGGATTAGAACTTTTGACGACGAAAGTTTCTTAAGGAGGAAAGAACGTAACATCTCGAAATTTGAGATGATTTTAATTTAATTATCTCAAATGAATTAAGTAAAAGATGGGTTATGTTGGTTAGGGATGTTAATTTTCTTTAGGATTGGATTCTTTTTTATTTTGTGAAGAGTTGATTAAGAAATTATATACATATATATATATATATATATAGGTATATATATGTAATTAATTTTGTCAAAAGATAATTGGTGAGAAGAAAGAGAAGATTTAATTTGATTTGGAAAAAATATTTGATTTGGTGG
Source organism: Cucumis cinereus (assembly GCA_037974625.1). NCBI lineage: Eukaryota > Viridiplantae > Streptophyta > Magnoliopsida > Cucurbitales > Cucurbitaceae > Cucumis > Cucumis cinereus. The sequence goes on from JBBPDJ010000021.1 coordinate 8,795,775, forward strand.
GAATTTGGAAAATATAATAATAATAATAATAATAATAAAATATTATTATTATTTATTAATAAATAATAATATTATTATTTATAAATTAATATTATTATTTATTAATTTAGGTTGCATTGGAAAACATGAAAGTTATAAAAAATTTATTTTCTTCTTTTTCCTACGTGAGAAGCCGCCACCACCTCCCTCTATTTTTCTTTTAGTCGATTTTCAACATGTGCTCAGCTCAACCGTTATGCTTCTCCGTTCGTCGATGTCTTTTAATCTTTCGGATTTGATTTGTCTATTGTCGCTCACGGTCGCTGCAGTTAGTTATGTGGATAAAGTATTGAGTATTTTATTCTGGATTTTTGGATACCGAATAAAGTTAAATTGAGAATTATAAAAATAATAATAATAAAAGAAAAAAGAATAACATCAGGTATATGTGGAAAACCCTAATTCAGGAGGAAAAACCACGATATGAGTATTTTGTATATTTCTCTAATGAATTAAAAGACTACAATGGATGACATCTATATAGGCCATAATGGGCCTCGAAAAAAAAGGAAATAAATAAGGGTATAAAAATTACACAAATACCCTTAGTACAATTATTTTCGACACTCCCCCTCAAGTTGGGTCGTAGATGTCAATTAGACCCAATTTGCCTGAGTAACCCTTTAGTAAGAACATCAACAATTTGTTGGTTTGATGGAATGTACGGAATACAGATGCTGCCATTGTCAAGTTTCTCTTTAATGAAGTGTTTGTGAATCTCAACATGTTTAGTTCTGTCATGTTGAATGGGGTTATTAGCTATGCTGACATCAATTTTATTATCACAGAATAACTTCATCGGTAACTCACCGTCCTAGTGAATGTCAGACAAGACTTTCTGTAACCAAATCTCTTCACAAATTCCCAAACTCAGAGTTCGATATTCAACTTTCGCACTACTCTTAGTAACAACTCCCCGCTTCTTGCTCCTCCAAGTTACAAGGTTACCCCACACAAAGGTACAATATCTTGAAGTAAACTTTCTGTCAGTCACTGATCCTGCCCAATTTGAGTTGGTATAGGCCTCAATGCACCTTTTTCTGGTCTTCCTAAACATCAAACCTTTTCTTGGACTAGTTTTCAAATATCTTAGAATACAGTTCACAGCTTCCATGTGTTCTTCGCACGGAGCTTGCATAAACTGACTTATTGTACTAATTGCATAGGAGATATCTTGTCTAGTATGTGATAGATAGATCAACTTTCCCACTAATCGCTGATACTTTTCTTTATCAACAGGAACTTTGTCAACAGAACTTTCCATTTTTACATTAAACTCCATAGGAGTATCGGCATGACGACATCCAATCATACCTGTTTCCTTCAACAGGTCAAGAGTATATTTCCTTTGTGAAACCAAAATTCCTTCCCTCGATCGTGCAACTTCCATTCCAAGGAAGTACTTTAGATTTTCTAGGTCTTTAATGTCAAACTCGTCACCCATATTCCTTTTTAACCTGGTTATTTCAACAGTATCATCCCCTGATAAGACAATATCATCGACGTAGACAATTAACACAACAATTTTTCCAGATTCAGATCTCTTTGTAAACAGCGTATGATCAGAATGTCCCTGAGTGTAACCTTGGGACTTAACAAATGTGGTGAATCTATCGAACCAGGCCCTGGGAGATTGTTTCAAGCCATAAAGGGATTTCCGAAGTTTACACACTTGATGGTTAAATTGGACCTCAAATCCTGGAGGGGAACTCATGTACACTTCTTCTTCCAAATCACCATTTAGGAAGGCATTTTTTACATCAAATTGGTGAAGAGGCAACTCTTTATTGACTGCAACGGACATAAAAACCTTGACTATGTTTAACTTAGCCACAGGTGAAAATGTCTCTGAGTAGTCTATTCCGTATGTACGAGTGAAGCCTTTTGCAACTAGCCTGGCCTTGTACCGATCTAATGTCCCATCTGATTTATACTTTAGAGTGAATGCCCATTTGCATCCCACTGTCTTGTGCCCTTTGGGAAGATTACACAAATCCCATGTCTTGTTTTTTTCAAGGGCTCCCATTTCTTCCATGACAGCCGTCTTCCACTCAGGACTTTCCATAGCCTCATATATAGTTTTTGGTATTATTGCAGCATCAAGACTCGTAGTGAAAGCCTTGAACTTTGGTGATAGATTGTCGTACGATATGTAGTTACACATAGAGTGCTTTGTGCACGACCTCGTGCCTTTACTCAAAGCAATGGGCATATCAAGAGAAGGATCGTAACTCCCTAGTTTATCTGAGTTATCCGAAATAGTCTCACCTAGTTGTGTTTCTACTCTATTTTCATCACTTCTGATAGTCTTCCCTTCTTCTGGAACTGTTACATTGTCCATGTCTTCCTCAACCACATCGTTAATCATATCAACAATATTATCTTCATCACATAAGTTATTGCTATTAGAATCAGTAGTACCTTGAGCATGGGTCGGTTCAGAGTCATGGACCAGAACCGACGAGGCAGTAGGAGGCACCACTTCCTTTCTAAGATTCTTCCTATAGTACGTTATCCAGGGGACTTGGTTGGTAGGAAGAACTGTGTTGTGGGGAATGGGTTCCGAAGGCATTGAAGGAGCTACAGGAATGAAGGAGAAAGAGTTAGGATCTTGACTCACATTCTCCCCCTGAAGATAACTAACGGGAAAGAAGGGTATGTTCTCCTAGAAGGTGACATCCATAGACACGAAGTACTTTCGAAAAGATGGGTGGAAACACTTATAGCCTCTCTGATGTAGGGGATAACCAACAAAGACACAAGGGTGAGCCCGAGGGACAAACTTGGTTTGGTTGCCACTTGATTGTGGACAAAAGCAGTGCACCTAAACACTCGGAGAGGAATATCAGGTATAAGACGGGTGGTAGGGTAGGCCTCCTCGACATACTCTAAAGGAGTTTGGAGATGGAGAACACGAGACGACATTCGATTAATGAGATGAGTCGCAGTGAGAATAACATCCCTCCATAAGTAAGACGGTAGAGAGTTGGACAACATCAGGGACCGAGCAACCTCGAGGATGTGACAGTTTTTTCGTTCAGCTACCCCATTTTGTTGATAGGTATAAGCGCATGAACTTTGGTGGACAATTCTTTTAGAGGACAGAAACTCATGCAAGGAATGATTTAAGTACTCCCGACCGTTATCACTATGTAGAATAGCGATTTTTGCATTGAATTGGGTCTCAATGGTAGTGTAAATTTGTTGGAAGATCGATGATACCTCAGACTTATCGTTAGGGAGAAAGACCCAAGTGAGACTGGTATGATCATCGATGAAGGTAACAAACCATCGTTTTCTCGAGGCAGTAATGATTCGAGAGGGCCCTCAAACATCGCTATGAATAAGGGTAAAGGGTTGGGTCGGTTTATAGGGTTGAGAGGGAAACGAGACCAGAGGTTGTTTAGCACGAATACAAACATCACAAGACAATGATGAAACATCCACTTTAGATAACAAGTGAGGAAAAAGATATTTCATATATTGAAAATTTGGATGGGCAAGACGAAAATGCCATAACATACAATCGTTTTCAGAAACGGAAAAATAAGAAGACAGTAAACTAGTGCTAGAACAGTTCCTAGAGAAAGTAGAGTCCCCTACTATGTCGGGCAGTGCCAATCATCCTCCCCGAGCTCAAGTCCTGAAACAAAGCAGCATCAAGTGAGAAGATAGCTTGACAATGTAAATCCTTGTTTATCTTACTAATCGATAGTAAATTGTAAGACATTTTAGGCAAATGCAAAACATTCTGTAAGGTAAAACCATCAACTGGTGAAACGTGACCCTTGGGCGTAATGGGAGAAAATGATCCATCAGCAATCCTAATTTTCTCATTTCCAACACAAGGTAAATACGATATAAAGTTTTCAGATGAGCCATTAAGATGACCAGTAGTAGCTGAATCAAGGATCCATGGTTTCCTACCATCGATGCTCATAAGACTAACTGATTGTTCAATGGCTCCAAGTGAGGACGTACCAAGATCACTTTGATTCCCTGTAGAGATTGACATCGGTGGGGCACTGACAGAATCACTCATAAACGCCTTACCAGAGTTTTGCTTGTCATTCGGCGAGCGTCTCTTACTGTTTGGTGGTCGGCCATGTAACTTTCAACAGTTCTCCTTTGTATGCCACGATTTATTGCAATGTTCACATATCGGGACAGGTTTCTCATTCTGCTTATCACTGTCAGAATTGAACATTTTGCCCTGAAGACAGCAGAAGCAATAGCTGAAGCAGTTATGACGTTCATCGCACTGGTACGATCTTCCTCTAAGCGAACTTCTAAGCACACCTCCATTAAGGACGAGATAGGTCTTTGACCCAATATTCGACCACAAACTAAGTCAAACTTAGGATTCAGACCAGCAAGAAAATCATATACGCGGTTAACCTCCTCTATTTTGGAGTATTGAACGCCTCCACAATGACAGTCCCAGACAATTTCTCTGCATAAATCCATTTCCTGCAAGATTATAGATAATTTGTTGAAGTAAGATGTAACATTCATGCTCCCTTGCTTACACTCATGAACCTGCTTCCGTAAAGTGTAAAGGCGAGAAGCATTCTGATGCTTCGAGTATAATTTCTTAACAGTCTTCCAAATATCTCGGGTTGTAGCAGCATACAACAATGGTTTCCCAATCTGAGGTTCCATACTGTTAATTAAAATGTACCGTAGTAGAAAGTCCTCCCCCTTCCAAATTTGTTCTTGAGGATCTCCCGGCCTAGGTTTTTGTACCTCCTCTGTCAAATATTCAAATTTATGTCTTCCCTCAAGGGCCATCTTAATGGATTGAGACCAAGAGAAGTAGTTCGGACCATTCAGTGTCTCCCTTGCAATTGAACTTGAGTTTCTCATGGCAATGGGGCTAGAGAAACAATTAGTAGTATTTAATGTAGGGAAGGATGTTACCGGATTCTCTGAATACATCGGTAGAGCTGAAGGAATAGTCGAATTTGTGGAGGTGGAATTAGCTAGAGCTGGCCCGAGAGCAGCTATTTGTTGCTGAAAATTCATTTGGAGATTTGCCAATTGCTGTTGAACCATTGCTGGGGAAATACCACTTTGATCATCCCAAGGAGATTTACCTTTATAGACAGAAGACTCAGCATAATCAACCTCATGATACGTGCTGGTTGTTGGATTGAAGAGATTCACAGTTTGGACGGCGGTACGGTACAGTTCGAAAGGTGGTTGTACGGGCTGTACAGTAGACGGCAGTTGTACGGACGACGGTGGCGCCAGTTGTAAGGACGGCGACAGAGGTTGTACGGACGACGATGGAGGTTGTACGGATGGCGGCAACGGCGGCTGTAGGTTTCGAAAATACTTCTCGACGGCGACCTGAATGGCGACATCTATGGGGTCAGTGATAGCGGCAATGGAGATTTTCTCGCCGGTGGTCAAGGTTTCCGTGGTAGGGTTTTCCATGGGTTGATTTTCTTCAATGACGACTAGGGTTTTGTTATCCATAGCTTTGATACCATATAAAAATAATAATAAAAGAAAAGAAAGAATTACACCAGGTATACGTGGAAAACCCTAGTTCAGGGGGAAAAACCACGATATGAGTATTTTGTATATTTCTCTAATGAATTAAAAGACTACAAGGGATGACATATATATAGGCCATAGTGGGCCTTGACAAAAAAGAAAATAAATAAGGGTAAAAAAATTACACAAATACCCTTAGTACAATTATTTTCAACAAGAATTAATTTGGGAATTATTCTTGGTTAATTGAAGGTTATTTTTTAGCTATTGTTAGAATTAATTCGTATAGTTTCTCCTACGAATTAATTGGAGCGTCAACAACGAATCGATAATATTAAGTGTTATGGTGTTAAGGTTAATTTTAATTAATGATTTTTATAGAGAATTATTAATTAAAGTTGTTGTATTTGGAATTAATTTGAAGGATTAATTTGGAGTAATCATTTGAGATTAATTCGTAGGGTTTTGTTTACGAATAAGTTTGAAGATTTTGACGACCAATTGGTAAGTGTAAGAACGAATATTCAAGGATTAAAGTTAAAATTAATTAATATTTTTTATGAAAAAAATATTAATTAAATGTTTTATGTATAGGATTAATTTGAGGAAGAAACTCAAGAAAAAGTATTATCGACACCTTGAGGTAAGGGACTTACTACTGGATCCTCGACAAGTAATAAGGATATTTATGAAATTATTTATGTGACATTTGAGTTGTTGGATTATGTGATAAATGTATTGACTGATTAGGTAACAAGTTTAAGTTATTTTAATTAATAATTTTTATGGAAAATTATTAATTAAAATTTGATGAGTAAGGGACACTCTACCAAATCCATGCCTTAGGTATATAAAGTATGGAAGATGGATTGAATCACATGTATGTTGTGCAATATCTACTGTCATTGATCCGTTTATTGTGGTTATGTTTTAAGGATGTTATGAGACACCTTATATACAACACTTTATGTCATGGTTGGGATGTTGGTTATGTGATAGCTGGATTCTTTAGTTATATTGTGGTTTGATGATTGGGTCTTTGTATAATTAAATGTGTGGTGTTTATGCATGTCCTTTCATACTATGTGAATCTGTAAAATACGATAATTGTACCATGTGGAATGGAGTTATGTTTGTGACTGCTTTACTTTTTTTATTGTGGTTTCTATTGGATTACGGTGTCTGTTAACTCTACCTATTAACTTTGTGTACTTGTTTGTGGAACGGTTTGACAAGCATGTGTGGCGTATGTCACGAGGGTTCGATTAACAAGCCTGTGTGGCGTATTGTTCCGACAGCATCAGGTTAACAAGCCTGTGTGGCGTATTGTTTCGACAGGATCGAGTTAACAAGCATGTGTGGCGTATTATTTCGACCTGATTGCTTTTGCATGTGGTCCGACCGGTTTTCTAGGACGACTCTAAAATTGTGCTGTATGGGTGTTCCTACAAAACCATTTGACTGTGTGTCAAAGAGTACAAGTTAATAGAGAGTTAACAGTCACCTAGTGGACTCAATGATATGCTTATGTTGAACGTCTGTTTATGGTTTCTGTGATAGATGGGTTATTCAGTATCAATGCTTAAACTCGTATGTCAAGCTTAACTGTGTGGTACGCTGACATGACATGTTTGATTATGTGACGAATTACTTGATACTGATTTATGTGGTAAGTAACTAAATGGTTTAGTTCACTATTGGTGATGGTTATGGGTTGAGTTAGTCCAATGGACTAACTCCCAAGTTCTTTGTTGGTGATGGGTTAACTATGTTGAGATGAACTGAATGGCTCTGTGATGATCTATTATAACAGATTTCTATGGAAAAACCAATGAGGTTATATGGCGATATGTCTTTATGGATTTCTATGAAAAAATCATAAAACAGGAAGGTGTGAGGTGTTTGTGATTTTCATTTTTGAATTAAACTTCATGTGTGTGCTTATGAATGTTTTGGACTACGATTACATGATTTGGGACTATGGTAGTTGTTAACTTTATCTATTAGTAATGTTGTACTGGGTATGTAGGACGATAACTGCTTTTGCATGTGGTCCTACAGGTTTGCTTGGACGACCCTGGCATTGGATTGTATGGACGTTCCTACCAAACCATTTGACTGTGTGTCGTAGAGTATAGTTTAATAGGAAGTTAACAGTTAACCTAGTGGGCCCAGTAGTGGGTCCCTTACTGTGTATTTATGTACTCACCCATTTCATATTTATTTTTTCAGGTAAGTGTGAGGAAACCGACGACTGACAGGAAGGACCAGTGACCATGTGTGTGGGGACTATATTAACAAATACTTTCGATGTGTTGATATTGTTATTAGTGACAAATGCTTTCGCTATACTTTTTTCAAGTTTATCAGTTTTTATTTAAGTAACGATCTCGCGTTAAGGTTCAAATTTTTGGACGTTACAGCGTCGAGGTACTCTCAATTATTGAGAAAGATTGGACTCACCTGATGTGTTGGTTTCATCAACTCTAGATGATGGACTAGCTTCATCAACAACTCTTGTTAATTCATTAGCTGCTTCATTTAATACTAATTTGCTTCGTGGTTTATGATCTCTCATGTGATCTACTTCAAAAAATGTGACATTTTTTTATGCAAACACTCTGTTTTCTTGTGGATCGAAGAATAAATTGATGGGATAAAAATCCATCGCAGCGGAAGAAATACAAAATCATTCTCAATTTTAATTTGTGAAAATAAAATACCATACATTGGAAAAGAAATTACAAAACAATCTAGGCTAAGCATGTTTTTTATCAATAAAATTACAGAGAAAAAAACTCACTTTGGTTGCAGTCTCTGAATTACACAAAATCTCCAAATTGTAACCACACCACACTACAAGAAATTCAATATTCAGTGACAAAGTTTTAGTGGCGCAAGTAATTTTTTTCGCTAAAATGTTAGTTTTAACGACGCAAAAAAAAATTTGTCACAAGAATATTTTTAGCGACACAATTTTAGTTTGTGTCACTAAAAGGATATGAAAAATGTCACTAAAAATTAATTATTTTTAGCAACAAATATGAATGTTGCTAAAAATTTTCTAAAAATAATTTCTCCTATTTTTTTTTTTATTTTCCTCCTTTTATTTCCATTAAACCAAAAACAAAGTAAAATTTCCTAAACCCTAACCCTCCCAA
>JBBPDJ010000021.1:8804576-8829197 GCA_037974625.1 Cucumis cinereus
TTATAGAGAATGTAGAAACCCTAGATAGTATGTGAAATTACAAATAAGGGCCTATATATATAAATATATTATAACATGTATAATTTTATATGTTAACCTGTTTCACCAGAGATAGTTGTTTGAAACTTGCAGAAAGATACACTACTTAATTTTCAAGATATCATTGAAAAGGAAACTTAGTAGAAGATACGGTCTAATTGCAAATTCGATGGTAAGAACTCTGTTAGACGAGACCGACCACCAATTGTGAATGCATAATTCTAGGAAGGTGTGCAACTCCCATACGTTAGTTATATGGTATAGTTTTTAGTGAGTTGTAAACTCCATAGGTGATTATGTATAAAGAATGATCTTTGCTTTATTTTCTTTTTTAGTGTTCAATTCCCCCCTTCTTTTGACTAATAGTATTTGAATTTGCCTCCAGGCCCTTGGTGATGTTGTACTCAATCATAGATGTGCACACAAGCAGGTCTCGTCTATTTCTGCTCCATAGCTTGATACTCTTACTTTTAGCTTCTTTTTCCTTTATGTTAATAAAATCACAAATGTTAAGTAAGTTGAAGAGTTGTACTTGGTTTGCTTTCTGGAACTTGAACTGTTGGTGTTTAGAATCTGCCCTCCAAATGGGACTAAACAGTCTTAAAAGTTTCCTCTTTCTTGATTGCATACATCGTTTCAATGGCTGGACTGACCTTTTCTCTCTTCAATTTTAGTTATTGGTTTCTTTTGAAAGTTGAGAGATATATTTGTTTACGTTCCTGACTTCAAAGGCTGCGTTGAATGACCCTTATGTCATGTATCTGCAGTCTATTACTGATTAAAGCATGCAGAACTTTGCAGTGATGCCAACAGACCTTTTGGTGCGCCTCAGAGTAGTTGCACGAATATAACTTAGTGCTCTTGCTGGTTTCAGAGTCCCAATGGGGTTTGGAACATTTTCGGTGGTAAGCTTCCTTGGGGTCCTGAAGCAATCGTTTGTGATGATCCGAATTTTCAGGGTCAAGGAAATCCTTCAAGTGGTAATTCTTAGCTTTTATCTCTTGATTGAACTTCAAATGTTATTATCTGATATTTTGTGTGGAAAACTAGTTAGTCTCAGAAAAGCTAACTACTTCTTTGTCCAGCCTTCAACCACTGTGACATTGCCGACAACTACCGATATCTTTAACCACCTATCCCAACACTCTCAACCGTTGATCTCTATCGTCGGTCATCATGCCCTAAGCCCTAGATCCCCTCTACCCTCTTTCTCTTTTTTTTTTTCGCCCTGCCCCATTTCTCTTTAGAGAACAAACACTTAATTGAATAAGTGAAATACACCCCACCCAATTTTGAAACCTTAGACTTTCCCTTTCCACTTTTGACTGCCACAAACTTCTCTGACTTCCTCTTTGCTCATTCTTGTTGTTTCAACCTAGTCTTGATAACCTCCTACTCGCCAAAACTCATGCCCATCCCCAACTTATTTCGTTGGAAATATACTTTCCATACCCCTGTTGTCTTTCGTCGTGCCTGCTGTCTCTGCCATGCAGCTGGATGACTAATGCCGTTTTTGCGGTTATCCGTTCTGTTTTTCCCTTTTTTTTAAATGGATTTGGTAAAAGACATGAGCTACAAATGGTAGATATTCCTTTCTCTCTACCTTTTTCGTTCGTTCGAAGCCTGCTTGGTTGATCTTTTGCTTCTTTCAAATTAGTCCTTTTTTCATCAACAAGATCGTGGAGATTCAAGAGTCATTTGATTATCTACTTTTAGATTTTCTTCGGAACGGTTTTTTGAATATGTTGTTTATCCTAGCACCAAAGTTTGAATGAACATTCATTTCCAGCTGGTTTTGGCAAGAAAGAATTGTTAATCTTTTGAGAAACTTGTAGTGATTCATTAATATTGGTGAGATAGCTAACTTGAATTCAATGCAACAATCACGGTTGAAGCAGTATACCAGTCTGAGAAAATTGAGATGAATGGAGCAATCAAGAGTTGGGCGTTAGTGAAAAAACAGAGCACTCAATCCTCTATTTTTGGTTAAAAAATAAATTTTGACTCAAGTAATGCTCTGACCTCTTATTCGGTTAGAAAAGATCATGAGGTGATTCAACTTGAATTCGATGATATATGGGTGATTTCAAGATCATTTGTGCATAATGATTGGAAGCAAATTGCAGCGGTTTTAGAATACCATTTCAGATCCAAAGTATTGATCAATCTGCTCTTTGATGATTGAAGGTGTTTGTGAAATTTCTATATTATTGAATAAATCATAATCATTAAGAGTACATAATGATCTTTTACATAGGGAATATATAAACCTCAAAGGAACCAGGAAAGGAAAATTCATAAATGGTAAGATACCAAAAAGGAAAATAATAATGGAAACTACTAATAATCCATAAATCCTAATTTTCCTTTAACACCCTCCCTCAAACTCAAGGTGGTAGAATCACGAACTTGAGTTTGCTAAGAAAACGTCCGAATCAAATCAGTAGATCTGGGATTGAATCAGAAACCCACGAAGAACCAAACACACAAAGAACTTCTAGGCTAAAGACAAATCTACAAAGAACGAAACAAAAAACTTTTGGGTTAGAAACATAGATCCTCGTTTAGAGATGTATAACAAAACCTACGAAGAACAAAACAATAACTCTGGGCAAGAACAAAGATTCTCATAAAGAGATCTAAAAAAATCCACGAACGACTGATTTGAAAAACGAAGCAAAGACTTTCGATGATTTTCATTTGCATAAAAAATAGAACTGAATGCACTTATCCGAGTTTTATGAAGGGATAGGGTGTTGAATTTCAATAAAAAATATACCCTTTACACTACCGGTGTCGTTAATCGTGAGACTTTTCAGGCTATTGGGTTATATGTTGGTGGCTTGTTAGCACAGCAGTTGATACTCTTAATATGATCAATTACTAGGTGCCTCAAATTCAAATCCAACATAATTTGTGTGGTTTTATGCCAACATCCCTTGAAATTCATAATAAAATCAGAGGAAATATTTTTCTTCATTATGTTGTTATTGGAGTTTTGGACCCTCCAAATATAGTTCACAACTCTTTGTTTTTGAGTAATTTTTTCAACCTGGTTGATCTTTTTCGTTCAAAGTAGGTTATGGATGGAGGCATTGAACCTACAATTCAAAGTCCTGAAGTTGACTTTAATAATCAATTTTGAAACTTCCATTAGTTTCAAGGAGCCCTTTGAGTTGCTCACAAATTTGGACAAACCTCGAGAACTCAGTTTCTTAACCAAGCAATTTTGGTTGTTACAAGTGGAAGCAAGGGAGTTTGATTACTGAACTTATTCCCTCCAAGACTTGTTCGGTTGATAATGAAATGTGGCACCAAATTCGACCGAACAACTTATGGTATGAATGATGAAGTCAAAGTCTGTGAGGAAGCTTTTAGTAAGAAAGCAAATGGGATACTATAGACAGGGAGTTTGTTTGGAGGATTCATCTTTGAAGCCCTCATGTATCTGAAGTAATTCGACTAGACAGTTTCTAAAACCCCTTCCATTTCATTTCAATCAGAAGAAGAGAAGTAGACACTTCTTGCAGTCTCCAAAGTTTGTGAGTGTAGTTTTGATAAGTTAGAAGAAGATCGTGTTTGTCTTTTGATGTCATCTACACTTTTAACACGCCTCTCATATAAGCAACAATAGGCAGTCTCAGAAGTTAAAGGTTATTGGCCAATCAGTTCTTACAAGTTACACTCCCTGATTCAAATATCCAATTTATCAAAGTCAATATCAGGACAACTCCATGAACAAGAAATTTAATATTGATTCAGATGAGGAATTGGTTGTAAGCATTAGTTGTGAAGAATAAGAGTCTGATTGTCCAGAAATAGAGATTTCCAGCTCTTTTTAGAAGATTTATTCGGGAAGGCTTTTGAAAATTTATATGCAGATGAAGCTGCAAATAAGAGCTTAATAGAATCAGCCCCCCATTCTATCCCCCTCTTTAATCGGCATGAAAAATGAAATGCTTCAGTGTATTAATTCTTTTAAGTTGTACTTGTTTTTAGCATTTGATAATTTCAAGAACGGTTGCTTTATACTGAATCTCTATAAAATTGTATTATGCTTGATTTAGTGTAAAGTCTTCCATTGAGAAGACTTACGACCAGCATAAGTTTGCTATCACATAAAGATTAGAATGAGCAGATATGTTGGTCAGTTGTATTCTGAAATTAGCCAATTCAATTCCATGAAAAGCTTTGGTTTGGTTATCAATGCTACTTTTTGTTTCTTTGGTGATGGCTGTAGGTGACATCTTCCATGCAGCACCAAATATTGATCACTCCCAGGACTTTGTGAGGAGGGACATAAAAGAATGGCTAAATTGGCTTCGCAATGATATTGGTTTTGATGGGTGGCGTCTTGATTTTGTGAGGTAAGTTTTTTCAGACTCTTTTCTTCAGTATAGATGGTTTCTTGTAAATAATAAATGAATGCTAATTTAAAGCAAATATTCTTTGTTCATTATATGATATTGATTATTATTATTATTATTATTATTTTGGTATTATAGGGGTTTCTCAGGTACATACGTTAAAGAATATATTGAGACTTCAAATCCTGCTTTTGCTATTGGAGAATACTGGGACAGTTTGGCTTATGAACATGGGAATTTATGTTATAACCAAGGTAGTAAGTTGCTCTGCATTTTTGGACCGTTAATGCAGTCCTCGATTCCAATGAACAAACCAAAGGTTCTCTATGTTTACTTTAATCAAGAGGTTGTTGCATGGGTCCACAACTACCAATTCAAGTTAGATGTGTGCAAAAGCTCCTCGTTTCTATCTCATATTATTACTTGTGCATATGAGATTCACTGGTTCCTTTATCTACTACAAATTTAAGAAAACAGTGAATACAAATTTTATATGGTTGACACTGTGTCCAAGTTTAGTTTATATGTATAATCTAGGATGTAGGGATTTTAAGTGGATGTAATCTTGTGCTAAAAGCTTTCACTTCATGTTTTTGTGATCTCTTACTTCACACTAAGCTAATTATTCTCAACTTGTTCCTATGTTTAGATGCCCATCGGCAACGAATAGTTAATTGGATCAATGCCACAGGTGGCACTTCCTCTGCATTCGATGTTACCACCAAGGTATTCTTCTTTTTCTTTATGTTCCATTCCTGATTTTGAAGAAACTGAAGGAGAAAACTGGTGGACGAGGTGGGTCCATAAAACATTCAGGTGCCACCTTTAGATTACTGGGTGGGAAACTAGAAAAATTGTGAATTTTAAAATTCCTCCATCCCAAAATAGCTCTTAAGCTATAGTACTTTCTTACCTATTAATCATTTTGAAGTCGATTCAAACATTCAAACCAAAGGTTCGCTCCTGCTGAAAAAGCTTAGTAAGCCGGGCTTCGAAAAGATCCAGCTCTCGAATCGGACTAAAAGGAAAAGGTATCCTATCCCCTAGGTGGCAGAGCAGCCTATTCTATACTCTCTTCTGGATGTGGAGCAACAGTATATATTTTGGAGTGACGGAATAATAATACAGTGTGTAAATCCATTTGCAATAGATTCTGGCAATTTTTCAAAATCTATACTTTGTCAAATATGTTCTCATATACACATGTTAGAGTATTAATTGGTAAATATAGAATTTTAATGGGATACTATAACTGTTGTTATATGTGGGGAAAAAGTGACTATCTCAAAAGGCCATCAATAATATAATTTCTCCTCGATGTCGATATACAATATATTTTCAATGTTTTCTTATATAGGGATCCTACCATAGTGTTTTGTTTGATTGAGAATCCTGACGTCTAAGTTCTCATTCACACTCAGGGTATTCTGCATTCTGCACTTCATAACCAATATTGGAGGATGATAGACCCACAAGGAAAACCAACAGGAGTAGTGGGGTGGTGGCCTTCCCGTGCTGTCACTTTCTTGGAAAACCATGACACTGGCTCAACACAGGTATGAAACTGTGAGCGAGTTTATTATTCCTATCAACATGTTTCACTTTCATGGGTAATCATATCCAAATGGCAGTACAAATCTAATATTTTATATATCCGTGTCGGTTGTGAAAAATTATCAGCGGAAGTAACTGCTAAGAGAGAATCACATTGTTTGATGCCAACAGCTTCTCCAACCTCGCATTTTAGTCCGGATTTCCAATTGTCTTTTGTAGATTCATTCGTTAAGCTTTTGAAGATTCATACGTTATATGACTTAGATATTATTCTTTTTATATTCTCCCATGAGCTATATTGTTATACTTAATTAGTTTTCTTTTAGTTTTCTTTTCTATTGTTTTCTATTCTATTATATCTTCCTGTAATTTGGAATTTCAGTAATATATTTTTTAGCAATCTTTCTCCGAAAAATTCATCTTTTAGTGTAGAATTGGAATGAAATACTATAGTTTAGTTTAATTGCCAAAGGGACCAACCGTAAACCAATGATTTTTAAGTCATAAGTTGAAGCATTTTGTAGAGTCAGGAGAATTGTCTAGAAGATGTGCATAAATTTCTTGGACACTCATGGTTATTAAACAAAAAGTAAATAAATAATGTAATAGAGTATTTGTTGATAGATTCATTTGTGAATTAAGCAACTTGTAAAGATCTCATTTTACATCAAACATTTCTTGGCTGCTACAGTATAATTATTTTCATTCTGC
Organism: Cucumis cinereus; assembly: GCA_037974625.1. Classification (NCBI taxonomy): domain Eukaryota; kingdom Viridiplantae; phylum Streptophyta; class Magnoliopsida; order Cucurbitales; family Cucurbitaceae; genus Cucumis; species Cucumis cinereus. The sequence goes on from JBBPDJ010000021.1 coordinate 8,811,248, forward strand.
AAGCACCTTAATATTCAAGCTTACCTCCATTATTAGAATTTTTCCGTACAGAGTTCTTGTTGATTTACATGCTAGTAATTTTGGAAGGGCAGAAATTGAATTTCTTTAGTTGTTTCTTTTCAGGGACATTGGCCATTTCCACGTGATAAACTTGCTCAAGGATATGCATATATCTTGACTCATCCTGGAACGGTAAGTTATTATTAATCACTGAATCCTAAGAATATATTTTATTACTTCATAGTGCAAAAGTTGATTTTATCATTTTATTAGATATGCCTCCTATTGTAGATTATAAAAAGAAGAAAAAAAGAATAGGGGAAAGAATATATTAGGGTGAGAATTACGACTAAAAAGAGATATCGGTAGAGGGGTATTTGGAAAATACTCTTATCTCAGCTAAGGAGATCAAACTTTTTATTCTTATGTTTTCGTTTGGTAACCGTTTCGTTTTTTCTTATAAAATTAAAGTCTATTTTCTTTTCAATCTTTCCATGGTTTGCATCGAATTCTAAAATCTAAAACCAAAAACAAAAACAAACTTTAAAATTTTACTTTATTTTAGTTTTCAAATTTTGGCTTGGTTTTTTGAAACATTGATAAAGATAGGTAACAAAACAAGAAATTTAGAGGTTAAAGGAAACTATGGTTATCAAACGAGGCCTATAAGCTCTTTGCCTCACATTTGTTCACTACTTAAGTAACCTACTTACCTTCTTTTTTCTTTTGGAATAATGTTCTTCCATGTAAGTTGCAATTAACGGTATTTTCTCAAAGTTTAACTGATTTACCTTTGTTCAAATTCTACAGCTCTTTAACTGTCCCCTAAGTGCAATGAAAAACAGACGAGGATAATTAATGACTGATCAGTATAAATAATTCTAGCAACCATGAAATTCAATTACTTGAAGTTATATATTTTTAGTTGACTTATATCAGTCAAAGCTGGTGGGCTATGGGCTAGTGTAGTCTAAGTCCTCTGCTGCTGCTCTCTTTGGTTATATCAATTGTTAAGCATCTCTGCCGAACAACCTTTATGTCAATTTAGTTAAAATGGTATGAAATTATTATCCGTTGTCATTTGCTATGTGTCTCTTTTCAAAGTTTATTCCTTATTTTTTAAGCTTTATGCGGTAATTTTAGTTTTCAGAGTCTGCTTGCAGTCATGTCAGATGTCCCCGTCTTCAATCCTCTCTCTTTTCTGAAGTTTAATTTTGCTGACATTGTGTTTTATTTTGCAGCCTACAATTTTCTACGACCACTTTTATGATTTTGGGATTCGTGAAACGATCAATGAGTTAATTGAGGCTCGACAACGTGCTGGGATCCATTGTCGGAGCTCGGTTAAGATATACCATGCAAACAATGAAGGATATGTTGCACAGGTTGGAGATACCCTGGTAATGAAGCTTGGACATTTCGATTGGAATCCCTCAAAGGAAAATCATTTGGATGGGAACTGGCAGAAGTTTGTTGACAAAGGATCAGATTACCAACTGTGGCTGAGACAATAACAATACTTCCCACTATTAGACGGAGGGATAATGTGTGTACTTCAAATTGTTCAAACATTATAGTTCAAAATGATCCTGTTACCCCTAATATGTATGACAACCTCACAAAACTCAAAACTCAAAACTGTAAAAACCATTCTTCGTAAACGTGTTTCGTGGGGTTGAACTTACGTATATGTTTATTTGATGCAGATGTAGTTTATTCTCAATAATTGATCATTTGATTATCAATGGAATGTTTGCACTTGATTTGAAAAAGTGTAACGCTTAATGTTATCCAAATTGAAGTCTTAGAAGAATGTTTGTATACTAATTAAAGTGATTCAATTTTATGAACTTAGGAGAGATTTTCTAAATTGGGAAAACTCTGGGCCTTAGTTGGACATTTGGTCGATTTAAGCCTATTTAAGACTCAATGTGACTTTAGTCCAAAATTAGTCCAAAAAATGTTAATATTAAATTGGACCAAATTATTTGAGGGTTTTCTACTCATTAACTCTAATAAGAGATCTATATTTTATTAATCTTTATATTTTACATTATTTACAACAATATCTTACTTTCTTTGCTAATTATAATAAAATTAGTGCACAATTACTATTTAAACCATACTCTACAATTGATGAAAGAATATTTTAAATTAGGAAACTCAAAATAACATATTATTCTTCAAATATTTTAAAATAATTGAGATGATTTGCAAATAAAAATAATCTTTCCATTTCACCTTTTTTCTTTTTAGTTTCTTTGTAATTTTTTTAATTTATTAGTTTATTTGTTTCGGTTTATGGTAGTACGATGATGTTTTGGGATATATACCATAGGTATTATCCAATTTCAAAACTACATTGTTTTTTAATATATTGTAGTATATTTAGGGTATATATTTCCGTCATTATTTGGTAAATTCAAGGTATATGGTAGTATATTGAAGGTTATGTTTTTAGGATATATACTCGTTAATTATAATTGTGGAATCTTATTGGTTTACTTGATGTAGAGTATTATATTATATGTGATGTTTTTATACAATGTTCAGAAAAATAGTTCGGGTGTAAATGTCGGGGGAGAGAGTTGAAAGGAGACGTAGTAGAAGGGTTTGTTATCAACATAATTGTCTCTTTCATTGAAATGACCTTCATATACAATTGGCATGCAAAAACGGTACCTAGGTATGTATGAAAACAAGAAGATGTATTATTACTACATACAATAAATACTACGATATATGCTTGATAAAAATAGAAATATATTATAAATACTTACAAATAGAGTATATATGTAATATGATTGTGTGATATTAGCATGCATTATGTCAGTATATTTTAAATAATAAAATAAAACAAACAATATAATCTATCACGTAAAAAGGAAAACAAAACGAAAATGGTATCTACACTTCAAACATATCTATCAACTTGTCGAAAACGAAAATGAACAATAATAAATAAATACAACATGCTGCTAGAAACAACTCGCTGGAAAATATTGACACATTGTTTTTAAATTTTGAACTTATTGAATAAGATAGTAGCTACCCATCGAGTAAAAATTGTCTATAATGTCCTTTCTTTCTCCAAATGTAGAAGAAATAAATCTCAATGAATTATTACAATTACAATAAATATAGTTTCTCTCTTAAACCTTAGAAATATCTTGTAAATATGAAAAATGTTATTCAAACTGACCACCAAAAAATGGTATTTTAAACTGAAAATTACATTAAATCTTATTAATGAAAATATCCCAAAATTTAAACATTTTTGCAAATAAGTTTTTGAAAAGGTATTTAATATCTAAATATCTCATTACTTAAGTGGTTCTTTGGACAAATGGCCAAACACTTATAGAAAAAATGGGCAAAATTCGCTCAAAAAAATGGCCAAAAAATTCTGACAATAAATAAAAGTATTTAAAGCAAAGGACAAATATACCCTTATTATTATGTATATATATATATATTGTTCGGTTTTCTGCAATATTTTCCATATATATATATATATAGTGTATTTTAAATCAAAATCTACCAAATTAAAAAAAAAGTCTTATTATCTAACAATTTAATTTTAAAAAGGAACTAAAAAGATCTTACTAAATCTACCTAAATGTAGGTTGGTCATGCAAAATAAAATTAGAAAAAAGAAATCTCCATTTTAAGAAAAAAATATTCAGATGTTGATCACATAAAATAGCAAAGAAGAATCACTCCATTTAATATATACACATATATATTTAGATGTTGTTAAACAATCTAGCATTCAAATGCAAATTCAGGGTAATTACAAAGGTACAAACAACCACATACAAAAATATCCTAACACAACCATAGAAATAACTTTTAAAACATTAAGGTAACACTACTACAAAAACTACTTTACTTGATAGTGAAAAACTGTCAAATAACGGATTACTTGACAGTTTTAAATCCGTCAAGTAATCCAGTGTCAAGAATAAGTTTTTTTTCTTGACAGTGCAAAACTGTCAAGAATAAGAGTTTACTTGACAGTGAAAAACTATCAAGAATAAACATTTACTTGACAGTTTTTCACTATCAAGTAATCCAGTGTCAAGAATAAGAAGAGTTTAGTTTTAACGGTTTATCACTGTCAAGTATGATGTAAATCTTGACGCTTTACAACTGTCAAGTAAAGCTTTATTCTTGACAATGTTTCACCGTCGAGTTATGTAACGCCCCGAATTTTCAACCTTGACCCCATGTCGTTACTTAACTAAAACCATTAAAATCAATTTTAAAAGACGAAAATGAAATGAAACAAATACTTTGATTTAATCAAAATAAACATTAAAAGGTCATCAAAACGAACAATCAACCAAATAAATGAAAAAGAAAAGTACCTAAATGGGATCCCTAAAAAATAGTTTTCTAAACCAAATAGTTACGACAAGTAAAAAAAAATAAAACAGTTTAACCGTAAAAATGCCAAAATATCGTAAGAGAAATCAAAAGGTCTTCTGGTCCTTCCCGGTATGGTCACTAGTTCTTCTTGTCCCTCGTCGGTCCCTTCTTACCTTTGCCTGAAATAAAATATAGAAAGGATGAGTATAAAATATAGCCAGTAAGGAACCCACTACTGATCCCACTAGGTGACCGTTAACTCCCCCTAATGACTTGTACTTTACGACACACAGTCAGGTGGTTGAGTAAAGATAGACATGTGGGAACAAATTGCCACACAGGCTTGTTAATCGACCCTGTCAAAGCAAATCGCCACACAGGCTTGCTATCAGAACGGATATGTCGAAACAATTCGCAACACAGGCTTGTTAACCGATCTTTATAGATAAATTCGCCACACAGGCTTGTAACTGGCCTGGTCAGAGCAAATCGCCACACAAGCTTGCTAACTGACTCATCGTTCTACCACCGAGTACAAAATTCATTAGGTAAAGTTAACAGAAACCGTAACCATTAAATCAAATCTATAACATTGTGATCACAATAACCAAATAGATCTTATGCAGCAGAAAACACAAATCAATAGTACGACAGGTCATGATGAATCCATACAAAAATTATTCAAGACTCGAAGTCAACACCACAAAGCAGGAACACTAACCATCTTCCACACCTTATTCACCAAAGGCATGGATTCAGTAGAAGTATTCCTTACCTTAATTCACATAAACTCTCCTAGACGAAATAGCCTCCAATAGACCCTAAACATACAAGAACTTTAGTTAATACTTTCTTCCCAAAAAGAATTATTAACTCTAACCCTTGAATAGCTACTTCTAAACTCACCAAATAAGTCGAAACCAAGACGATCACACCTCAAACACCTCCGAATGAATCTTCAATTTGAACCTTCAAACAATAAAAGAATATCTAATTAATCCAAGAAAATTCCTCAATTAAAACTCCATTGGGCACTCTAAAGCCGAATTTGAATTCTTTCCAAACCTTACCAAACAACCACCAAACAGCAGTGGCAGCGGTGACTGGAAATGACAGAAGGCGGCTTGGCTCAGAAAGACAACTCGACTCGGTTCGGCTCACGCTCGGCTCGACTCGGCTTCGCGGCTCGGCTTGCAGATCTGGACGTTGCAAACAGCTCGGCTTGCGGACTGGCGCGTGAATGGGGCGTAAGCTCGCGGATATGATGCATCCGATTGGGGTTTCGGAGCGACGCGCAGGTGGATGCTGGCTCGAAAACTGGGCGTTGCGGCTAGCGGAGGCGTTCGCTTGGCTGAGCGTCGACGATTGGCTAACGACACGGAGCGAATCCGGAAGGCGCGGCTAATGGCTTCCTCGGCTCGACGTTGGGTCTGCACAGACTTGCGCAAAGCTTCGCGTGGCACGAGCGTCGTCTGAGTTTCGGCTTTAACGTGGACTTCCCGACGTGGCTAAGCGACGATCGACGCGACAGTGGTACACAACGGCTAGATGAGAGGGGGCGGCTAGGGTTTCCTTCAATGAGAGGATTGGAGAAGATAGATGGGATGCACGCTTCCCCATGTGCTTTAAATAAAAATAATAATAATAATATTATTACTATTATTATATTTTTTCTCCTTTTTCTTTTCCAAATTCCCACACTTTCTTCTATTCTCATTAAATTTCTTTCCCTCTCTCCTCATTAAATTCTCTTTTCTTTTCACCAATCACAAACAAACAAACCACAACAATTAAAATTATTTCCAAAATTAAACCCAAATTAAACATCTCAAAACTACAATTTACCAACAAGAATAAGTTAATTGATAAATAAAGTTTACAAATTACCTTCAAATTTGAGATGTTACAGTCTTCCACCTTAAGAATCCTCGAACAACTTTGGGTATCGAGCTCTCATGTCGTCCTCCCGCTCCCACGTGGCTTCCTCTACTTGCTGATTTCGCCATAAAACCTTTACCAAGGCAATGCTCTTGTTGCGCAAAGTCTTCAGCTCCCTTGCCAGAATTTCCACTGGTTGCTTCTTGTAGCTCAAATTCTCATTAAACTCCAGGGGCTCATAATCGATGACATGCGACGGGTCTGCCACATACTTCCTCAACATCGAAACATGAAAGACGTCATGAACTGTGGAGAGAGATGGTGGCAGCGCTAACCGGTACGCCATAGAACCAATTCTCTCTAGAATCTCAAAAAGCCCAATAAAGCGGTGATTCAACTTCTCCTTCTTTGCAAATCTCAAAACACCCCTCATAGGTGTCACCTTCAAGAACACCTTAATTCCCACCTCGAATTTCAGGTCTTTCCGTCTCACATCTGCATAACTTTTCTGTCTACTCTGAGTTGTCTTCATGCGGGCTCTAATTTGCTTAATAGCTTCATTAGTAGACTGCACCAATTCAGGATCAACCAATCTCTGCTCACCAACCTCATCCCAGCACACAAGAGACCTACAACACTTACCATACAAGGCTTCAAATGGCACCATGCCAATGGTAGCCTGGTAACTGTTGTTGTAAGCAAACTCCATCAAATGAAGGTAAGAATCCTAGCTCCCAGAAAACTCTAGAGCACAAGTTCTCAGCATATCCTCCAGTGTCTGGTTCAAACGCTCAGTTTGATTGTCAGTTTGTGGGTGAAAAGCTGTACTGAAATCCAACCGTGTACCCAAGGCATTCTGGAGACCTTTTCAAAAATTAGAGGTGAAACGGGCATCCCTATCTGAAACAATCGACACAGGAACTCCGTGCAACCTTACCACCTCATTCAAATACAACTGAGCCCACTTATTTGCTGAGTACGTAGATTTACCTGGAATAAGGTGTGCTGACTTGGTAAGTCTATCCACAATTACCCAAATTACAGTATGGCCCTTCGAGGTCTTAGGCAACCCTGTGATGAAATCCATCGATATGTTCTCCCACTTCCACAACGGAACTCCAAGAGGCTGTAACAAACCCGCTGGCTTCTGTCTTGGTGCTTTCACCTGCTGACATAACAGACATTTGCTAAAAAAGTCTGCTACCTCTCTCTTCATATTAGGCTACCAGTAAAAATGCTTCAAGTCCTGGTACATCTTGGTACTGCCAGGATGCATAGCAAAAGGAGAGTTATGAGCTTCCGACAACAAGTCCCTCCTAACTTCATTGTCTACTGAAACACATAAGCGTTTCTCAGACAGAAGACCATCTTCAGAGGAAACAGAAAAACCCTCATATTGACTTGCCTCTGCTAGGTTGCGCTTCAAACTCAGATACTGGTCACTACCTCGAGCCTCAATAATCCTTTGTCTCAATGTCTGTTGCACCGTTAACTGTGCCAACTGTGAGGTTACCTCCCCCACTGCAACTACAATCTCGGCTCGCTCAAAATCCTGGTGCAACTGAGTTTGCCTAGTAATAAGAGCTGCTGAATGGGCTACCTTTCTGCTCAAGGCATCAACTACCACGTTTGTCTTTCCTGGATGGTATAAGATCTCACAATCATAGTCCTTCACCAACTCTAGCCACCTACGTTGCCTCATATTCAACTCCTTCTGGGTGAAAAGTATTTGAGACTCTTATGATCGGTGAAGATCTGTGTCTTTTTCCTATACAGGTAATGTCTCCAAATCTTCAGTGCAAAAACCACTGCTGTTAACTCAAGATCATGGGTGGGATAATTCTGCTCATGGACTTTCAACTGACGAGACGCATAAGAAACTACCTTCCCGTGCTGCATCAACACAAAACCCAACCCTTTCTTTGAGACATCACTATAAATAACAAAGCCTCCTGAACCATCCGACACTGTCAGGACAGGAGCAGTGACGAGCTTCTGCTTCAGCTTCTGAAAACTACTCTCACAAGTCTTGCTCTACTCAAATGGAACTCCCTTCCTGGTCAATTGAGTCAAAGGAAAAGCTATGCGGGAAAAATCTTCCACAAAACGTTGGTAATAACCCGCTAAACCCAAAAAGCTACTAGCCTCAGTGACAATAGAAGGTCGAGGCCAACTGGTAACTGCTTCAATCTTGCCAGGATCGACTAAAACTCCTTTTCTAGATATGACATGACCAAGGAAAGATACCTACTTCAGCCAAAATTCGCACTTGAAAAACTTGGCATAAAGCTCATTCAATCTCAGAGTCTCTAAAACCTTCCTTAAATGCTCCTCATGTTCTACCTCTGTCTTGGAATAAACCAAGATATCATCAATAAACACAATCACAAAGGTGTCAAGAAAATCTTTCAACACCCTATTCATCAAGTCCATAAACACTGTAGGAGCATTCGTTAGTCCGGACGACATCACTATGTACTCATAATGTCCATATCTCGAACGGAAAACAGTCTTGGAAATATCACTCTCCCTTATTCTCAACTGATGGTAGCCTGAACAAAGATCAATCTTCGAGAAAACTGTGGCTCCCTATAACTGATCAAACAAATCATCAATTCTGGACAGCGGATACTTGTTCTTGATCGTTACTTTATTCAGCTCTCTGTAATCAATGCATAGACACATAGACCCATCCTTCTTCTAGACAAACAAAACTGGTGCACCTCAAGGTGACACACTTGGTCGGATGAAACCCTTGTCAAGTAACTCTCGCAACTGCAGTTTCAGCTCTTTCAAATCGGCTGGAGCCATCCTGTATGAAGCTTTAGATATAAGCTTAGTACCTGGCTCCAGCTCAATAGCAAAATCCACATTCCTCTCAGGTGGCAAACCCGAGAGGTCTTTAGGAAACACATCAGGATAATCCCTCACCACAGGCTCAGATAACAAGGAAGCATCGACTTCCCTGGTGTCCACCATGCTAGCCAAGATACTCCAAGTACCCTGATTTAACATCTTACTAGCTTTCATAGCTGAAATAACCTTTGGCAACACCACAATTCCTACCCCTCTAAATTTAAAACTTGCCTCATCATGAGGGTTAAAGACCACCTCCTTACGAGCACAATCTATACTAGCATGATTAGCAGCCAGCCAATCCATGCCTAGTATCACGTCAAAATCTCGCATATTTAGTACTAACAAGGTTACATCTAGCACACGACTTGCTATCTCTATCTGACATGACTTAACTTTCTTCTCAGACAACATAATTTCTCCAGATGGAGTAGTCACAGACAAGACAAAATCAAGAGGTTCAACCTTCAAATATGCATGTTCCACGAAGACTGTAGATATAAAAGAATGCGAGAACCAGAATAAAAAAGCACCAAAGCATAATGCTCTAAGCTTGGGAGTGTACCTGTCACCACTATGCTTGCCTTCTCTGCCTCTTGCCAGTTGGTGGCAAAAACTCGGCCCTGCTGCCTATTTTCCCTCCCTGGGATGTACTAGCTAACTGATTTCTGGCGGCTGCCGAAGAATTATTAGGGCATTTGTCTGCTATGTGCCCTGGCTGCTTGCAAGCGAAGCAAACCTTAGCCCCAATCTAGCATAAACCCCAGTGCCTTTCCCACACGTACGGTAAGGTGGTGTCTCTCTCACTGTAGCACCGGCCTCTGCAAACTGCTCTCAATGGTGACCCAATGCTTCTCTGGTCCTCGGACTCTTCCATGGAACTTCTGTTGACTTGTTCTCAGCCTTTCTCTTCTGTCCCAAGGAGGGTTTTTTCTCAGACGGCTTTCTTAGGACTTCATCATCTCAATCACTAGCGTTAATTGCATGGCGCAGGGCTTCTGCCTGCGTGGAAGGGTTAAATGATTTGACAAAGCCTCGAATGACCTTCCTCAGGCCTCTCACTAACCTTTCAGCACGGCTCGCCTAATTTGCGACCAACTCTGGAGCAAAGCGAGACAACATGTCGAACTGCAGATCATAATCCTCCACTGACATCTGCCCTTGCTTCAGATCCAAAAATTCCTGACACTTAGTGTCTCGATGGTTAGCAGAGAAGAACTTCTCATAGAAACACGCCTTAAACTGTTCCCAAGTAATATCACGAGGATTTTCTCCCAATCTCCTCTCAACAGACTTCCACCAGACAATGGCCCAGTCCCTGAGCATAAACGTCGCACATTGGATCTTCTGGTTGTCTGGACAATTCATATATCGAAAGATGTCCTTAATCGATGATAACCATAATTCTGCTGCTGAGGGGTCTTTCAGTGACCCATCTAACGTTGCAGGATCATACTTCTAAAATCTCTCAGGTGCTTTGCTTCTACCGACAGGCGGTCCGACAGGTCCTCAGGTACTACAGGTGCAGTCGGATCTGGGACAGGTGCAGTCGGGATAGGTTCAGCCGAATCTGAGCCAGGTGCAGTCGGGACAGGTGCAACCACCTGAAACTGTGCCACAGCTGCTGCCACGGCCATTGCGATAGTTTGCCCCGTTTGAGCTGTTAAGGCAGTCAGGTCGGCTTGTGTAGCACGTGCGACGGGGTCCATAGCTGGCTCGACAGGTTGACCTTGACCTGCTCCTCGTCTACCCCGTCCACTCCGTCCACCTCTTCTAGCACTTCGACGTGGTGACATTTCCTAAAGCCATCACCACGTCATAAGAAACAAGATCTACCAATGATCCATAAAATTTTTAGTTTACATACAATAAATAAGCATAACCAAAAGCTTACTCAAGAAATCGTACCTGGCGAGAACAAGTGAACCATAGTGACCATAGGGACCAAAACCATAAACTTATATCGTAAGTCTATCTACAAAACCTAAAAACTTAGGCTCTGATACCAACTGCAACGCCCCAAATTTTCAACCTTGACCCGAGGTCGTTACTTAACTAAAACTATTAAAATCAATTTTACTTTTATTTAATCAAAATAAACATTAAGAGGTTGTCAAAACGAACAATCGACCAAAATAATGAAAAAGAAAAGTACCTAAACGGGATCCCTAAAAATAGTTTTATAAACCAAATAGTTACGACAAGTAAAAAAAATAAAGCAGTTTAACCGTAAAAATGCCAAAATATCGTAAGCGGAAGCAAAAGGATTTCTGGTCCTTTCGGTATGGTCACTGGTTCTTCTTGTCCCTCGCTGGTCTCTTCTTACCTTTGTCTGAAATAAAACATAGAAAGGATGAGTATAAAATATACTCAGTAATGAACCCACTAGGTGACCGTTAACTCCCCATAATGACTTGTACTTTATGACACACAGTTAGGTGGTTGAGTAAAGACAGACATGTCGGAACAAATCGCCACACAGGCTTGTTAACCGACCCTATCAAAGCAAATCGCCACACAGGCTTGCTATCAGAACGGATACGTCGGAACAATTCGCCACACAGGCTTGTAACTGACCTTGTAAGAGCAAATTGCCACACAGGCTTGCTAACTGACTCATCGTTCTACCACCGAGTACAAAATTCATTAGGTAAAGTTAACAGAAACCGTAACCAATAAATCAAATCTATAACATTGTGATCACAATAACCAAATAATTCTTATGCAGTAGATAATACCGATCAATACAAAAAAATTTCAAACACGAAGTCAACACCACAAAGCAGGCACACTAACCATCTTCCACACCTTATTCACCAGAGGCGTGGACTCAGTAGAAGTATTCCTTACCTCAATTCACAGAAATTCTCCTAGACGAAATAGCTTTCAATAGACCCTAAACGTACAAGAACTTTAGTTAATACTTTCTTCCCAAAAAGAATTATTAACTCTAATCCTTCAATAGCTACTTCTAAACTCACCAAATAAGTCGAAACCAAGACGATCGCACCACAAACACCCCCGAATGATTCTTCAATTTGAACCTTCAAACAATAAAAGAATACCTAATTAATCCAAAAAAATTCCTCAATTAAAACTCCATTGGGCACTTTAAAGTCCAATTTGAATTCTTCCAAAACCTTACCAAACAACCAACAAACAACAGTGGCAGCGGTGACAGGAAATGACAAAAGATAGCTTGGCTCAGAAAGGCAGCTTGGCTCGACTTTGCGGCTCAACTTGCAGATCTGGACGTCGCAAGCGACTCGGCTTGCGGACTGGCGCGCGAACGGGACGTAGGCTTGCGGATCCGATGCGCGCGAGTGATGATTCGGTGCGGCGCGCAGGTGGAGGTCGGCTCAGAAACTGGGCGTTTCAGCTGGTGGAGGCGTTGGCTTGGTTGAGCGTCGACGATTGGCTAACGGCGCGGAGCGAATCCAGAAGGCGCGGCTGATGGCTTCCTCGGCTCAGCGTCGGGTCTGCACAAACTTGCGCAAGGCTTCGCGCGGTGCGGGCGTCGTCTGAGTTTTGACTTTGACGTGGCTGAGCGACGATCGGCGCGATGGTGGTACACGACGGTGAGATGACAGGGGTGCGACTAGGGTTTCCTTCAATGAGAGGATTGGAGAAGATAGATGGGACGCACGCTTCCCCATTGCTTTAAATAAAAATAAAAATAATAATAATATTACTATTATTTTTTTTTCTACTTTTCCTTTTCCAAATTCCCACACTTTCCTCTTTCCTCATTAAATTTCTTTCCCTCTCTCCTCATTAAATTCTCTTTTCTTTTCACTAACCACAAACAAACAAACCACACCAATTAAAATTATTTCCAAAATTAAACCCAAATTAAACATCCGAAAACTACAATTTACCAACAAGAATAAGTTAATTGATAAATAAAGTTTACAAATTACCTTAAAATTTGGGATGTTACAAGTTAATTTTGTAGTTTTTTTTTAAAAAATAATATTTATTATACCCTGTATTTGCCTCTGTTTTGCACCTATTTTGCAGTCCTAAAACTGTATAAATACAATGGAAAGATAAGAAAAAAGAGCATACATTCATTGCATTTTACATATCCAACTCTCAAATGAAATTGAGAAAGTAATAAACCACATAACTAAACTTTAAATTTGGGATAGGAGCAAATGCAATCTACTAATTAACATCTAATATATACTCTATATTAACTTCAAAACTTCAAACTTCAAACTTCAAACAAACTCTCCCCCACCACACTAACCCAAGACATAATGTAAATCAACCATTATAACATCATTCTTAATCTAGTCAAAAAAATTACAACTAACCATCTCCCCCCTCCACCACCAAGCCAAACATCCACCTAAATCAAACATTATTATACCATCATTCTTAGTCAACTAATAAGTACACAAATCAACGATTAATTATGTAACAAATGTTTCATGTCAAAACCTTGAAACAAATTCACAAAGGAATCTACTAATTAACATCTAATATATACTCTATATTAACTTCAAATTTCAAACTTCAAACAAACCCTCGTCTACCACACAATCCACCGCCACCACCACCAATTAATACTTGAATGACCAAAATTTTTCATCACACTATGCCCCACAAATACCTTGTAATTAAGTTGCTCACGTCTTGGCTAGTTTTGCTTCTAAAAGGGGTGAAGGTGGAAGTTGGAATTGTAATTTACCTGAGTTGTTACTTTTTGAGTCTAAGCATGATACTTTTTCCTCTAACCCCATAACGGGTATTTCTTCTAATTAATTAATTTTGGTGTTATTGTTATAAAAAAAAAAAAAAAAAAAAAAAACTAGCTATTTTTTTTAAGTGCAAGGTATCATGATTACAATTATTACTTGTAAGTTAATATAAGATGATGTGTTAAGTTTGACAAAAAAGTTAATTAATTGGTTTTAAAACAATATATTTGTATGCAAAGTTCTCATAAAAATTTACATGTTTTTTTAGTGTAAGGTATTTGTGGGACATAGTGTGATGAAAAATTTAGGGGGGGGGGGGGGGGGGGGGAAAACCCCTTTTTTTTCAAACCACCCCCCCCCCCTCCCCCCCCCCCCCCCCCCCCCCCCCCCCCCCCCCCCCCCCCCCCCCCCCAAACACACCATTTTTAAACCAATTAATTAACTTTTTTGTCAAACTTAACACATCATCTTATACTAACTTACAAGTAATAATTGTAATCATGATACCTTGCACTTAAAAAAATAGCTAGTTTTTTTTTTTTTTTTTTTTAATTTTTTATTTTTATGACCATAACACCAAAATTAGTTAATTAGAAGAAATATTCGTTATGGGTTTACAGGAAAAAGTATCATGCTTGGACTCAAAAAGTAACAACTCACGTAAATTACAATTACAACTTCCCCCTTCACCCTTTTTAGAAGCAAAACTAGCCAAGACCTGAGCAACTTAATTACAATTTGTTGAATTTCTTCTAAGATCACTCCAATTGAAGAATTTTGCATACAATGAAATTATAATTCATGAATTAAAGTACTTAAAGAATTTGATTTGAACCTGACATTTGAGAACCCCCATTAAATCCTAAGAAAAAAACCCAAAGCTTACGCAACAATAACCTCAACATTCATCTCCTTGGCCTCAGTAATAACCTTCAATAACCTCCCATGGGAATCACGAATTGCAATACCCAAATCCATCCTTCCCTTCGAATAACTAAAGCCTTTGTCATTCTGAACTACATAAATATATATCTCAAACAAATTTTGGTAAGGCTAATCTTATGCAAATATGATGTAATAAAAAGTGCTAAAACCTTCGTTGTACTTGCATAAGTTGTATTTTAAGAGGAAAGTCGTGTTAAAGAAGATGATAGAGTGGACAAAGTCAACAAATTAATAATTGTCACCTCAAGACAATCAAGCCAATTCAACAATCAAATGCACGTATGAAAGGATCACGACATATCTAAAAAAGATTTCAAATATTCTTCGATTCTATAATAAATGGGTACATAAATTCTACAAAAGTCAATTCAACAATCAAACACATGTCCGATGTTTGGGGACCAATCCCAATCACATCCACAAATGGGTATCGATATTATATATCATTTATGATAAAGGGATAGTTTGTCCTAAAATTTAATTGGGTTATTTTTCCTTTTTTCCCTTAGATAGTTGGTTAGTACTGAGCCAATACTTGTGCTACATGTGTCCTTTTTTTGCCCTATTTATTTTCTATCTATCGTTTCAATAATACACAAGGAAAAAGTATCTTTCTTCCACATTTTCTTCTTCTTCTTTCTTTGTTCGTCGTTTCTCCTTCATATGGTATCAGAGTTAAGGCTCCATATATTTCTTTAAAAGAAAATGTATTTTATTGTGTAGATTTTCACCAATTCGAGTTTAGTTCCTCGAATTTGATAAATTTGCTTACTACGTGTTTGCAAGTTTATAAATTCTAATGCGTTTATGCATTGTCCAATGTAGTTGGTTGCTACCGATCTTTCTCATTGATTTGTCTCAAGTAATTTGGCATTTAATGTCCAAAAAAAGACACGGATATTTAATATCAGGCGGTGTCTAACAAAACATGGATCTTTAATGTCGTTTTCAACTGACATTATGACATAAAAAAGCGGATCTTATTGGGAAAAAGTATGCTTAGGCAACCCTTTCACTGAGCACAACAGAATGAAGAGGAATTTGTATCATTTGAAATCCTTATTCTTATCAAATAGAAGGAACAAGAAAAACTGAAATCTTCATATTGGTTTTTGACCGACATTATAGGTAAAACTCATTTGTAAACTTTCCCCACCTTGTGAAACACTATTTTTCTTTCTTCTCTCTTTCTCTCACACTAAAATAAATTCTCCCGTCACATAGAAGCTCTCCTTCTTCTCAAGCTTGGTTCACAAACTCCACTCTAGCTTCCAGCTTCGATCTACACCGCTCACACTTCCAACACCAACTTGCAGTGTCGTTCACTTTGTAAGTATCTTCATTATTTTCCAATTTGGAAGTTCAGTACGTTTTAGACATTCCACTTTCTTAAGCTTAACAATTTGAAAGTGCAAATGCTAGAACTAGTTGAGTGCATTTGAGCTTGATGGTTCTATCGTTGTTGTTGTTGTTGTTATTGCGGTAGCATGTTAAGTAAATTTGATTAAATTAAGGGTTCATACGTTTAAATTTGAGGAATTTCCCAAGTGCGGATGGGAGATTGTTTTGATAATTGAAGTTCTGAAATGTAGTGAAGGCTTATAGGTAACCTTAGTTGGTAATAACACTTAGGTAAATTTTGGAGTTGAGAAGCCAGGGTATGATTTTAGTTTAAGTGTTGGATGAATAAGAGGGCTATTTGTGGTGTGATGAGTATAGCCATGCGTTGACAGGATGGTGTTGATGTGGTGGTGAAGTCCTTGTTCAAGTAGGGATCCAACTGTGCTTTGACAGAGACGTGGAGAATGTTTGTGTAGCAAGAGTGTTCAGGTGAGGCGCCCAAAGAGGCTTGAAGAGGGACTAGTGTTAGTGTGGTGTTGGAAGCTCAAGTGTGGCTAAGTGTTGAAAACTTGAGCATAAGCTTGGCATTGGAAGGTTAGCTTGACAAAGGAGTTAGTTGAGCAAGAGAAGACTTGTGAGATTGAGCTGGCGTTGAGAATAGAGACTTGAGAGGTTAGCTAGGGTGTTGAAGATTGTGTTGAGTTTGGCCTATGTTGAGATTGGTTTAAGAGTTGTGAGTTGTGACTTGAAGCTATGCGTTCAGATGATTTGGTAGGCACCTCTTAATCTGATTAAGAGTCTAGGTGTCACGATTTAAGTAAAATACCATTAATTAGTAGCATGAGGTGGCCGTTTATTAGGAGGTTACACATGCGTAGAGATATATAATTATTAGTTGGAATGAAGAGTTTGGTTCTTCCAAACCACTCGTGGAAAGTTAGTGTTCTTATATTAAAATGAAAGGTGAGAGAGTCTAGTTTTTAGATCAGGGCTACCGTGAAGGAAATCTTCGTGGAGGTTGATGAAAACTTGAAAATTATCAAGGTGGTGCAGATTTTGGGTGAATCTGATCAAAGAGTAAAGATCAGTTCATGTCTAAAGATCTAGAAGGAATCTCAAGTTGAAAGTTTAAGGTAAGCAAGTTAAGAGGAGTGAAACAACTTTGTAGAAGGAAGTTTAAAGAGGGGTGCAACTTGCAACTTGAATTGCGTTGAGGTAAGACCATGTGTCCACTTGCCAAAGTTAAGTGAGGTTAGCTTACGACCTAATGATGAGATAAAGTCTCATCGCAGTGGAAGAATTACAGAACTATTCTCAATTTTAATTTGGGAAAAATTAAAATACTAATACATTGGAAAAATTTACAAAAACATTCTAAACATGCTTTTTATAAACAAAATTACAGATAAAAAAAAAATTCACCCTCGTGGAAGGCTCTGAATTCTACCAATACACCAAATTGTAGCCACCACTAGTCGGAACTTTTCCAATTCTCTGAATAATGGAGGTTTGGCTTGTGGGAACAAATTTAGATTTTCTTTTGGGAATTTTGGAGGAAGAATAGAGAGAGTTCTTTTTTTCTCCAGACCTTCTGCAATTCGTAACTTGTTTAAAGCTCTCACGCAGAACAATTCTGCTCTTCCCCTTCTTCATCGAGGTTAGAGAAAAATTTGGAAAGACGTGGGAGCATCTCACGTTTCCTAAAAGAATAACTCCCAATGGGAGTTATTTAATTTTAATTTTTATTAAATTAAATTAAATTACTTAACAAATTAATTAATTAATTAAATCATATTTAATCAATATTTCATTTAAATCATATTTAAATGAATATCTCTCATATAACCTATAGT
>JBBPDJ010000021.1:8829297-8871438 GCA_037974625.1 Cucumis cinereus
GTAGATATACGCTGTCATGGTGTTGAGATTACTCCACCATGGCAAAGACGTTGCAAGTGTTGGCCCCACTGCAACGTCGATTAGCTGCCTTAGTGCTGGGTTCGCTCCACTTTGACAAAGGCGTTATAGTTGCTAGCCCCACTATAACGTAGGATACCGTCGTTGTGTTGAGCAGGCTCTACCTTGACAAAGACGTCGTTGGTCCTGATCCAACCACGACATGGATATAGCTGTCGTTAGTGTGAGATTACTCCACTGCGGCAAAGACGTTGCGAGTGTTGGGTTTCCTCACTACTACGTAGTTCAGCTTGATACACATCGCTTACAGATTTTTAAATCTTCATGTTTTAACATGATTTTAGTTATGCATAGTTTTACCATGATTTTCAGATAAGTATCGTGCAAGCACCTTTCAAGTGATTTCAGTTTAAACTGTGATTTATGGTTTCAGTTTGATTTGTGAAAAGTTTCTAAGTCAACGATTTCTAGTTATGATATATGTATATTTAACTATTTTTTATTAAAGCATCACTCACTGGGCGTTTTAGCTCATTCTTTCAAATTGTTTTTCCACTTTCTAGGTAGAGATCCTGATCCCGGAGCCTGACCTACCACAGACTGTCTACTAATCGAGAAGTTTTAGTACTAGTGTACGTTAGTAATAAATTATGCATGTTACTGTTATAATAAGTTTTGGTACAGTGAGATGGGTTGTATAAAACAGTATGGGTTGCATTATGTAGAAGATATTTGTTTAGTTTCCGTTGTTATGTGTTAAGTTTGAGTTTATTTTTCCGCACTTTTTAAGTTATTGATATTGTTTAAGTTAGAGTTAAGTTAAGATAGTCAGTGAGGATCGTTGAGGTAAGGACGAGATTCACTGGCTTCACGTCGTTCCCTAGGCTAGGAGTAGAGAGTCTGGGAGAGGGTGTGACAGCTTGGTTTCAGGGCAAGAGTTTAGTACTCTGGGATGTTCAGAAGAGTAAAGAGTGTTTAAGAGTCTAGTAACATGCATGTAGGTAAGAGGCAAGTGTAACATGTGTAATAGACTGACTTGATACAGGGAATTATTCCTCCTCGAAAGGAAAGCAGACAGCGTAGGTAGGACGTAGAAGGGATGTGAGATCCTACCGAGGCTAAGTTTGAAGGGGGATCTAGTACCCCTAAAAAACAAGCAGATTTAAGAGAGCCGTATGTTTTCACGATTCGCGCAGAGATTGGCGGAATCACTTGGATCTTTATCCCATGATTCAGAGAGGAGATATTGTATTGAACGACTCAAAGCTTTGGGAGCTACAGTATTCGAGGGCTCGACTGACCCAACAGATGCAGAAGCTTGTCTGAATCTGTTGGAGAAATGTTTTAGCGTTATGGACTACCCAGATGAGAGGAAGGTTAAACTAGCCACGTCCCTGTTGCCAAAAGAATTAGAAGGCTGGTGGAGATCCATAGAGTCACGACGAAGGAATACCAGTACCATGAGCTGGGAAACCTTCAGAAGGATATTTGAAGATAATTACTATCCTAGTACTTACTGTGAAGCAAAGAGGGATGAATTCCTCAGATTAGTACAAGATGCACTATCAGTTGCAGAAGATGAGAGGAAGTATACCGAATTGTCATGGTATGCTCATACTATTGTAGCATCAGAGACTGATAAGTGCCAACGGTTTGAGAAAGAACTAAGGATGGATGTCCGAACATCAGTCACTGTTATAGCCAAGTGGAAGACTTTTCACAGCTGGTTGAGACAGCGATGCGAGTAGAGCGGAGCCTGAGTGAGGGCAGGCAAGACATCAGACCTAGTCAGACTGCTTCTACGACTAGTAGTTTCCGTGGGCGAGACCAGAGGAGATTTACTCCAGGAGTGTCTGGAAGGAGAGATTTTAAATCTCGCTCTCCTAGTCAGTCTTTCAAGAGAAATGGTTTAGGGAGTGCTTCTCAAAAGACCTCTAGTCGATCATCAGGATCATCATCTGGACAGAGGTCAGGACAGAGATCTGTCAGTAGCCCTCTTGACAGAAGCTTATGCAACAGTTGTTGCAGAGCGCATAAGGGACCGTGTATGGCAGGAGAAGGTATCTGTTTCTATTGAAAAAAATCCAGTCATTTCAAGAGAGAATGTCCACAACTGCAGGCAGGAACTCAGGGAGGGTATCAAGCCCCCGCACAACAATTAAGTCAGCAGAGGAATTCGTGGGCTGATGGCAGTAGTTCTAGTGGTGCTAAGCTGAAAGGAGTTGCAGGATAACCTCGCCAGTAGGGAAAGATATTTGCGATGACCCAACAGGAAGCGAAAAACGCGCCAGATGTCATTACTGGTACGTTACTTGTGTGCAATTTACCTGCACATGTATTGATTGATCCTGGAGCTACACATTCTTTTGTATCTAGATTATTTGTAAGTAAATTGAATAGATGATAGAGTCACTGCCAGATGACCTAGTTATTTATACACCTGTGAGTGTTGGAGTGTTGGTCAGTGACGTGATTAGAGACTGCGAGATCATAGTAGAAGGTGTCAGTCTATCTGTAGATTTGATACCTTCTTATTTGCAAGAGCTAGATGTGATTTTGGGCATGATTTTTCTGTATTTCAACCATGCTACCATGGATTGCCATATAAAGGAAGTGATTTTTTGAAGACCAGGAACAACAGAGGTAACTTTTAGAGGGAAACAGAAAGTTATTCCTACATGTCTAATTTCAGTGATGAAAGCTACGAAGATGATGAGGAAAGGTTGTATGGCATATCTAGCACACGTAGTTGAGTTAAAGAAATAGGAGCTGAAACCTGCAGACGTCCCAGTAGTAAGAGAGTTTGCAGATGTGTCTTCCGATGATCTATCAAGACTACAACCTGATAGGAAGATTGAGATCAGTATTGGTTTGTTACCTAGGACAGCGCCGATTTCACATACACCGTACAGAATGGCACCATGTGAACCAAAAGAGTTAAAGACTCAGTTACAAGAGTTAGTCGATAAGGGATACATTAGACCCAGTGTATCACCTTTGGGAGCTCCAGTGTTGTTTGTAAAGAAGAAAGATGGAACACTACGATTATGCATAGATTACAGACAGTTGAATAAGGTTACGATACGTAACAAGTATCCTTTACCACGTATCGATGACCTATTCGATCAGTTAAGAGGTGCGTCAGTGTTCTCCAAGATTGATTTGAGATCAGGATATCATCAGTTGAAGGTGAAAGAGTCTGATATTCCCAAGACAGCATTCAGGACCAGGTATGGGCATTATGAGTTCAGAGTAATGTCGTTTGGTTTGACGAATGCTCCAGCAGTATTCATGGATTTGAGGAACAGGATATTCCACGAATATCTAGACCTGTTTGTTATAGTGTTCATCAATGATATTCTGATATATTCGAAAGACAGAGGTGCACATGAGTACCATCTGAGAACAACATTGCAGACATTGCAAGATAAGCAGTTATATGCCAAGTTCAGTAAATGCGAGTTCTGGCTCGATCGCGTAATGTTTCTTGGGCATGTTGTGTCAGCAGATGGTATTAGTGTTGACCCTCAGAAAATGGAAGCTATTGTGAAGTGGGAAAGACCGACCAATGCTACAGCGGTACGTAGTTTTCTTGGTTTAGCAGGATACTACAGAAGGTTTGTGGAAGATTTCTCCCGAATAGTGTTACCTTTGACTTCTTTGACCAAGAAGAATGCAAAATTTGAGTGGTCAGAGAAATGTGATCAGAGTTTTCAGGAATTGAAAAAGAGATTGATAACGGCACCAGTATTGATTCTTCCAATGTCAGGCAAAGATTTTGATATTTATTGTGATGCATCCAGACAAGGACTAGGCTGTGTGTTGATGCAAGAAGGAAAGGTGATTGCATATGCTTATAGACAGCTGAAGAAGCATGAATGCAATTACCCTACTTATGATTTAGAGCTAGCAGCAGTAGTCCTAGCGTTAAAGATCTGGAGACATTATTTATTTGGTGAGAGGTGCCATATATTTACTGATCACAAGAGTTAGAAATATATCATTGATCAGAAAGAGTTGAATATAAGGCAGAGAAGATGGCTTGAGTTGATCAAACATTATGACTGTTCGATTGAGTACCATCCAGGCAAAGCGAATGTTGTTGCATATGCACTCAGTAGGAAGTCCAGACTTCCTAAGGATGTTTTGTGTGGTATTCGAGTGAAACTGCTGAATGAGTTGAGAAATTCTAGAGCAGCAGTAGCAGTGGAAAGATCAGGGAGTTTGTTTGCTCAATTTCATGTTCGATCTTTACTGACAGAGGAGATTGTGGAAAGACGGGCTGAGGATAATGTATTGCAGAAACTGTTTGAAAAATCTCAGCAGAATGGCAGGGCAGAGTTTGAACGAAGAGCCGATGACACAATCATGAAACAAGAAAGGTTATGTGTTCCCAACCTGAAACAGCTCAAAGATAATATTTTAGAAGATGCTCATAGCTTAGCTTATGCTATGCATCAAGGTAGCACCAAGATGTACAGGACTTTGAAGAAGACTTATTGGTGGCCTGGTATGAAGAGAGAAGTAGCAAAATATGTTGATAGATGTCTGATCTGTCAACAAGTTAAAACAGTGAGACAAATGCCAGGAGGACTTTTGCAACCACTTCCGATACCTGAATGAAAATGGGAGCATATTACGATGGATTTCTTGTTTGGATTACCACGTACTTCCAGTGGATACGATGATATTTGGGTTATTATTGATAGACTCACGAAGACAGCACAATTTATTCAGATCAGAGCTACATTTACGCTAGATCAGCTAGCTAAGCTATACGTGGACAGGATCGTGAGTCATTATGGAGTGCCAGTGTCTATTGTTTCAGATAGAGATCCGAGGTTTACATCTAAGTTCTGGTCTAGTTTGCAGAAGGCTCTGGGTACGAAACTAAGGTTCATTACAGCTTTTCATCTGCATATGGATGGGCAGTCAGATAGGACTATACAGACGCTCGAGGATATGTTGAGAGCGTGTGTTCTACAGTTTAGCGGTAATCTCACCTGTCATTGATGGAATTTGCATATAATAACAGTTATCATTCTAGTATTGGGATGACACCATACGAGGCATTGTATGGTAAACCTTGCAGAACAACAATATGTTGGAATGAGGTAGGTGAATGGAAATTAGTTGGCCCTGAATTAGTTCAGATCACGACTGATACAGTGAAATTGATCATGGAGAATTTAAAGACTGTCCAGGACAAATAGAAAAGCTATGCTGACGTTAGGCAGAAGGACCTAGAGTTTGAAGTCGATGATAGGATATTTCTGAAACTATCTCCATGGAAAGGCGTTCTTCGTTTTGGATGGAAAGGTAAATTAAGTCCTAGGTATATTGGACCCTACCAGATTACAGGGAGAGTAGGACCAGTAGCCTATCGACTTGAGTTTCCTACAAAACTTGCAAGGATTCATGATGTTTTCCATGTGTTGATGCTGAGGAAGTATGTCAAGATCCATCACATGTTTTGACAGAGCAACCGGTGGAGTTACAAGAAAACTTATCATACGAGGAAGTGCCAGTCAGGATTCTGGATGGGAAAGACCAAGTAATGAGAAACAAAACAATTTCACTCGTGAAAGTTCTTTGGAAGAATCACGAAGTGGAAGAGGCAACATGGGAAACAGAAGAGCAGATCAGGAGAAAATATCCGTCTTTACTTGAGTAGCTATTTTCTTAATTTCGAGGACGAACTTTTCAAAAGGGGGTGATAGTTGTAATCATCGACTTTTTCTTTGTATTTAAGTTATTGTTGTAAAAGTGTTAATAAAACTACGGAGGGTATTGTAGTAATTTTTGATAAAGGATATTTTAGTAATTTTGTTTAAGAATTGGTAAAAAAAAAAACTTAATTTTGTAGTGTTGTTTAAAATAAAATAATATTTTAAGAAAAAAAAAAGAAGAAAAGAAAATTTATTTATTCATTTATTTATATTGTATTTATCATTTATTTAAAAAAAAAAGAAAAAATAAAAAATAAAACAACAAAACAAAAGGAAATTGACTTTTTAAAATGTTTGCCAAATGGATAACCAATGGGAAGGAAAATTAAAAACATTTTTACCTTAATTCCTTCTCGAATTCTCTAATTGTTTGGTTATTAGGCAAGAATGAGTCTTCAAATGATGTAATTTGGCTGAAATTGAAAGAAATTGGAAGGAAAAGAGAAGAGAAGGTCGAGAGTGAGAGGGAGAAAATCTGGAAATTTGTTTTTGAGCAATTGGAGGAAAGTAATGATTTTGATGAGTTTCATGATTGTTTGAGCATGTTTTGACTGCTATAGGACCTGAGCACGTTTTGCACGTTTTACGAAATTTATGAAATCATGAGTTATGATGGTTTAATGTTTTTATAAGATTTCTATCATGTTATAAATGATGTTTAAGTACGATTTCGAGTACTATGAGTTTCATGAAGATTTGAGAAATGATTTAAGATGATGATATGTTTTATTTGACTTGCACGTTTTACGATGATTTATTTTAAAGCATGTGTATCCATATGAGCCTGAGGCTACTATACTAGGTGTGCACACTAGGGTATGCGTTGCCTTGTGTGAGGGTTCGCCCCACCATGACAAAGACGTTGTGGGCGGTTGCTCCCCTACTTCGTAGATATACGCTGTCATGGTGTTGAGATTACTCCTCCATGGCAAAGACGTTGCAAGTGTTGGCCCCACTGCAACGTAGATTCGCTGCCTTAGTGTTGGGTTCGTCCCACTTTGGCAAAGGCGTTATAGTTGCTAGCCCCACTATAACGTAGGATACCGTCGTTGTGTTGAACTGGCTCTACCTCGACGAAGATGTTGTTGGTCCTGATCCAACCATGACGTGGATATAGCTGTCATTAGTGTGAGATTACCCCACTGCGGCAAAGACGTAGCTAGTGCTGGATTTCCCCACTACTACGTAGTTCAGTTTGATACACATCGCTTACAGATTTTTAAAATATTCATGTTTTAGCATGATTTCAATTATGCATAGTTTTACCATGATTTTCTGATAAATATCGTGCAAGCACCTTTCAAGTGATTTCAGTTCAAACTGTGATGTATGGTTTCAGTTTGATTTGTTAAAAGTTTCTAAGTCTACAATTTCTAGTTATGATATATGTATATTTAAGTATTTTCTATTAAAGCATCTTTCAAAGTGTTTTTCCACTTTCAAGTAGAGATCGTGATCTCGGAGCTTGACCTACCACAGACTTTCTGCTACTCGAGAAGTTTTAGTACTAGTGTACATTAGTAATAAATTATGCATGTTACTGTTATAATAAGTTTTGGTATAGTGAGATGAGTTGTATAAAACAATATGGGTTGCACTATGTAGACGATATTTGTATAGTTTGCGCTGTTATGTGTTAAGTTTGAGTTTATTTTTTCGCACTTTTTAAGTTATTGGTATTGTTTAAGTCAGAGTTAAGTTAAGATAGTCAGTGAGGATCGCCAAGGTAAGGACGAGATTCACTGGCTTCACGCCGTCCCCTAGGCTAAGAGTAGAGAGTTTGGGAGAGGGTGTGACATACCTTATGGCAGGCACTTTGGTGGTCAACGAATAGCGGCAAAAGTTCTACAATGTGGGTATTATTGGTCGACGTTGTCAAGGATGCGGAGAGCTTTGTGGTGAAATATGACAGCTGCTAGAGGACGGAAAATGTTTTCAAGAAAATTGAAATGCCCCTGTCATCAATCCGAGAAGTTGAACTCTTTTATGTATGGGGCATTAATTTCATGGTCCCTTTTCGAGTTTCGAAAAACTGTCAGTATATTTTTCTTGCGGTAGATTTCGTATCAAAATTTGTTAGTATGATGCGGCCACAGGAAGCAAATTTCTGAAGAAAAACATCTTCACTGGATTTGAAATGTCACATGATTTAATAATCGATGAAGGTACACATTTCAGTAACCACATTGTTTACATGCTTCTAACCAAGTTTAATGTAAGACACAAAGTAGCCAACGCTTACCATCCCCAAATGAATGGACCAGCGGAAATTTCAAACAAGGAGATTAAAATAATTCTCCTAGAGCTAGTCAGTGCCTTAAGGAAATACTGGGTTGAACACCTTGAGGAGGCGTTATGGGCCTACGGGACATCATATAAAATCCCGTTAGTGGGCGCCAATTGTCAGAAGCATATAAATACTTATGTTAGAGATCGAGAGATGTATACACACACACACAGATAAAATCTCGTAGAACAATCCTAATACATCAATCTACCTACATTTCCATTCAATTTCCATCATCCATTCACTCCACAATCCGTGAAGCCTTGCAGGAATCAATTCACTCTAAAAAACACCAGAAATTATGAATCTAGTTTTTATTTTATGTTGTGTTATTTTCTACATTTTAAGTGTTTGTATATGTTAATTTAATCATTGTAACAAAATTTTGTTATCAATTTGAAGACTTTTTTTTGCCTCCACATCCATGGTTTTGGTTTTCAGGAGTCTCATGAGTAGTTAAAGTCACTAATGAGTTAGGAAGTTAGGAATTAATCTATAGATAAGCATGGTTAGATGTTCATTATGTATGATCTTTACGAATTCATAAACTCGAACGCATCGAAATAGTACTTTCAAGTTAATTTAGTCAACTGCTCGAAAGAATAAGTAACTTAGACCACAGTGAGCAAAGATAGGAAGTAACTTAGAAATAAGAATAAACCTATCGCATTTTTAGTGCATCATTTATATCTAGAAATAGAATATTTATGGCATCAAGGCGCCCAAAGGTTGCTTGTCTTCATTAGTACTGAGTGCATGACTACAGCTATGCTTGTGAATGGATTGTAATAGCTTTTTGACCTTGTCTATTGCATAGTACCAAAACACAATATTTAAATCACATACGTCTTCATTAGTTGCTACGCTAGCCAACGCATTTCCATCTCCATTTATCCACCGCATATCAATTGGGTAGATTAGATTAAAATAGCTTAGATTAGATTCGTGTAGAGCATAAATAATACCAGTTCTCTTACTTACTAACTTCTCTATCCACAAAAATAATAATTAATTCGCTAGAGTAAATAACAAATTCCTTGTGTTCGACCATGGACTTACCAGACACCTAATTTAGTTTATTCATGGGCTAGGTTAGAAAAACTTATAATGCATAATCATTCGATTGCATAAGCATCTAACCATCTTCATGTAACCAACAAAACAATTTGTGTCCACCTGATGTAACCATAATTCATAAGTCAATCCTTCACAGGTTGGACCCCATCACAAGCTGGGTCAATTTACTATTTTACCCTTGAGATTACATTTTGTTCCTTAAGCCTTAACATATCTTTTTTTTAAGGCCCAACCTATAAACTAAATCCCTATCGGGTCAATGAGAGGGTTGGACCCTTTATTCAATACTTGGATTCTGCATTTAAGGGAACGACTTATCTATTAACAATAAAGCAGGTAAGAGTAAATTCTGTCTTGCACCCTACGTCTCCAACTATCCACTTGGTCTTACCCTTGAAATTGGAGGCCTATTGTGCAAGTGCTGATGAGCTTCCTTTACCTATACTTATCTAACGACAATCTCGGGTGAACAAGAGTTCATAGTTAGCTCAAGATTAAGGTGGAGTTACCTAGGTCATTTATAATTGAAATAGTCAATTTTAATCAGTTAACAATGTTATAATGTAAATATGATTATTTTATGGTTCGATCTAAAACAATCTCATTGCATGGGATGCCCCCACTCACACGTCTCTACATGAGTGTATTCAGATTACTCCGCTTGTACTAAATATAAAGTGAGTCACAACCTTAGTGTCCCCAAAATAAAGCGCCCAACCTTATCCTTACACTATACACCATTGAGACTATTACTCGAACTTGTTCCACGTTTATATCTCTACATACAATTCAAGTAACTCATAGTATAGTCAAGAAACATTGTTTATTGGATTCTGAGTTTTATCATAAACAAATATTTTATTCAATAAAAATTTATTGAACAATACTTCAACAACAACTTTATTGAATGATTGAATATTTTATCATTCACAAATAATGAGTTTTATGACATAAAATCAAACACCTGGATGAAGGGTGAAAAGGGAAATGGACGGGTTGTGTAGATGGTGCGGCACGCGCGCATGGGCGCGTGCCCCTTGCTGAGGCTGGTCGTGTGGCTTTCTTCGAGCACTAGGTTGTGTCGTAAGTGAAGGACTAAGTAATCATGGAGCATAAGGTTCTTCTATACTATCCTCTAGACTTAGAACTTGGTGATGAGACCAATTTAGTAATCAATTTGAAGAATTTTCTTGTGAAAAGTGAAGTTTGAACATAAGGTAGCTTACAACAAAATTACTCAAGTTTCACCATCCTTTTAACTCATCAAACTTAGAGCATTATATAGCCTAAATCCATGCAAAAACAATTTGCATAAGACAATTGATAATTAAATTAACATTAAGCTAACTGGGATTTTTGGAGTTTTAGGAGTTCAACAACTCACCAAGCAAGGTAGCATACTCGTGGTTCACCATAGGTTGGAGTATTCCACTCACAAAAGTCAACGATACTCCAACCTATGGTGAACCTATTTTTCCAAATTTTTAAATTTCACATAATCTAAAATTTAATCAAATGTGATATTAATTAATATTATTTTAATTAAATAATAATATATAATTAAATAAACTTTTAAATTAATTAATTAATATTATATTATTGTTTTTCACAATGAGCCCCTATCAATCATTTTGACCTAATTCGAATCTCTGTTCGAATTTTTGATATTTAAATCTTATTTAAATTTCATTTTTTTCTCAATTTGTAATCATTAATTAATTTAAATATTATTAACGATTCATTCACTAAATCAATTCAAACGATTCAAATTTTTTGATCACATTGTTCTAAGTTTAATTCATAACGAGCTAGTAGAGAAACTTAATGGACCTACAGATCATTATCTCCAACAATATGAGATTAACTACCTAAAATATTTAACCAAAACCTATTTGACATGGTTTGCTCCATGTTGAGATTTGCCAAATTACCTGATTCTTTTTTGGGACATGAATTGGCGACTTTTGTCTATATTTTGAATAACGTTCCCTGAAAAAATGTTTTTTAAACACAGTATGAGTAATGGAGAGGATGTAAAGGTAATTTACGCCACTTCAAGATTTGGGGATGTAAGCACATGTGTTAGTACAAAATCCTAAGAAATTGGAATGTCATTCAAAGTTATGCCCATTTGTAGGTTACCCAAAACAAAACGAAACGTAGTCTATTTGATGATCATTAGGAGAATGAAGTGTTTGTTTTAAATTCTTAGAGGAAGCTCACATTAGAAATCATCAACCTTGTAGTACACTGGTATTGAACGAATTTTTCAAAGAAGCTACAAATAATTCAACAAAGTTGTTGATAAGTCTTGTCATTCTACTGAAGTAGTAGATGGAGCTAGTATTTCTAATTAGTCACATCTATTTTAAGAGTTGAGAGTGCCTCAACGTAACGGGATAGTTATCAATCAACCTGACGGTTACTTAGGTTTAAAAGAAACTGAGGTCATCATACCTCATGATGACATTAAAGATTCATTGACGTATAAATAAGCAATGAATGGATAAAACCATGGATCGTGAAATGAAGTTAATGAACTTCAATTCAGTACAGGAACTTGTTGATAAACTAAATGGAGTAAAACCTATTGGCTGAAAATGGACCTATAAGCAAAATGAGATCGAGTTGATAAAGTAAAACTTTTAAGGCTAGATTTTTTGCAATGAGGGGGTGGGCTATGAAGAAACCTTAAAAACAGTTGTTATATTAAAGTATATTAGAATACTCTTATCCATTGTCACTTCTTATGATTATGAATTTTGGTAAATGGATGTTAAGACAACCTTTCTGAATGACAATCTCAACTGGTAACTCTGTAAATAAGTTAGGTATTTTAGATTAAAACTCCGGGGATAGCAACACTTATGCAACAAAAACAACTCAATTACGAGCTAAAACGAGCGAAAACGACAAAAAATATGAAGTAGTTTCATTTCGTAAATAAAAAAAGTCAACATTGCCCTTAGCGCCGTCGCATCAAATCTGGGTATTCAAAGTCAGTAGCCTGCCTAATGCAGCAGTGCCGCAACACCCATTTTAAAGTCGTAGCGTCAATATCGGGCATTCAAGAACTGCGACGCCCAACCGTAGCGTCGCAGTGCTACAAAATCTGAAGTTCGATAGCCAGCCCGTGCGCATCTCCCCTCTCCCAACCAACTTAGCTTGGATATTTAAGTCATTGTTCATATATAATTTCATGCTTTCACTTTATCTTTCAAATTTACAATGTTGTGGGATAATTCTCTTGTAAATTCTCTCTGAATATTGATAAAAGTTTCTCTCAATTCTGTTAAACTTTAAAAAGTTCAATTCCTTTGAGTTTAATATGAATTTAGATATGTTTCTTATTCATTAACTAATGTTAACTAGCTTTTTTTAACTAATTAAGTTTGGATCTAAATTGATTGCAATGAATTTACTTGTTCAATGATAGAAAGAATGCTAGAAGGACCCATTCCAACTTTAAATTGATTTAGAGAACTCTATTCCTTTTGTGACCTAATATTCTAAAAATTCAAAAAGATTAATTGCTTTCCTTTTAATTTCTTGCATTGTCACATAACAGCTCCCCATCTTATGTTAGAATTCTTGTATTTTTATTTGAAGATTTGTGATTACTTAAACAAAATTCTATTGGGTTCGAACACAAACTTACTATTTGCTACATTTTAACTATGTTCTTGATATAAATTTGGGTTATAAATTTCTTTTGTTAATTTGGATTTAGGTATTCTTGAACCCATTTTGCATATTTTCTTTATTGAACGACATCGGTAAATTTTGAGTTAACACATAGTGGTTTATTGCAAAGGGTCAAGAACAAAAGGTTTTTAAGCTTAAACAATCCATTTATGAGTTAAAGCGAGCTTCTAGATGTTGGACTATAAGATTTGACACAACGACCAAATCGATGGTTTAAACAAAATGTTGTTTGCAAGAAGATTGTAAACTCACTATATCGTTCTTGGTGTTGTATGTTGGAGATAACCTACTCATTTGAAATGAGTACGATACCTAACTGACGTCAAAAAGTTGCAAGCTACTCGATTTCAAATAAAGAATTTGGGAGGAACACAATATGTTTTTGGGATCCAAATTGTTCGAAATCGCAAAAACATAACGCTAGACATGTCTCACGAATCATATATTGAAAAAATGTTATCTACATATAAGATGCAGAACACCAAAAGTGGTTTATTACTTTTTAGATATGGAATTCATTTGTCAAGGTAATAGTGTTCTACGACACCTTAAGAAGTTGAGGATATAAGGTGTATTCCCTACGCATTAGTTGTTGGAAGTTTTATATGTGTTATGTTACGCACACGACTAGACATATGCTATGTTGTAGGGATAGTCAATAGGTTTAGTCCAATCCTGGATATGATGATTGTACGATCGTGAAAAAATATCATCAAGTATCTTAGGAGAACGAGCGACTACATGCTCGTGTATGGAAATAAGGATTTAATCCTTACTTTATACATTCACTTTGATCTTCAATTTGATATATATTCAAGTAAATATAAATCAGGATCAGTGTTCACCCCAAATGGAGGAGCAACAGTTTGGAGAAGAACCAAACTAAGTTGCATTGTTGACTCCACAATGGAAACTGAGTATGTTGTTGCATGTGAAGAAGTGAAAGATACATTATAGTTTATGAAATTGTTAATAGATCTGGATATTGTTCTGAATATGCATCTGTCTATCACCCTATATTGTGATAACAGTCGTGCATTTGCAAATTCTAAAGAATCCCAAAGCCATAAATGTGGAAAGCACATTAAACGTAAATATAATCTCACCAGGGAGACAATACATTGAGGAGGCGTGATTGTCACACAGATATCCTCGACAGATAACCTTACTGATCCCTTTACCAAAGCCTTCATAGCTAAATTGTTTGAGGTTCACCTAATAACTCTAGGTTATTGCATTCACATGTTTTTCTCTTAAAGGATCGTAGAGAATTCCTTTGAACATGTGGCCATCGATATCCACAGTCGTTTGATATGAAAACTCTTCATCTGCATCATCCATTGCACTTACTTTTACGCACCGAAATATCGTCGGTGAGTTCACTTTTGATCGAAATTGCACCAGTTCTAACCCTGAGGTGATGGAGGGCAAGCGAGGGCCAGCGAAGGTGGAGGCGATGGGAGCGACAACGACAACAGTGGCGGTTTGAGTTTCTCTTAGTCTTTTAGAATTGTCACCGCCACGGAACTGTTCTTGCTGTTGCTGGTGTTGTAAAGCAGAAATTTGTTGTTGTCTCTCACATCGTTTAGAAGAGGGAACCCCATGCTTTTCATGTGAGTCTGACACTAAAACCCTAAGCTCTTAGAAAAAGTTCTACACCGCAAATAAGCACAATCATTCTTAGTTTGGTTGCCACAATCTTGACAATTCATGCCGCCAGCAGTAGCGACAAAAGCGACAGCTGCGGCAAAAGTGGAGCAGCTCATGAGGGTGAAAGCTCATAAGAAAGGTCGTTGGTCATGAAGCTGCGACGGTTGGGACCAACACCACAAAACTTGGTGATATGGAATTTTGCTCCAAACTGGTGTTAGTCTCAGGTATTAGGTCAAAGAAATGGCTAGGTTTCTTCTATCTAGGAAGAGGGCAAGAAGGCCCATCAAACAAACAAGAAGAAGAAAGAGAACAAAATTTGTTTTAGTACAAAACTGATCAAGAGATCGATCTACAACAAGGGTTTTGAGATACGGCCTCAACAATACAACATCAACAACCAAATCCCTAAACTCTGTTAATATATTACAAAGAATCCAAATTGAAAATTTGAAAAGTTGTTGACTTTTACCGTAGAGGTCAAAATTTTGACACAAAAGTCAAATAAGTTGACTATTGACCAAGTTAGTGGAAAAATCCACAATTGGTGGATTTATCCCATGGCATCAACTAATACTTTTTTCTATTTTCTTGAATTATAAAAATTAATTTTATGATTATTCTTTAATACAAGGCATATTTTTTCCTGTTTTACTATTTTATGAGTTATAGATTAGATAGAATGAATTCTAAATAAATAACCAACAAAATTTTCCCTGTAAAGAAGAAGGTTCATTTAAAAAATTATATAAAAATCTCGCTTTTAATTGTTTTTTCCCTCCTAAAGTCACCATCTTTGAAAACTATAAAAGAATTACCCAATTAAATAATTAGGATATGTTATCAATTTACTTTTGTATGAATTTTATTTCAAAAAATTTAGCTGCATCATATTTTAATCTTATTAATCAATATTTGTTTAGATATTTTTCTCTCTTTATAGTTTTATATTTCATACGGACTATTTAAATTTTAAATTTATTCATAAGTATTCATCAAAAAAAGAATTATTTTCTTTTAAAAATTGTCTAAAAAAGATCTCATGTCAATTGTAAATTAAAACACGAAAGGTATAGTCTTTCGCACTATTTTTAAATGTAATTCATTTCATGTTATTTTAATAATTAAACTCCATCAAAGTTGAATAAACAATTTAGGTTAAAAGATAATAATAAAAAAAGAGAGTAATTTTGTACCTTCCATTCTTTAGAGTAAATATGAGTAGACTCTATAAGTATTATAGTTTACTCTATAAATATTGTTCCGTCATCCAAAAATCCAACCAAATCAAGAAGCAGCAGCAAAGTTCTTCAATACTCAAGTCCTGTACCAAACCTATGGATATTGTATATTTCATAAAAGTATCGACCTAATTTGGTAGTCCTGGTCGTAAGACGTGTTGATGATGAGGATCGCGCAGTGAGTCCGTTGGTCAGCCTGTAATCCGCCTAGGGGATGGGTTTAAGGGTATACGTCATTTGACTATTACAAGATAGAACTTCAAAAGTGCTGCAAAAGATTTTCAAATGACCGCTAAAGAAGCTTATCCTTTCTTTATGTCATTTCTTTGCTTTAATTATTTGCTTGCTTTTGTAAAGTAACTTTAATTATTTAACTTTACTTTTGTCTTTTTCTATTCTTGTCAATGATAGGAGTCTTATCAGATCAGGGCTCTTGTCCTATCTGATACAATCTTATCTCTTATTTTATTCAATTTAATATTAGTTTCAATTCCGGGGTCTATAAATACACTTCCAAGTTGTAATGAAAATGCACGTCAAAATATTAACGAGCTAAACCCTTACTGTAAAGTTCCTAATATTCCGCTTGCTATTTGTTGTAATATTTCGATACTAATTCATGTTGGTATCAGAGCCAGGTTTCGATAAAATTCTATTTTCAAATTATCTATTCAATATTCTTTTCAATTGCTCGTTTTTGTTATTAATTTCAAACTTTTTTTCGAGGAGGAAAGAGATTGATAATCGGCATTTAATTGATCAAATATTTTGTTTAACAAAATAAGTTAAGCGTCAATGATCGAAGTCTTTGGGTCCACTTACGCGTTCGCCTTAGGTTTGTGGTCCCGGTCGTAAGTCGTCAAAGAGAGAGTCGTGAATCCGCCGGTCAGCAGTAATTCGTCTTGAGGTCACATGTACTGAGGTTGAGATCCAAGAAGATAAATTCACGAAGAAGAACAAGATTTTTCGATTAGTTAGTCCTGTAGAGAAATGAACTAAGGGTTCTCAATGTCCAACTTTATTAGAAAAATTTTATCATCATCAAAGGCTAAAGAAGCTTTCTCAAAAGGAGATCGAGAAATAACACACTACTTCCTCGAGCAGTGATTCAAAATTGGGGCTACCCAAGCTCAATTCCAATACCATCTACTTTCAAAACACCTTCAATTGTAGAGAAAACCTTTGTGTCAATATTGTTGAAAGTGTAATTCCAGTCTATGGAAAGATCGACTCTATCCAGCTTTTCCCCATAAAGGATATAGAAGAGCATAAAAAAGAATTTTCCTTCCTTTTCATTGGAGCAGTTCAAGTTGCCTTGCTTCTATTATTCTAATCAGGACTAGACACACCAGTCCTCGCCATTCTGAGTGACAAACGTCACAATGATTTCTCAAACTCCCTCCTAGGGATCGTCGAGTCTAACCTGGCAAATGGTCCAGTCTACTTCAATTGTTTTCCAAATTATATGGTCTCTCTAGATGATCCACACATTCTGATGACCTTGAGCCTCGATGTAACATGTCAAGGGTTAGATCTAGAAGAAGGTGTCAAGAAGTTGACACTCGTCTACAAACTCACGTACAAGGTCCTGACAACGACGATGTATTCAAAAGCTTTGATGACGCCTTCAAAAGGAAAAACCATGTTAATAGTGACCAACCTCAACAAGAATGCTATCCTGGGATGAGGTCACCAGTAACCTGAATCACGTACAATGATGATGTTCCCAGAATGCTATCCTGGGATGAGGTCACCAGAAACCCCCAGTGGGTTCTAGATAATGCTTTTACTCCTTCAAGGAGAATGCGAGAACTCCCACACATAGTAGAGTTTTCTGAAGGAAGAGTCGAAATCAAGTTCGAATTAGAACCACAACAGGTTCTAGTTGTCAAAGAGAACATAAGCTCAAAAGAGTTTATGAGTTCAAGGTCAAGCACCTCAAGTATTCACTCAGATTCAAGAAGTATGATCAACAGGTCAAGCTCTCTTAGAGTTCAATCAGTTAGACTAGATCATGAAATTCACAATTTCTAGTATGAAGAAGACCGACCAAAGTCTCCTACGCAAACGAATATGGAACCAGAGAGTGTTTTTAAAGGACAACTGAATTTAATTATATATGAGTTCAAGCTCGACAAGGAAGCCCTACAAAAGGACTTTATGTTGCCTGAAAGCAAGCACGATAGAGTGATGTTCTTCAAAATGCATTCTGACGAAGAGCAGAACAAGATAAATAAGTAATATTTTCAAACAATAGAGATCATGCAAGAGCACGTTTCTTTCTTCAAGTGGTTGAAACAAAAAAGAAAAATTCGGCCAAATCTGCACCCTCTCAGAAAAGAAGAAGTGGAAGACAGTACAAAGAGAAAAAGTCAATTTAGACTATCCGCCAATGGAAGATATTGAGTTCAAGAGTTTCTATAAAGAAACTGTTATTGCTAGGCCATTCCAATTCATTAGAGAAGCTGGCGAGTAGAAAGCTCCAACGAATAGAGAAATCAAGATCCTTCAAGTACAACATAACTACTCTAATCGGATTCTGCATTCTATTGCAAATTAGGTCTATAGGTTAGAAGGATCTATCAATCCCCCAAAGGACGATGTAGTTCCAACCTTATTCCAACTTTTCGAGAAGTAAAAGTTCAAAACCAAAAAGGACAGAATCTTATAAAAGATCGACAACAAGTTGCGATCTCTTAATCGCAAAGGAGAAAGTTCAAATCAATTGATTAATGTCATCGATGAATACGAAGCAGATTGCTTCATTGAAGAATTCAAGGAGTTAAGCCTCGAAGAACCGACCAAAGAAGTTAACAAATCACGTTCAACGAAAAACAAAGGTGACTAATTCAATTGGTATTCAAGGCCTTCGATGCCAGACATGGGCACCAAACAAAGGCACAAATACATACGAAATACCGAGTTCAGTGGTGATACCATCTATATTTGGAACATAGATGGAATGCCCGAGAATATGATTCTCTAAGTGCTTCAAGAAATGCTCATGATAGCATCATCCTATGAAGCAAACAATATGGACGACCATGAAGCTGTAAAGGTGTTATTTAGTAGATTCTTCGGCAGCCTAAAGCAGTGGTGGAAAAACGACCTTTCTAACTCCATCAAAGAAGAGGTCATAAACCAAAAGTTAAAGGTCACCAGAATTCGAGACATAAAAAGGTAAAATGGCATTACTAGCACTACAAGAAAACGAGGATATAACGACGAAAAAAAAGCGTCACAAACAAAATTCGTGACACATATTTTGCGTCCTTGTATCCACTGTTAACATAGGACTTTTAATGACACCGTGAAAAATACGTCGTTGTTTATCTTTGCGTGACATTTTTTGCGTGTCATTATTTACTCTTTAGTGTCACTTTAAATGTGTCGTTGTAACGTTGTACTCGACAAAAAAAAATTGTCATCATTGAGGCCGAAATTGGATATTTTCAGTCACTCATGTGCTTTTCACGACAATTTATTTTCGTCACGGTTTGCTTTTCAGTGACATTAAATTTATGTCAATATATGTTCATTGATAACATTTTTTTAATTCTTACAAATTGATAGTGTACGACACATTTTTTCTTTCATTAAATTTCCTATAGCAACATGAATTTCATTGTCATGTATTGACTATATTTGATGTTTTCTGTTTTCTGTCAAGAGATTACAATTGACGCAAGTAATAGTAATTGTCATTATTTATTAAATAGTGCGAGGAAAGTAATCATAAAATCGAAAATGTTTCATATATTCATAATGAAGCGTCAATTTACATTTGAAAGTAAATATTTTTCCTTCTAGAATAACACAAATGAAAGAAATGAGACAAATTAAAATTCCAAGTTAACTTAACAAACTACAACCTTTCATCGTGTTATGCTTCTACGAGTAACAAAGTACAACTTAACAAATGACAACTATAACTTCTGTATCGTGCCATGCTTGTACGCTCCAAGCTTTTGTTGAATACCTGAAATATCGATATAAATTAACACGTAAGTATGGCAGATGTTCATGCAACACGTTATTTAGAGGTCATACATGTACCAAGAGGAGGTCAACTCTAAACCCAATCTACTTTTGTAAGTCAATTGCATGGAAACAACAAGTTTTTCTCATACGACCTATAGATGCAAAAGGGGAGAGGGGGCAGCAAACAAAATCTTCATTGAAATTGTATTCTAACACATTCCTGATCTATAAAAGTTGACCTATATGTAAGGAGGGGGGGAGAAGCAAACGATAGTTTTATAACTTTCCTAATGACAAAAGAAGTTTTTATATGGAACAAGGAAATGGCCACCACACAATCTCTTTATCAAATCAATATCTAACATGTTTGTAACCTAAACCGATGGACATATAAGCAAAAGGGGACAATAAACAATATAATAATAAAAGTTGTATTGTAACACTTCATAACCTACAAAAGTTGACCTATGTGCAAGGAGGGGAGGGTGGGATCAAACAATATTTTCATGTCCTTCCTAATGACAAAAGAAGTGTGCATATGAAACAAGTAAACACGCACCAAACAATATCTTCATGAAATATGTATCTAACACGTTTGTAACCTAAACCAATGGACCTATATGCAATAGGAAGGAGGGGACAACAAAGAATATCTTAAGGAAAGTTGTATTCTAACACTTCGTAACTTACAAAAGTTCACCTATATGCAAGGAGAGGGGGGGACAACAAACAATATTTTCATGTCTTTTCTAATACAAAAGAAGTCTGCATATGAAACAAGGAAACACACACCAAATAATCTCTTTAAGAAATCAGTATCTAACACGTTTGTAATCGAAACAAATGGACCTATATGCAAAAGGGGGGAGAGGGCAACAAAGAATATGTTAAGGAAAATTGTATTCTAACACTTCGTAACCTACAAAAGTTGACCTATATGCAAGGAGGGGAGGGGGAGGGGGAGCAAACAATATTTTCATGTCTTTTCTAATGACAAAAGAAGTGTGCACATGAAACAAGGAAACACGAATCAAACAATATCTTCGTGAAATCAGTATCTAACACGTTTGTAACCTAAACCAATGGACCTATATGCAAAAGGGGGGACAAAACAATAAAGAATATGTTAAGGAAAGTTGTATTCTAACACTTCGTAACGTACAAAAGTTGACCTATATACAAGGAGGGGAGGGGGAGGGGGAAGCAAACAATATTTTCATGCCTTTCCTAGTGACAAAAGAAGTGTGCACATGAAACAAGGAAACACGCACCAAACAATATCTTCGTGAAATCAGTATCTAACACGTTTGTAACCTAAACCAATGGACCTATATGCAAAATGGGGGACGAGACAGCAAGGAATATCTTAAGGAAAGTTGTATTCTAACACTTCGTAACCTACAAAAGTTCACCTATATGCATGGAGAGGGGGGGGGATAGCAAACAATATTTTCATGTCTTTTCTAATACAAAAGAAGTGTGCATATGAAACAAGGAAACACGCACCAAACAATATCTTTGTGAAATCACTATCTAACACGTTTGTAACCTAAACCAATGGACCTATATGCAAAAGGGGTGAGGGGACAGCAAAGAATATGGTAAGGAAAGTTATATTCTAACACTTCGTAACATACAAAAGTTGAACTGTATGCAAAGAGAGGCCCCGGGCAGCAAACAATATTTTCATGCCTTTCCTAATGACAAAAGAAGTGTGCATATGAAGCAAGTAAACACGCACCAAACAATATCTTCGTGAAATCAGTATCCACGTCTGTAACCTAAACCAATGGACCTATATGCAAAAGGGGGGAGGGGACAACAAAGAATATCTTAAGGAAAGTTGTATTATAACACTTCGTAACCTACAAAAGTTCACCTATATGCAAGGAGAGTGGGGGCAGCAAACAATATTTTCATGTCTTTCCTAATACAAAAGAAGTGTGCATAGGAAACAAGAAAACACGCACCGAACAATATCTTTGTAAAATCAGTATCTAACACGTTTGTAACCTAAACCAATGGACCTATACATGCAAAAGGGGGGAGGGGACACAAAGAATATGGTAAGGAAAGTTGTATTCTAACACTTCGTAACCTACAAAAGTTGACCTATATGCAAGGAGGGGGGGGGGGGGCGACAACAAACAATATTTTCATTTCTTTTCTAATGACAAAAGAAGTGTGCATATGAAACTAGAAAACACGCACCGAACAATATCTTTTTGAAATCAATATCTAACATGTTTTTAACCTAAACCAATGGAACGATATGCAAAAGGGGGCAGAAACGATATTTTCAATATTTAGTACAACATCATTTCTAAAAAATATGCACAATAGGGGGAAGACAAGTATTCTTAGATACATAAGAATGTGGAGCAAACGGGTACGATACTTGAACCTGAAACTCAAAAAATTCCAACAATATGCAAAAGAGAGGCAGTAATGTGTAAGTACATTACTTAATTAATAGATTTATGCTTCAGATACATACCTATGTGCCTCAAATACACCCATATAGCTTTACAAACAAAAGCATCCTTGAAACCAAGTCCTACAATAGAACAACAATTGTTAGTTTACTCAATGTCGTATAGTGTTT
This sequence comes from Cucumis cinereus, assembly GCA_037974625.1. Classification (NCBI taxonomy): domain Eukaryota; kingdom Viridiplantae; phylum Streptophyta; class Magnoliopsida; order Cucurbitales; family Cucurbitaceae; genus Cucumis; species Cucumis cinereus. Next base: position 8,851,591 of record JBBPDJ010000021.1, read on the forward strand.
CACGATATAACGAAGTTGATGTTCGTATATAGGTGAACTTACCATTTACGGGCCTTTAACCAAATCTATTGTAAGTAACTGAGTGCATTCAATTACAAATATATTATATTACTAAAAAAATGTTAAAGCATTGCATAATGAGTATGTATATAGAAATGTCTCAAGTTACGCAAACAAAATAATGCATTAGATAAGCATTATATATACAAATGTCTTATGTCATATCCAAAAAACATCACAAAATACCATAAAAAAAATCCTACTTAAGTCTACGCGAAGAATACATGGGGTCCCCACAAATTCAGTCCACTCCGAACTAACGATATCTATTTCTTCTTGACTGTAGGCCGATTGTGCACTTTGCATGTGCGCACCAGAAAATATGAGTTAGATGCATACTTTCTTATGCTTTAGGGTTAAACTGAAATATAAAACAAATACATACTATCTCAACAATCGAATCCTTGTTGGACAAAATTATATCACGCATGAAACGCATGACATAATATCCGCACTCAACAACGCCAGACTGCTCGGATCCTGTAGACACAACCAACACAAAATTTGTATATGTTTTCAATCATGAAGTTACACTAACCAACGATCCTATTCCATAAAATTTTCCACACCATATACCTTGATAACTTTCCACACTAGTTTCTTTTTCTTACCAATTTCAAAAGCCATACAAAGTTTTGAATTAGTGTAAATATAACCTTAATAAACATAGCAAAAAACTGTATACGATAAAAAAAACATAAATAGATGAATGTAAAGGTCAACATACATTTTCACCACAGTCATGATGTCATTGTGAATTCGATTTTTCAAAGGATTCACCCAATATGCAAGACCCCTCGTGTAGTCTATCGTCACTAAACACCAATGATTGCTATATGTTTAACAGATGTGTCAATGCATGCATACACTAAACATCTTGTACTAACGTGATATTGTTTCAATAAAGTAGTTACTAGACATACCCTGGAATATATGGAATCATCAAAACCTGCTTATGGTCTGTCCCTAGCATTCTAGCACTTAGGAGCTGTGCGCGAGTTTTCTTGTTTGTACCCAACGAGATTGATCCAGCATCACAAAACTTATATACTCCTAATTTGTTCGACTTCTCAAGCAGTTTGTAGAGGTACCTACGAACATGATATAAACATCAACTTCAGCATCAGCAAACATACTATTGCACAAAAATCACTAGAAACTTACATAATGTATGCATCGATACAAGGAGTCGATATCGGACGCATGTTGCAAAAGTCACGCAACACCTTTAAGAAGATACAACATTTTCGCTGCACTCCAAGATACAAACATCAACTTCAGCATCAGCAAACATACTATTTGTATTTTCGAGCCTATGTACTCGAGTTCTCATAGTAAGCATCGTAGTGCTACAGGTGGATTTTGAATTGGTGTTAATCCAGTATTGCCAAAATCTTATGGCTGATACATTTCTTCTCTCTATCGTAAAATCACGAAGTTAGACAAAGTTATACATATGCTATAAAATAAACTAAGTAAATTAAAGTAGTTTACCTTTCCTTCCTGCACAATGACCAACTCACGCGGCCATAATAATTGTAATCCTACCTCTTGCGAGAGTATGTGTATCCCTTCTTTGTCGGCTACAGAGACAGCGCACTCACCATCAACCACAACATCCACAGAAACCTTCACAAAATCACCACCTACGTCGTAGTAAAAAATGGTTCATGCACCAACCACGTTGTCTACGGTTCCAACTGCCAGGAGACACGAAGTCCCATCCTACAAAAATAATTGGAAGTTGCATTCCACAAGTCCCTCATACCATTTACAATTTTTAAAAAATTCAAAAGTACATGAATGACATTGGTACTAACCTTTACGGTCTTCGAAGATCCAGGTTTTACGTCCACACAATCCTTCTTATCTCCAACCTACAAAGTCATAGTTAGGTAAGTTATAAAAGCTTATCTAATTATACAATAGTATAAAAAATGTGAAAAACATTAAGTATTTCACCTTTAGTTTGCCAACTACTGACACAAGCTCTTCCTCCATGTTTTTCTTCTCCTATATAGGTTCTTCTTCATCCATTTTTTGTTCAGGACTTGACGTCGAAGTATTCATACTTTTCGACGATATTTCACTTTTCACTCTTGACTCCTTCATACCTTTTTCATCTCTTGTCGATCCATGACGACTCTTATGCTTCCTCAGTTCTTCTTCTAGCTCCAAGATACGTGCTGCCATTCTAGCTCGTTCTTGGACATACAACCCTTCCTCCACTTCTTTAGCCTTCCTTTTCTCCTTAGCCGTGTGAAAGTACTCCGTCCTTGTCACATAACGTCCAACACTTCTAATCCTTCAAGGTGGATCATCAGATCCAATTGCCTCTGACAATATGTCCATACTAGAATCAACCGATGGACCCTTAGAAATTTGTGTAGTCATTAGCTCATCCAATAAAATAAAAAGTATGTTGTCATATATTTTCTTAATAATTGAAAGGGAGGATTAAAGTATACTTACAATACGATCAGCGACTTCCTTAGTGTGTTCATTTGGTATTTGTCCTTCTCGATTCATCCGCGCTTTCTTCCACACAATAGAGCGGTCCACTATTGCAGAGTTTTCAGAAGTTACTTTCTACAGAAAACAAAGACAATTTACTTTAAAGTTTTCAAATGAATACATCTATCTAACTAAAGTCTGAAGGTAGAAATAACATACAATCTCTTCGACGAGATTCGCATAACCCTTTCTTGACATTCGATGGTTATATTTATTGTTTTGCCGTCTCTCACGTCTCTTCTAGCTAATTACCTACAAAAGGATTGTAAAACATAAAGGACATTACTGTACATAAGTAAGTGAACCCAAGGAAAATATGAGTTAGTTAGCATCCGTACTTCAAATTCTTCGATTGAACGATGTGACAAACGTTTTGAATGTGCAGGATCTATAAAATGATATTCAATGGGAGGATGTTTCAGCTTCTCTCGATCATTCTTAAATGGCTTAATGTATTTCGTGGTGAGTGTTGGCTTAAATTGCCGAAAGAAGACACTAGAATTTTGTAGTAGACTCTTCCTAGATCTCGAGTCTACTACAGAGGCACCCTAAACCAAGAACATGCAGACTTGTCTGTTAGTGTAGAGTTTACTAATTAATTTTATTGTAAGAAATAAATAAAAGAACATATTGTTACCTGAATGATTTCATATATCTTATCCTTCAGCTCGTTTGGTACCTCCTTCCATGTAGCATATATGATTGACACATTGAACCGCACCGTGGTACCAATAAAACTCTTTAGCTTCATTGCACTCTCACCAATGCATTGGACGAACTCGTTGTATTGGACTACCCTTTTTTGTCCATCGCTACTCACTCTTGTGATATCATTCATTCCCGTAGGTCCTCGTCTTCATTTTTCTTTTGTATTACCTTCCTCGTGTTGTGGTGTCGTAGAACATGCACCGTTCGATGCATTAACCTGTGCATGTGTCATGTCTGTATGTGTAGTATATCAAACCAAATGTAATGATGATTAGTTGTTACAGGTTTATATGTTGCCAAATGTGAAAAAATGAAAACATCAATTTATTAAATGTAAAGAAAAATAATGATGTCTGTAATTGAAATACAAGAAATTGGCAATCATTTTTAACGTAAAGAAATTCACTTATACAAAAGTCTTGAACAAATAGTAAAGAAAACATGGTCTTCCTCATTTCCTTTTTAAAGTATCGTAACCTGCAATACATGAATAAATAAATACATTTTATTTATTTGTTAATGAATATAGGCCATTAATGAAAATGAATTAAACTCAAGTATAGAAGTTGCATATACTATTGATAACAATGGACTATGTGTTGACCCAAGTGCCTTCACAATCATTCTTAATGTACGAAATCTCCTCGTCGTCTCTATTTGTTGCTTCATGCCATACCAAAGTCGTCGGGCAGTGCAATGAAGTATCTCCTAGCTCGTCAGTATGTATGTTTTCCATAAAATCCTTTTCCTATGGCTTAACAACGACTGACCAACGAGTATCACTGGGATCTTTAACGTAGAACACTTGTTTTGTTTGTGATGCTAAGATAAAAGAGTCTGAAAAATGGTCGATACGACTAAGGTCTACTAATGTGAATCCGAGGTCATCAACACGCACTCCGTGGCTAGTATCAACCCAATCACATTTAAACAATGAAACCTTAAAAGTGTTATAACTGACTTCCCAAATTTCTCGAATGACACCGTAGGAAGACATGTCAGATACTATTGGATTTTTGTCCTTTGCACTGGAAACTTGCATTGTACTTGCAACCAACATAACACCACTGTTCTGAACAGTTCTGTTGTCGTCACGATACTTAATGCTGAAACAACATCCTTTAATGTTGTATCCGTCGTATGTAGTCAAAATAGGATGTGGATCGTGTGCAATCCATCGTATAGTTGGAGAAACTATCTTTCCCTCATGAATTTTGGTCATCACCTACATATTATTGAAAACATTCGCTTAGTCCAACTTCAACAATTGGAAAAAGAGGGAAAGGGTAATAGCATATCAAGATCACTAACCTGATCACGTAGCCAGTTATGAAAGACACGATTGTGCTCATCACGCAACCACTTTTCATTTTTGGCTCCACGGGGGTTTGTAGCTTTTAAGAAATCCACATGTCGTCTACAACATGACATTTGAAATTAAAATACTAATTAAAGAGTATAAAAAATTCATGTTTTGAATGAAATATTTCTTACTCTCGATAAACTTGGACTTCCTCAAATTTGTCCAGAATGTGAAGATGTTGTTTCAATAGTTGTGGAGTTGATGTAAGTAGTGATCCAGCTGATAAAGGCCTACCAATCATGCGTTCCTCTTGATATTTGAAGGTTCCAAGTCCAATTGGGTCCAGTCCCGATAGAAAATCAGAGCATAACTCAACAACTTCTTCACATATGTGTGACTCTGCAATGGATCCTTCAGGACGAGTTCTATTGCGAACATAACTTTTGAACACTTTCATATATCTTTCAAATGGGTACATCCATCGTAGATAGATTGGTCCACAAACTTTTACCTTTCGCACAAGATGAACCACTAGATGTACCATAATTGTAAAAAATGAGGGAGGAAAGTACTTTTCAAATAAACATAATATTTCAACAACTTCCTGCTGCAATTTATCTAACTCTTGTACTTTTAAGGTCCTCGAACAAATAGCTTTGACAAAAAAAATAGAGTCTACGCATAACATATCTTACATTCTTCGGCAATACTCCACACAATCCAATTGGATGTAATTGTTGCATTAGAACATGACAGTCATGCGATTTTTTACCTGAAAGCTTAAGATCATGAAAAGAACCAAACGTCTTAGGTTTGAAGAATACCCTTCAGGAACCTTAAGATCCGCCAGAGTCTTGCATATCTTGTACTTCTCCACTCTTGACAACGTATAGCAGGCGACGGGTATGTATGTTCTATGTCCACTTGTCACAGGGAGGGGCTAATTCAGGCCTAATGTTCATTTCCACTAAGTCAAGTCTAGCGCTCAACCCATCCTCACTCTTTCCTGGTAAGTCAAGTAGCGTTCCAATTATATTCATGCATACATTTTTTTCAATATACATAACATAAAGACGATATCTTACATGTAACTTCTTCCAATATGGTAATTCAAAGAATGCAGATCTGCTCTTCCAATACTCCGATTTACTTTGGTCATTCACCCTTCTGTTAGACCCTTTACCACATGAAAAGTTCACTTCATTAAGTTTATGGTAAATGTCTTCTCCTGGTAGAGGGTGTGGAGGAATTCCATTGTCTTGAGTTCCATCAAACGCTTTTTTTTTGTCTCTTATAAGGGTGCTGTCTTAGTAAGTATTTTTTATGTCCCAAGTATGCATTTTTCTTCCCATATTGTAGTCTAACTGAAGAAGTGTTCTCATCACATTAAGTGTTGTACCCTTTAACAGTACATCCCCAAAGATTACCATAAACAAGAAAGTCGTTCAAAGTCCATAACAAAACAGCTCTTAAAATAAAATATTCTTGTTTGTTGGAATCAAAACATTTAACACCTTCATCCCACATAAGCTTTAGATCATCTATCAAAGGTGCTAGATAGACGCTAATATCATATCCTGGTTGTTTTAGACCCGATATCAACATTGTTAACATCAAATACTTCCGTCGCCTACATAGCCACGGTGGAAGGTTGTATATTGTAGCTATCACCGACCAACAACTATATTTGGTGGATAAATCTCCATAGAGATTAATGTCATCTGTGGACAAACCAAGTCTAAATTTCTTGGTTCAAACCCGAAACTTGGTCATAAATGATCTATCAGCCTTCAAGATGGCGTATCAACTGGATGTCTAAAAATACCATTTACTTTTCTATCAGTTACATGCCAACACAAATTATTGGCATGTTCATAGTTCTTGAACATCCTTAGAAACCTTGGAACAATTGGAAAATACCAAAGTTGCTTAGCAGCAACTCCCTTCATCACTTATGTGGTGTTCATAGTTCTCTTCTATCTGGACAAGTTACAGTTTGGACCCTACTGAAGTTTTCATTCTCTTTTCTATAGATACAGCAGTCATTTGGATATGCATCGATTTTTTGATAACTCAAGCCTAAAGCAGTAAGTGTTATTTTTGCTTCATACATGGATACTAGGATTTCATTTTTTTTAGGCATGAAATCACTGGCATGAAATCACTAATAGTCGTCAATAATTCTGAAAAACTCGAATTACTTCATCCGAACGTAACCTTTAGGTTGTATAATCTTACGAAGCGTGACAACTTTGTGAATTTTTTACATCCAGGATATAAAGACTTCTTAGTATCATCGAACATAGTATCAAACATGTTCGGCAAGTCAGAAAACTGATCATGCACATTTTGAACCATATTCAGTACATTCAAGAAATCATCATCGTCCTCAATGTTTTCTTCATTTCCATTATGACATTCATTGTTACGATTCTCCCTCGTCAAATTTTCGTCGTGCCAAAACCACACTTTATAACTTTGGTCAATCCCATTTGCATATAGATGATATCTAACAATTGAAACCTCATTGGACACACGATTCTCACACTTCAAACATGGACACCTAATGAAATTGGAACTGTTAGCATGACGTAAACCAAATTCAATAAAAGTTTCAACTCCTACTTCATACTCCATAGACATCCTATTCTCCATCATCCATGATTTGTCCATTGTAAAAAATATTTTCTACAATGTTGTTTCACACACCTGTTTACAACAAACATAGTAATAACCAGTCTCTTAAACTAAAATGACAAACCAAACATAGTGAGACATTGACAAACAAAATTGCTCAATGTTACTAAGATGAGGATGGAAGTTTTTACTTCATTAATAAGTATACTAGTTTAATAACAACATTGACATGACCTATACCGTACTACAAAAATAACAATTTAGCAAGTAAAGAGTGACTCTATACCAATTAAGATTAGTACAATAAAATCTAACAAGGCATAATTTCACACATTTCATGCTTCAATGCAATTAGGCAAGAAAATATGTTACATATTCTCAAAACGTTAATACAATTCATAAAATAGAATCTAGTATTATAGAAGGTACAAATTATAACAAAAACGTCAATGTTTTACAGTGTGCCATCATTTTCACAAACATAATTAGTATTGAAATCATGGTTTAGGAACAAAAAATGATACAATATGGTTCTAGATTGGATTCTGTGTTGGAACAAAGAAAAATAAAAGATAAAGTAACAAAATCTTCCATTGAGACATTTCATCAAACACATTGTAACATATGTGATGAGGCAAAGTGTTGGACATGGTTTTTCGACACAAATGTTTAATAGATTTACCTACCTATTTGCCAACATGAATTGAGTGCGGGCAATGAAAAGAAAGGGAACAAACCTGAATGGGCGGATGAATTTTGTCTTCTAATATTGCACAACCGAAAATGATGTTTGTCATGGCTGTTGACGGAGACAAAGGTCGACAGACAGAGATGCGACGTCGGAGTGGGTGGAACTCCGACGGTGGCTGCCAGAGGTTGAACGGACGTTGAAGACAGATGAGATTGGGCGGCTAGGCGAATAGATTGATTGGGCTTCGGGCAAAACGTGAGAAAAGAAGAGGGTCGTGCATTTTTTTTAATGCTAGGGCAGAAGCTAAAACTTTTAATGAAAAAAAACGACGCATTTTTCGCGTTGTCTTTTTGTGACGCGAAAAACGCGTCATGAATATTCGTAAATTCAAAAAATTTCATCTTTTCCCTAAAAAAATTCGGTTTTGGAAAAGATGACACAATTTTTGTTCCCCCCTCTCATTTGCACTGTTCATAAGTGTCATCGTATGTCCCATTTCTTGTAGTGTAGGCAAGTTTAAGAAGAAGTAGGGATAGAAGGCATTGTTCCAGTCCTAATCTATCTCACTGTAAACCACTTCACATATCAGAATGACGTGGGTCCAAATATCCATCGCAACATTCTAAAGAATTTAAGGAGATCTTCGATAGGTAACTTCAAATGGTACAAGGATATGTTCTTGGGTAGGATCTACAATCTCAAAGACTGCCAAGAGCGTCATTAGAAAGAAAAGTTCATTGACGGTCTTCCAAGCTTTATGGCTGAAAGAGAATACAACTCTCTAAACACAATGTACAACAAGGACATCCCTGCTCACTTATGCACACATCGTCACTAAAGTTGTAGAGTGCGGTCTAAACATTTTCAATGAAATCAAGGTTCAAAAGACGTATAACCTCCACAAGCGTGAGATGAAAACCTTTTGTTCCCAATATGGCTTCGAGAGAATTGTAGAACCGTGAACATCAAACAAAAAAGTGACAAAGATCGAGCCAGAAATAAACCATATTTTTTAAGGAAAATTGGAGTTCGAGCCACATAGACCTCCTTTTCGACCAAAGAGGTATCACAACAGGAAGCCTCATAGATCCATCCAACCAAAAAATAAAGACAAGAAGCAAGTTCTGGAAAGGTCAATGGGAGAAGTCTTCTGCTACAGATGTAGAAAGAAGAATCACTATGCAACAAACTACCCCCGTATCAGAAAAGTCAACAAGATCAACAATGAGGAGTACTCCTCGAACTCCTACTCCAATTACGAGTCAAATTTTCAACTCCAACAAGTAGCAGAGGAAACAGATTCTGACTACTCATGTTTTAGTAACAAAGATGAGGAAGGAAAATTTGCATGCGGGTGGAAAGAGGACGATTGCAAATGCGTCATCAATCAAATTAACATTTTAACTTCTGAAAATGAGGTATTGTTTCAAACTGTTGACCATATTTTCGATGAGAATTTAAAACGAACAATTTTAAAAACTCTTAAAGATTATTTGTCAAAAACCATCTTCTTCAAAACCTCTTCCGAAGCCAAGGGTGATTGAAGAGAAAAATCTCATGGGTTTATATCTTAATCCTTCTTATTCTTAACTTGAGTGTTTTAACTAAATCTCATACTGTGCAAATCTTTAGTTTCTCTTATGCATTTTACTATCACTTAAGCTTGTACTCAACACTAGTTCTCGTGCTCTAGTAAAACACATTTGCTTATAAATCATGCTTAGCAAATTAATAACTTGCTGGAACACTTTACTTGAAATTCATGTTTTAAAGTATTCAGCAAACTTCATACTTAAATATTATAGTATTATCTTAATCATAAATGATATACTTTCCTTAGTTCCCTTTCCTTAGTCGTACTTTCAAAACAAAAAACATGCTTTGCTCATGGTTTGAAAACTTAGCCGAAACTCATGTCCAAATGTCATGCTCATTTAACAAATCTCAAGCTTTAGCTAACTCTCATGCTAGTAATAACTTAGTGAAATCAATGAGTAAATTCTTGCTTTAAGGTTCTAACTTGAAATTCATGCTTAAATGAAGTTTTTAAGCTCAATCACTTAGGCCCATGTACTGACTCTATATCTTCTTCAACTATAATTAGAAAAATAAGTCCCTAATTAATCATCTTGATCCTCAAAATTCAAAACTTAACAAAAAAATCACAAAATAATAAAAAAAATGGCCCATTTTGGCACTAAAGCATAGGCTGACATGTGGTTGGGCGACAACACGTACGTGCTAGGTCGGTGGGGGTGTCGAGCCACGTACCAACCTCTTAAGCCTCATGTCGCATGCCAACAATGGTCGCCTACCTTGTCTCATGCGGACACAGGCACTGTTGCATAGCCTTGGTGTGCCGAAGCCTTGCCACCTGACTATGCATTGGGCTTTCCTCGCACTGTTCAACGCATCAAGACACTTACCTTCACATGCCTTTGTCTTGCACAACTCTCTTCACTTATAGCCTCTTGCTGCTTTGATAAGCCCCTCCAACTGCCCAGATACCCAATCTTTTTTTTTGAATTTCAAGAATCCAACTTCAACTTTAAAACTTCATAACTAAAAATCCATTCACCTATATAAAACATTTTCTTCTACAAACTTTCTTGTTATGCTCTTAACTATCTTACCTCAAAATTTCAGATAAAAACCTTTATGCACCAAATGTTTATAACTTTATTGATAACACCTATTTGAGAAAAAACAAAACATTCTTGTACTACCTCGCCTGGATTCAAATCTTTGATGGTTGCTCCAAAATTCATTGAAAACTAACCTTCCTTGCTTTTCTTCACTCAACGAAGTTCTTCCCCAATTTCTTTCTCTCTAGCCACCCTCACTGAAAAATTAGGCTCTCTCAGAGTTCTTTTGAGTAAAAATATAAATAATTTGCACGAGTATAATTGTAGCACCGATCGTCTAAAGTTGGCTTAAATAAACAGTGTAAGCCCCGAACTTTCATTGTATTTTCCATGTTGCATTAGAATTTACTGTTGCACTTGAATGATTAATGTTCTTGAAGGAGATTTTTTGAATTTATGGTTACAAGTATGTGGATGAATGGTGACACTATTTTTGTTTACCTATATAAGAAAAGTTACTATAGGTAACAAAGAATTAATTGGAAACAAAAGACAATGTTGTTAAGGAATGGCTAAGCAGTTAAGTAGTAAAGGAAAATGAAGTAAAATTTATTTGAAGTTATGTAAGAAGAAAGAAATTTGTTTAAGGGTTAATGGTTAATATTGTTATTGAGAAAGTGAAAGATAAGGTGTTTTAATGTGATTGGACAAGAGAGAGGTGGATGTGGTGTTTGTCTTGTTTAATGAAGGAGACATTTGTGCTATTCATCACTATCAAAACCTCATCCTTCCTTCAGCCATTTCACAGAGAGATAGTCGTTGGAGAATAAGGTTAGATGCTGGAGAAATCAGAGTAAATTAAAGTGATGAAGTATAGGAGAATTGAAAGCTTGACAGAAATTCGGGCAAATCTGAAGCAGTCTGGTGTTTTGAAGATTTCGAATTGTAGAAAGCGAACTAGACGCTGATATTTTGAGGTTAGTAAGTTCGTAAGCTTATCTACAACTTTCATGAAGGATGTTAGAGCTAATGTGTTGTAGAAATGTTCTGAATTAAAGGAAACTTCTTGTTGTGCAGGAAATTATTGAATCCGGGTATGGGTGGTTTCGAGTTAGATTTTGATCTATTCAACAAATTTCTTAGCTCCAAGTTCTCAGGTTAGTTTGTTAAGATGTCCCTTATGAGTTTTATGAAAGAAATTTGGAGTGATTTGGTTAAGAATTAATTAAGTTAGACATGTTTCTTGGTGTGTTGGTTGCTGTCAAAAAACAAGGGATGTTCACACCAAGAACAAGCCCATGAACGCCCATCTGAGCATATCAGCATGCCTATGTTCATGAGTTGCTACCTACAGAACATGTCAATGACATAGTTAAAGGCCAATCATGTGCCATCTACCATTTGTTATACCTTATTGACCCAATTTTGAGTTCTTTGAAGACAAACGACAATAAGAGGAGCCTAGAAACCAAGAAATCAAAGTCGTATTTGTTACTGAGAAATGGATTTTTTCTTATTTCAAGCATTAAATTTAAAAAATTATTCATCAAGCAAGTTTTGAGAAACTAAGCATGATTATTATTGATTTATTTAACTATCTCCAAATATGAGATTTGAGAAACTAAGCATGATTATTATGGATTTCTTTAACTATCTCCAAATATGACATAACATTAGGTTAATGATAAAGTTTGAGATTTAAGACAAGTATTTAAGCAAAGCATAATTATAAGTTTTCTATGATCCATGATAATTTTATTAAAAGCATGTCTGAGTTATTAAAAGTATATTATGTGTGCACACTAATGTATTTCGTTGTCGATGTTGACTTTACTTGATGACATCGATTCTGTCGGGAGTGTCGGGCATGCCCCACTGCGACAAATACATTGAGAGTACTTAGCGTGTCCTACTACAACGTAGATAAGAGATGAGTGAAGATAAGTCATGCAAGTAGTTTTCAATGTGATTGCTTTGCTAAGATTTCTCACTATTTGTTTCCATCGTATGTTCACTGAATATAATCACTCACTTAGCTTTAGCTCACCCTTTCAAAATGTTTTCCACTTTTCAGGTAGAGATTGTATCCTAAAGCCTAACCTACTACTACTAATCTGCAATCTAGTCTTAGAATTTTGTTTTATGTCGTAACTCTGAAGATACATTTTGGTTTGTATTTAGTAACGTGTGAACATTGAGACATCAGTTAGATGTATGTAGCAGTATGTATATGTTGTCTAAAGTTTTTCATTTCAGTAAGTTAAGTTGTTGTAGGCAGGGTGGTTGTGTTATGTTGTATATATAAGTAATACAATTGTTTTCTTGAGATATTTTAATGTGTTAGATATAGTAGTCAGGTAAACTGCAGTAAGTGTCGTTAAGATAGGAACGGTGCTTGCTGACTTCACGCCATCTCTTAGACTTAGAAAGGAGAGTAAGGGGGAGGGTGTGACAAACAGTCTTGGATTGTTATAACTTGAAAACTTCTACTTGCCAAAGTTTAAGTTAATGCATGCTTGGCCATCTGTAAAACTACTCAACCGACATTTCCTCAATGCCTCAGGCTTAGCAACTCACCCTTGAACGCATGGCCTTTACCATTAGCTCGTCTAGCCCTTTTCTTGGCCTTTACCATTAGCTCGTCTACTCAGCCTTGTCTTGTTGCATAGCTTCAACTCAACGCCTAACTCTTTCTTTCTAGTGCAACTTAGAGGTTATTTTGGGTGACTTGGATGCATACATGATAAACTTGGTCTCATAGGGCACTCAACATTCACACAACTCACACTTTACTCATGCTGCCTATCCCTTTTTTGCACTTGTGCACTTGGTCGTCTATGACACTTGAATGGCTAGCCTTTGTTGTCTTACCAACATTTCACTTGGCCGTATGAAGATTATCTTGACAAGGTTGGCCGCATAGCATCCTTTTGATCACCTAGCCATAATTTTCAACTTTTCACTCGTTGGCGGCCTAACTCACAACTCTTCAAGATACAACACACTTGCTTGGCCATTCACTTAACTCTATGCCCACACAACACTGGGGTAATTTTTCTCCATGGCTTTCAACACTGTAACGCCCCGGATTTTCAACCTTAACCCAAGGTCGTTACTCAAAGAAGATCTCATAATCTTAACAAAAATATAGCGGAAGCGTTTGTCAACAATAACAACAGCACAGAGCAGAGACTGTAGCGGAAGAATTTGTAAAAAAAATCCTCAAAACACATGGTCACTGGTTCTTCCTGTTCGTCACCAATTTCCTCATACTTACCTAAAAATAAACATGAAAAGGGTGAGTATAAAAATACCTAGTTAGGAATCCACTACTTGGCTCACTAGGTTAACTCTTAACTTTCTATTAAACTGCACTCTACAATCTTAGTCCCAAAAGCAGCTAACGTCCCACCTACCGAGTACAAAATGGCTAATGGATAAAGTTAACAGTTACCATAGTCCCAAAACATGCAATCTTAGTCCAAAACATTCATAAGCACACATATGAAGGTTAGTTCAGAAAAGAGAACCACAAACACCTCACAGCTTTATCATGTTTTACTGTTAGTCCATAGCAAACAACAAAGACAAATCACCACACAACCCCATTGGTTTGTCCATAGCAATCTGTCCTAACAGATCATCACATAGCCATTCAGTTTATCTCAACATAGAAAATACATCACCAACAGCTAACTCGGGAGTTAGTCCATTCAGTTAACTCAACCCATAACCATCATCAGCAATTAACTAAACTGTTTAGTTAACTCACCATATAATTCAATATCAAGCACTTCATCACCTAACCAAATATGTCATGTAAGCGTTCCACACCGTTAAGCTTGACATACGAATTATGCATTGATACTTAACAACCCGCTTATCACATAAACCATAAACATCCAGTTGTTGGGTCCACTAGCTGACCGTTAACTCCCCCTAATGACTTGTACTTTACGACACAAAGTCAGGTGGTTGAGTAAGGACAGACATGTCAGAACAAATCGCAACACAGGCTTGTTAACTGACCTTATCAGAGCAAATCGCCACACAGGCTTGCTATCAGAACGGATATGTCAGAACAATTCACCACACAGGCTTGTAACTGACCTTCAGGAACAAATTCGCCACACAGGCTTGTTAACTTGCCTTGTCAGAGCAAATCATCACACAGGCTTGTTATCTGACCCATCGTTCTACCATCGAGCACAAAAATTATTAGGTAAAGTTAACAGAAACCATATCCAACAATGTCCACAATTTAAAATGTAAAGCAGTTACATCCATAACCCTATTCCACATGGTACAGTTAACATGCTTTACAAATTTCAATAGTATGAAAGGGCATGCATAAACACCACACAATTAATCATACAAATACCCAATCTTTATACCACAATATAACCAAAGAATCCAATCGCCATATAACAAACATCACAACCACGATGCACATTGTTATGTTTAAGGTGTTACATAACATCCGTAAAACATAACCACATAAATTTCAACAATAGTAGAGAGATTTCACAAAACAAGCAATCTAATCCATCTTCCACACCTTATGCACCTAAGGATTGGATTCAAGAGAAGTCATCCCTAACACATCCAATTTTAATTAATAATTTCCCAAAAATTATTAATTAAAATAACTCAATTTTGTTACCTAATCAGTCGATTCATTTATCACACAATCCCACAATTCAGATGTCACATAGATAATTTCATAAATATAAATATTCTTATTACTTATCGAGGAATCAGTAGTAAGTCTCTTACCCCAAAGTGTCGTTAATACATTGGCTTGAGTTTCTCCCTCAATTCGATCCTATACATAAAATATTTAATTAATAATTTTTCCATAAAAGTTTTAATTAATTTTAACTTTAATCCTTCGATAAAATATTTTAAACTTACCAATTGGTTGTCGAATTCCAATCCAATTCACAGGGAAAATTCTACGAATTAATTCTTCAATGAAGCTCCAAGTCAAATCAATACATAACAATTTAATTAACAATTTTTTCATAAAAATTTTGAATCAAATTTACCCTTCAAAAATTTCTTTAATGTTACCAATTCGTTGTCGACGATCCAATTAATTCGTAGGTGAAACCCTAGAAATTAATTCTAGCCATAACTCCAAAAGAACCTTCAATTAACCAAGAATAATTTCCAAATTAATTCTCAATTAATTTTATTGGGTATAAAAAAATCCAAAATAAATACACAATACTTTACCCATATAACTAACGACGGCGACCGTGAGCGACAACGAACAAAGCAAATCCGAGAGATTAAATCGAATTGGGGAATGGAGAGGTGTAACCGTTGAGGGGAGCAAATGCCGGAAGCCGGCGAAAAAACATAGAGGAGGTGTGCGGCGCCAGTGGAGGAATTCAAATTTTTTTTATAACAATCACGTTTTTCGATGCAACCCTAAATTAATAAATAATATTATTAATTTTAAAATAATAATATTATTATTTTTTAATAAATAATAATAATATTTTTTTATTACTATTATTATCTTTTCTAAATTTCCACCAAATCAAATATTTTTTCCAAATTAAATAAATCTTTTTCTTTCCCCATTCCAAATTAATCAAATCTTTCTCTCTCCTATCTCAATTATCTTTTAACCAAAAATAATTAAATTTATATATCCATATATATATTTAATTTCTTAACAAAAATAATTAACATCCCAAAACAAATTACATCCTAAAATAAATTCAATTTATTATTTTAAGATAATCAAACTAAAATTATCTCAAATTTTTGGGATGTTACATCATTCACTTCACTTTCTTTCCTTTAAATTCATCATACTTGCCGAACAAATTACACAATAACATCATACACAAACAAGCTTCAATCTTTAACTAAACAGATAGTAAGTCTACGGCTTACAAAAACGTCTTCCACATATTTATCAAAAGAAAAAAAGGGCATGTATTGGGCATCACAAGTTTCTACCACGTCATCATCCATATAGAAAACAACAGAAAGCTGTGCACAAAAACTAGAATGCGCTCTAAAACCATTGTGTGGGGAAGAAATTCTTGTAGAAACAAATAAGTATGAACATTCATTTGGTAAGGAAACACTCAAGGAAATGAATCGTGGAGCGTGCTGTTCAGGAACTTATTGGAAGAAAAAATCAATTTTTTTTTTTAGTTAGAATATTGGAAGTATCTTGATATGTGGCATTTTTTAGACGTGATACACATTGAAAAGAATGTGTTTGCAAATCTTATTGGCACATTGCTTGATATTCTCGATAAAACGAAGGATGGAATAAAAAGTTGATTAGATTTAGTGCAACTGAACATTAGAGGAAATATCTTTTACCCCCTGCATTTTATACATTATCTCGAGCGGAGAAGTTAAGGTTTTGTAAGACACTATCAGAACTTAAAGTACTTGAAGGCTATCCATTGAACATTCAAAGTTTAGGGTTACACACATATTTGAAACTTTACGGTCTTAAGTTGCATGACCATCACGTACTTATGCAACAATTGGTACATGTGGTAATTCGTGGTATTTAACCCAAACATGTAAGACTTATAATTGTTCGTCTATGCTTTTTCTTAATTTTATATGTAGCAAAGGAATCGATTCATTGCAGTTCAAAGGTATGTAAGAGGATATAGTTTTCACTTTATGTGTAACGCCCCAAATTTTTAACCTTAACCTGAGGTCGTCACTTGGATAAAAAATTTATTAAAATCAAAAGCACACAAAGTTTGACTCATTTTATTAAAGAATTTTTTTTAAAACATTCTCGAGTAGAAAAAAAATGTTTCAAATAAATAAATAAAATGTTTAAAAATAATTTAGTCGGGGTCCCCTAGTAAAAACATAAGATAACTCGTAAGTTTGAATAAAAACCGTCTAACAATAGTTCAACATTCTAAAAACATCAAATCATAACAAAATCTACAGCGAAAGCATTCAGTCATAAAAGTCTCAAAGAGCATGGTCACAGATTCCTCTTGTCCTTTGCCAGCCTCCTCTTACCTATGCCTGAAAAATAGACATGAAATGAGTGAGTATATAAAATAATCAGTAAGGGACCCACTACTGGGTTCACTCGGTAAATTATTAATTTCCTATTAAACCTATACCCTGAGTTACATAATCTAGTGAACCCGTAGAAACACTCATAACTGGCCAATGATCCCGTAGGAAACGTATCTGTTTGGTGAACCCGAAGGAACACACTTTCCTATAGGGTATACTGGCTAATAGATAAAGTTAAAAGCTACCATAATTCCTAACATCCAATCTTAGTCTAATCAATCTTAAACATATACATGAAAATTTCATTCAACAGTCACATTCGCATAACATAAATATTATGTTTTACAGTTTTTCCATAATAAGCCATAAACGCATAACATTGTATAGGTTAACAAACTGTCACAACATATTCAATTTTAATTAATAATTTTCCATAAAAATTATTAATTAAAATTTTTAGACTCGTCTCATACGTCATTAACTCACTACCTCATTGTCATACACATCCTTGTTGTCGCGCAACATCTTAAGGTCATATAAGCATCCAACCGTCACATAACATCATCATGCTATTACATAACATCTCATCGAGGATCCGGTAGTAAACCCCTTACCTCAAATTAAAGGAGATTCCTTGGCTTGAAATTAAATCCTTAAATCGATCCTACACGTAAAACATTTAATTAATAATTTTTCTATAAAACATTATTAATTAATTTTATTCCTAAGTAACTATTCTTAAACTCATCAATCAACGACGAAAACTAAAATTAATTCGTGGAAAAACACCTACGAATTAAATCCACAAAAGATTCGAATTCAACCTACACATAATAATTTAATTAACAATTTTTCCATAAAATATTAATTAAATAACCTTAAACTTTCAATTTGGTTTCATACCAAACTTACCAATATTTGTCATGATTCCACTCCAATTTGTAGATTAAAATCTACGAATTAATCACAATCGAAACTTCAATTGGACCTTCAAAATCAAGGTTATAAAATAAACCCATGTTAATTTTTTCAACTAAAACCTTACATAAATTCCTTAATTTAATACTTACTGGTATCAAAAAAACCTAATTAAGATCCAAAACTTTACCCAAAAAAACTCACCCAAAGAACTTACTGGCGGCGGCACGATCAGGAAACTGAAATAGCGCGGCGCGACGGCTTGAAGCGTCGTGGCGCGGTGGCTTAGCAGAGATGTGGCTTCGTGGCAGCGTCGTTCGGGTCGCAGCTCGCTGGGCATGGGCTACGCAGCGGTGCGACGCACGATGAAGCTGCAAATGAGAGCTGTCGGCGAGAAAGAAAGTGGAGGAAGATGGGAGTTGGGGGGTGCTGGCAACGAAGGAAGAAGAAGAAGAAAAAAAATTTGAAATTCTTAATTACTTTCACCCAAATCAACACAACCCTAATTAACTTTTAGGGATCTTTTTAAATATAGAAAAAAAAAATCAAAATAATTACAACTCTTAGAAATTTTTTGAAAAACGGAAATAGCCCACCTAAAAAAGCCCAGTCCATGTGTAAAATACCAAAAATGCCTGCACAATTTTCATCCCACGCGATTCACAACAGCGAGCCAACTATTGTCATCCATCTATCTTAGACAGACAGTGATAGGGTCTATCTCTGTCTATCTAGGATGAATAATAATAGAGATTTATCACTTATTGTCTCAGATAGTAATACTGGCCTATCTCTATCTATTTGGGATATAAAATTATAGATCTATATCATTGTCCCCCATAAAATCCTTAATTTTGTTGCTTTTGATGATTTTTCTTGGATGGAGGAAAATGATAGAGCTCTATCATTGTCTATCTGAGATAGAAAAATATAGAGCTTTATTACTGGCTATCTATCTACAAGAAATGAATTTAATAAAAGTTCCAAATTGGAGATACATCAACAATATGTCCTTCCTCAGTCCTTCCTCATTCACATGTTTAAATTAGGTATGATGATAACAAAAGGTGAAAAATACACTCTTTTTTAGCTTCTATCTCACATTGTCCATCTGAGATAGACAATGATAGAGCACTATCGCTGTCTATCTGAGATAGATTGAGATAGACAATGATAGATACATCAAAATCAAATTCCTTCATCAACACTACTACAAACAGTTTACTTGACAATTTGATTTTAACATTACTTGATGCTTTTATACAAAACTGTCAAGTAATGTTAAAAACTGTCAAGAATAAACAAAAGAAGGAATAATGAATTTTTTTTTTTTTTGAATTTTTTTAATACTTGACGGTTTTTACCTGTCAAGTTCAATTATTTATGCTTGACGGATTTTAACCGTC
>JBBPDJ010000021.1:8876603-8896651 GCA_037974625.1 Cucumis cinereus
CAGATTAGCAGCACTTCCAAAATTCCTAAAAGCATAACAGAATTAATGTTTAATAACCATACACTGATAAATGAGAATTTTTGTTGTAAACTGTAACGCAGTTTATTGCAGAAAATATTTATGTCTAATGTGTTTGAACTTTAAAAGGTGAAGATGAAGAATACATCTCGTAACATGTATCAACTACAGGTTACAGGAACCATTGTTACGAAACCAATCTCTTGCCAACATACAACAACATAGTTACCTATTACATTTTGTTAATAGTTTTCCTAAGCCCCAGTAAGTGGCCCTCCAACATTTGTCCCACTAACTCTCTCAAATTTCTCATCACCATAGACCTTAAAAATTGCAAAGCATACTTCAGTCATCCTTAGGATGAAGAGCAATAAAATTAAACAAGGTAAAGCAAAAGTAAAGATTAACAGAAAGCATTAACTTGATCATGCTGACGCCAGATCCAATGTTAACAAGCAGATAAGGTATCTAGAGGTATCTAGGAATTCACGTGTGACTGCTATTTTATAACTAGACTACAATATATAAGATCTTAAAATAATCAATAAACAAGCTCAAGGATCAAGCCCTTAAGCCTTCTGCAAAATTAACATGCATTCATCATAGAAGTTCAGAAAGAAATATAGATAAAAATAATTCGACATGTAAATTGATCCATCTTTAAAGTTCTCGCTCTTTAGATAAATTGGCATGATGAAAAACAAGAGACTTGTGGGCACAAAGAAGAAACCAAAAACGTAAATTCAAAACTTTCAGCTTATTGAAAACACACGAAGCAAGTAAAAGAACTGATGAAACATAATAATTGTGAGATTTGAAAATTCAAAACATAAACATAATAATCCTTACAAAATATAAACCAAGAACCCGAAGTTAACACCATAATGCAGGCACACTAACAATCTTCTACACCTTATACGCCAAAGGCGTGGATTCGGTAGAAGTATTCCTTACCTCAAATTATAGAGATTCCCTTCATCGAATTAGCCTCCAATTGACCCTACACAAGAACTTTAATTAATAATTTCCTCCCAAAAGAAATATTAATTCTACCCCTACACTAACAAATTCCAAAACTTACCAACAGACAGTCGCAACAACAATGACAGAACATGGCTCGACTCGACTCGGCATTCAGATCTGGGCGTCGGACTCACTACGATCGATGGCTCGTGGCTCGACTTGGGAAGGCGGACCTGACGCGAGAAGATCGGCTCGTGGGACGCCTGGCTGTACCTAATGCGCGGAGATCGGCTCGCGGATGGAGGCTGCGTCGGCTAGCCAAAGGCATGGATTCGGTAGAAGTATTCCTTACCTAAAATTACAGAGATTCCCTAAATCGAATTAACCTTCAATTGACCCTACACAATAACTTTAATTAATAATTTCCTCCCAAAAGAAATATTAATTCTACCGCTACACTAACAAATTCCAAACTCACCAACAGACAGCCGCGACAACAGTGACAGAAAATGGCTCAGCTCGACGGCTCGGCTCGGCTCGGCATTCAGATCTGGGCGTCGGACTCACTATGACCGGCGGCTCGTGGCTCGACTTGGAAAGGCAGACCTAACGTGAGGAGATCGGCTCGTGGGACGCCTGGTTGTACCTGACGGGCGGAGATCGGCTCACAGATGGAGGCTGTGTCGGCTCGGAGTCTCGAATGTACGCGAGAAGGGGCTGCGACGGTGGCTCGAGGGCAGACTTAACGTGTGTGGCTAACGGCGGCGAGCGAAACGCAGGGGCGCGGCGCGCGGCTACACGTGGAGTGAAACGGCTCGATCTGGGCGGAAAGAAGCGGCGCCTTCCGTAGATGCGGCGTGCGACGCAGCTAAGCAAGGCAGAGACGCAGCTTCTCCGGCGTGGCTGCGACGGTGATGGAGAAAAAGAGAGGGTAGGGGCAGCGGATAGGGTTTTTTGTTAAGGAAGAAGATGGTGAAGATGAAGTGCACGGATACCAATGTGCTTTAAATAAATAATAATAATAATAATAATAATAATATTTTTATTATTATTTATTTTTTCCTTTTCCAAATTTCCACACTTCCCTCTTTCCTCATTAAATTTCTTTTCCTCTTTCCTCAGTAAATCCTCTTTTCTTTTCACCAACTACAAACAAACAAAATACAACAAATCAAATTATTCCCAAAATTAAACCCAAATTAAACATCCCAAAATTAAAATTTACCAACATGAATAAGATAATTGATAAATAAAGTTTACAAATTACCTTAAAAATTTGGGATGTTACAGCACCATGGCAAGACTTAAGTGCTCACTTAAAGAACAATGACATTTTTCCATTTGAGATTGCTCATGGCAAGGATTTGTGAAGCTATGCTGAAGCAAATTAAGAATTCAGTTTAATGTGCATTGATGCCATGGGTTGTTCTGCTAAGGTGATTACTTATGCATTACTTGAAGGATGTGGGGATGTTTTATGGGGTTGAATGTTTGGTGGATGTGGGAAGAGGAAACGGAAGCACTTTGAGCATTTTGGTGAAGGCTTGTCCATGGATGAATGGTAATAACTTTGATCTTCCTCATGTTGCCTGTGCTTCACCACGATATGAGAATGTTTGATTTTGTTCCAAAAGCTGATGTTGCTTTCCTCAAGGTTGGTATACAATATATGTTAGGTCCTTGCACTTCATCCCATACATTTCATTTTATTTTTTTATGGTATGTTATATTTCTCTAGCACTCAACTTCTAGTTGTAGCTTTGAATTACTTTTGGACTTCTTTAGAACACTTTTCAGCTCGATCTCATGTAATTTTCGTTAAGTTTAATAGTTTAAGTTAAAAGTGGATTGAGTTGAATTTATGTTGATAAGTTCATGTGCTTATGTGTTTATTTATAATTCTTATTTATTGATTGTGAATCTGAAGGTTACTTGCTTGGGTTCTAAAGGTTATATATGTTTTCTCGATCAATGTGGTAAAACTTTTAATTTATTAGTGTTGCTATCCTTTGCTCCTAAGACGAAGACTTTTTGTTTGTATGTTAGTTGTCTATAAATTTTTTCTTTTTGTGTTTATGTTTATACATTTTGCAAAATAAATTAGGTTGCTATTTGTGTAGTCTATATGTTTGACGAGCTTATGTTGCTTGGGTTTTGATTGAATTTTCGTTTATGTTTATACTTTCCTTGGGTTTGTTACTTCTCTCTGTTTAATGAGTTTTTTTATAAGTATTGATTGAGTTCTTGTAAGTATTGCTATGTTAATAAGTTTTTCTCGAGTTTGCAATTTCGAGCATTGTTGTGGTGTTTGTTCTACAAGAGGATTGTGCTTTTGGCCCCCTAAATCATATTTATGATATTTTGTTGATGGTCCCGTTATTTGAGTTACTTTGATGGGTTTTTGTTGGATGAGTTTTGTTTTGTTATGTTTATTTGAGTTTCTTTGATGTGTTTTATTCAATTCTTTCTCTTCACCTGCTTACATATTTCTCTTCTTTATTTTTCAGATTTGATGTCTCGAACATTGTGTCGCTAAAACTTTTAGCTACGCGGATACATCGACAGTTTTAACGACGCGGGGGATTGCATCGCTAATACTTTTAGCGACATTTTTTTGGACTTTTAGTAACATTTTAGATGCGCCACTAAAAACTGAAGTTTTTGTCGTGATTTTCTTTAGGTAGGATGACATGGCACCATCTCAAAATTCTATTTGCAAGTTAATAGAATTTATAATAGAGGGACTAAATTGGTATCAATTAAAAAGTTTTGGGAACTAAATCGTTACCTTTGAAAGTCAAAGGACCAAATCCTTACTTTTATGAAAGCTTAGGACCATTTTTAACCTTTTTTTTATGTAGCCATTTGGGTAGCTTTTACATTAAATCAACTTGAAAAAAAAAAAAAAAAGCGAACACTCGACCATATAAAAGGAGAAAACAAAATAGACCAATTTAAAAAATAAATTCTCCTCCCATCAAAGTACAATATTTTATAAATAATTTTGAAACTACAACATTTTCATAAATATCTTCTAAACAAACAATATCTATCCAATTTTTCCGAGGAAACTGACCATATCTATAGTCAAAGTTAAAAGCTAAAATAACTCATTTAAAAAAACACACAATTGAGTTAAAAGGAGTTTGAACTACAAATTTTGTAGTTACTAAGGACTCATTTGATAACGTTTTTATTTCTTATTTTCTATTTCATGTTTTTTCAAGTACATGAAACATGAATACGTTTGATTACTATTTTTATTTTATGTTTCTTGAACAAATGGAACAAAAACAAAAAACTTGTTTGATAACTATTTCTTGTTTCTTTCTTATTCCAATATAATATAAAAAAATATGTCATACATTATACATGGAAAAATAAATTATTAAAATTTTATATATCATTTAATACAAATAAGTATATTGTTGTGTGTGTGTGATGATTATGATTCTATGTTATACGACGAAATGGTTATGCGTTACAAGTTTTTCTAACGTAGTCCAAGTGTAAACTAAAAGAGATACCTGATAAGTCCAGAGTCGAACAAAGAAATTACTAATTATTCTTTCAGATAAAGAAATTAACAAATAAATAGTTGAATTTATCTATGTGCTACACTAATCTAATCTAATCAATTAATCTATGCACTACACTAATCTAATCTAATCTATCGAGTTGGGATGTGGTGGATAAATGGAGATGAAAATGCGTTGGTTACCCTCCAAGCAATGCATGTGTTGTGTTTTGGAAATTATGCAATGAATGGGGTTAAGAAGCTATTTTTTAATCCTCTTACAAACATGGATTGTATTCATGCACTCGGTACTAATTAAAGCAAGCAACCATTCGACGTCTTGATGCCACAAATACTCTATTTCTAGATATAAATGATGCACAAACAATGCAATAGGTTTATTCTTATTTCTAAGTTATTCCCTATCTTAACTCATCGTGGTCTAAGTTACTTACTGTTTCGAGCAGTTGACTACCTTTGCTTAAGAGTACTCTTTTGATGCATTCAAGTTTATTAAGTCGTAAAGATCAGACAAAATGAACAAATTACCATGCTTATTTACAGATTGTTCTGCCTTCCTAACTCATTAGTGATTTAGCTACTCATAGTAAACATAGAAACCAAAGACATAAATGTGGTGAAACATAGAGTAATCATATTGATAATGTAAATTTATTACAATAATTGAACTACCAAATACAAATACTCGAAATGCAGGAAATAAACACAACACAAAATGAATGTAACTTTGATTCACAATTTTTTGCTTCCTATAGTGGATGACCTCTGCAAAGCTTTTCAGTTATGGAGAATGGAGAATGAAGATGGAAGGTAAATCTGGGCAGAGTTTGGTCTCTAATGTATTAGGACTTCTCTATATGATGTTTTGTATGTGTGCGTCAGTTGGTGATCTCTTGAATGAAATATTTGTACTCTTCTGACACTCGCCACCGCACTAAGCACGTCTCGTGTTCTTTGGTGGCTATTTTTACGCTTAGTGGATTTCAGACACGTTCTAAAAGTCATGCATCGCCTTGGATTCTCGGTGTTTACTCTGTTGCGCGATGAATTGTTTGTATTCTCAACGCCTCTTGAAAGTCTCGCTATGCTTCAAGTGATGTCTTCCTTTATCAATTCTTTTTAGCATTGCTTCTGATTAGGCGTTGAGAAGTCTTCAAGTAATTTGATCTATCTTTTGTAAAAATCCTGCGATAACAACACCAAGAGATCTCAGTTTCCAAATAACACCGCATTTTAAACAGTGATCGGATTGAAAGCACAAAGTATAATTTCTAAGTGTATTTGATGTTTTTCCTTTGTATTTCTCTTAATAATCTTAAACAAAGGTCACATAATAACATGTATATCTACCAATTATCATATATACAACTAAAAACAATTAATAACAAAATTATATCTATCCTTGAAATGTTGCCCTGATTTTATTGCAATGTTATCACTCATCCGGCTTATTTGTTTTAAATGATTTTGACTCACATTTAACTCAATTATACTACTCTAAAAATTGTCTAACAAACATTGCATACCTTTATCGATCATTGATTCATTATGCTAAAGACGTTGAATAGATCTAGATGAAAATAAAATATATATTGTTTTTAGTTTCTTGTATTTCTTTTCATTTCATTTCTTCCTATTTTAAAGTTTAAATTTAATTTAATTATGTAAAATAAAAATATATGTAATATGTATTAAAATATTAAAAAATTAGTTTAAAAAAATTTACATTATCGAATTCAAATAAGTCTCAGATATAAAGATTAACAAAAATAATACAGATATCGTTTTTATCATACAAATGTTGCTCAAATTTGATCTATAATATTATTCTTCATCGCGTCATAAATGACGTCAACTAAAATCTAACTTAATTATATTATTGTGTCAATGTCAGAGTTATGAAATACTAAAGCACGACTAAATGAATATGAATGTTTTAGTGAAAAAGTTGTATATCTCATAAAATTGTAAATAGTTTTAAATCTAAGAAAAAATAAATAAATAATTAAAATAATATATATATGCCTATGTTAAAATTTAAAATTAAAAAAAAAAACAAGAATTAAATTTACATATTCAAAATTGAAAATTAAAATAAAAGTCATTTTCAAATATAGCAAAATTAACGAGAGTGTTTACAAAATATAGTAAAATTTCAAATTTTAACGTCTATTATTGATAGAATCCAAAATTTTGTCATACTGTATAAATATTTAACAGTTTTTTCATGTACAATAATTTTTCTTAACATAATATAAAACTTAAATAGAAAATTATTGTAAATAATAAAATTTGTGAAAATATTTTCAAAATACATCAAAATTTTAAATTTTATTAGTATAAACTCTGATAGTCATTGATTGGTATCTATTATTGACAAAATATAAAATTGTTATATCTTGTAAATTTTATGGTTCATTTTACTATATTCGAAAATGGTTCCATCTAAATATTGAAAAAAAATAAATTCAAAACTAAAATAATAAATATAAAAAAAATAAAAAATAGAAGAAATAAAAATGAAACAAAAAAAATAAAATAAGAGGAGTTGTGTAAATCGAAATCACAACCCTCAAAGAATAAATTTATGAGTGGCGCCTTCAATACCAACCGACCAGACTGCCTTATTGGATGTTAAAGAAATAGAAATAAATAAAATAACAGAGAAACAAAAATGGGAAGAAACCATGTTATTTAGTTTCTCAAAATTTGGCCTGCATTTATCGATATTTGTTAAAATTTAAAAACAGAAAACAGAAAAGGAAAAACAAAAAAAAAATTATCAAATAAATTATTTTAAAAATAAAATAAAAAAAAAAAAAAAAAAGAACATTATCAAACGCTCTTGCGCTAATATAGTTATACTCATGTTAATATAAATTTAGGCATAATTGATAACAACACAACGTTGATTGGAGATGAGAGAAAGCAAATTAAAGTTAAATGAATAAGACAAAAATAAATAAAGTTAGGAATAGATGCGGTCAACAACTCTAATTGATTTGGTTGCTGCTAGCTCATTTCTATTTTATTTAATTACTTTATTCTCTTGTATTATATATAAATAGGATTGGAGTATTGTATTTAATACTATATTTTTAATTGAGATATTGTAATGGGTGGCAAACCAATTATAACAAAATTAAAATTTCTTCCTCCTCGTCACGCCCAAGCCCTAACCATCTCTCTCTTACTCTCCTTTATATTATTATTGTGTTTTATATATTTTTTTTTTTTTTTTGTTTATTTTTCTTTCAATTATGATTTGCACTTATATTAAACAAATAATTCATTTTATTTTCAAAAATAAGCAACAAACTTTGTTGGGTAACCATTTGATCTTGAATTTTTTATTTTTGAAAATTGACTCTATTTTCTCTCCATTATTTATAATAATAGCATAAGAAATACCATTAAACATGCAATAGCTTTAACAAGCTCCACAGAGATTGTCATACGAAAATGACTCTCTACTGCAAACCATAACCTCACCATTTGAATCCCAAATGATTGCTCAACTACACACAACACCATCCAAGATAATTGCATCAAAATTTACTTTATAGTCGGGGAAAAGGGTTGTTCAACAAGAAGCCTTCTGAATGATATCAGAAAGACTAACCACATTAGCAGGAACCAATACAAATAGTCGATCAATAAATTCTACTCGATTCACCAATCACTTAATAAGGCAAAACTAGAAAAGGTATGGTCTTTCAAATGGAAGCAAAGATTCGATTGAGTTGTTAAGTTAATTTTTAAAAGTTAAAAAACGAAATAATTATAAAATAAACTTTGATTGAGTTGTTAGGTTTTGTTTTTTTTTTTTTTTTTTTCCATTTTTGTTTTTGTATGCTTCCTTTTCCTTTTTTTTTTTTCTCTGGCTGGGTATGAAATAGTTATTTTTGTTTATCAAATGCTCTTTATCTGTTTTTTTCTTTAACTAGAAAACAGAAATTAAATTGGAATATCACGCTGGCAGTTTCTAGTAAGAGTTGGAATATTCTTGACATCGATTATTATTTATAATTAATTCAAATCTTTTGCTTTTTTTTCTTTTTTTTTTTTTCTTGAGAGACAACTGAAATTATTTTTTATAAATATATATTGGGGATTGGAATCTAAATTATGTCATCTTCAAATTTCTTCAACCAACATAAATTCTTTGGACTATTTGAGAATTTGGGTCGCCGTTTTCTAATGATAAAATTGAGACTTTCATTTTGTATATAAATAGATGTGTCTAATTATAATGGATAGCAATTTAGAGAAAGTATAGCTAATATTTTTAAAAATTGTAAATATATTATAGTCTATCAACAATATACTTTTATTACTAATAGTCACTTATGGTCTATCAAACCTATCAGAGATAGACCAATATTTACAATATGGTCAATCGGTGACTTCTATCACTAATTGACTCTCACAAATTTTTTTATATTTGAAATTTTATTAAAATATTTATATATATGTCAATATTTTTAATCTAGTTGTTATATTTGCAATAATCTTAATAAATGTTGGAACTAATATAAGCATAACAATATATATATTTTTTTTCATTAAAAAAAGTTACTCATTCGATAACAATTTGTTTTTTAATTTTTAAAACTAATCTTATAAAATCTATTTTTTCACCACTAAATTGTTGTCCACTCCCTATAAAAAAAATCATTTTAAATGGAAAAGGTTGTTGAAAATATTTACGAAAAAGAAAATTGTGGTTAAAATTAAATATAATAGTAATTAAAAGTAGTGCATCGAACATTATTATTATTAATACATTTTTCATAATTCAAACTTATTCTATATGGACCTCTTTGGGATTTGAACATTACATATGCTCATTAAAGCTAACACATTTATTCAATCTCTAAAACCTTTTGAGAGATGATGTTGTAAGAAAAGAGTAATGGTGCCCTTAATTGACCAAAATAGTCACTACATGCAAACCAAAAGTCAAAAGATATGCTTCATTTTTCCCAACTCAAACTTACACATAAAGTTTAGCATATGACTAAATAAAACTTGTGTCTATCAATCTTTATCTTTTGATATAAAGTTTGACCCAGAGAGCTTCATATATATATATATATATATATATATATATATACAACACGTTTCCTTACCATATATAACTACTTCTAATTCAAGATACACACATTTATATCTATATTTATTCTTGGAAATATTACTTTATATTATCCATCAAAATTTTTAATCTTTTATTTTAATTAATTTTCTAAAATTTTAAATTACAAGAATAATTTTTAAAAATCTTATTCTCCCAATAACTTTTGTTTTTCTAATTTTAAATAAATTATAAAAATTATTTTTAAAAAATTAATCAAAGTACCTTTTAGCAACTCTTAAATCTATTTTTTAAAATCCAAAAATTAAAAACATATTTTAAGAATTAGAAGACATCGTTTATTTTTATAAATATAGAATTAAAAAAAATACATTTTTAAAAACACGAAAACCAAACACACATGTGCCTTGAAACTTGAAATGATTTAAGTGCAAATGATTATTTTATATTAGGATATCATTGATATATTATTATCGGTAATGTAAAATAGTATACCAATTATATATTTTGTGTTGGCAATGTGGATGGTGGATATATTTTACTTGTTTATTTATCTATTCAATTCAAC
Organism: Cucumis cinereus; assembly: GCA_037974625.1. Taxonomy (NCBI): domain Eukaryota; kingdom Viridiplantae; phylum Streptophyta; class Magnoliopsida; order Cucurbitales; family Cucurbitaceae; genus Cucumis; species Cucumis cinereus. Next base: position 8,886,786 of record JBBPDJ010000021.1, read on the forward strand.
ACATTTTCAAGAGTAACGCGATTTTTGACCTCCACTATTTTTTATCGCAAAATATTGAGACGTTTTCAAATATAAAAAATTGAATTAAAATATTTATAAAATATAAAAAATTTTAAGATCAATTACTAATATCACTAATAAAAGTCTATCAATGTCAATCATTTATATAATCTAAAATTTAGTTATATTTTGTTAATATTTTCAATAATTTTGTCATTTCTATTAATTCTCCAAAAATAATTATAAATATAATGACCAAAGTATTTTATGAGCAATTTTTAGTATTGTTCTTCCAATAATCTAAAAGAAAATATTTTGGCCGCAAATTTTTGGAGTGCTTTTGGCTGAAAATTCAAAGTAGGTGGAGAGTAGGCTTTCACAATTTACTCTATATTTGATGCTCCAATTATAATGGTTTGTATTTTTAACTAGGATAATTGCAGTTGGTGGTATTGTTAGAGCTAATAATTAAGGTCACGTTTTCTCCAGTAGAAACATAATAGATAAATGAAAATAAAAAAGAGAGTCTCATTTGATCACTTTTGGGGTTGTTTGCTTATATTATGAAATTCAACTGACACATGGAGCCCACATTCAATTCCGTAATGAAATAATACAATTCGATAGAGTTTAGGGTGCTCAATCCGATTACGTCCTATCATTACCTTTACCGATGTAGTTACCATTACGACTATCATTATTATTACTGTTACAACTAAATTTTTTTTTTCAATTTTTACATCTCTCTATTATCGATACTAATACCGATGCCACTTGACCCTCAAAGGTGGGAATGGTAACAATAACAATAAATTTTAGAAAATTCATAATTTTAAGTATAAACAATAAAAAAAAACAATCCAATTACATTTTCGATTCAAGCTCATTACCATTAATCAATGGACGTAATTTCATTACGATTACATCAATTTTTATTACGGCTTGGTACATGAGACCTATGTGTATAACAACATTTGGAAATAATAGCAAATATAGCAGAATCTATTAGTGATGTACTCCGCTGATACACTCCTATTAATCATAGACTTTATAGCCGATAGTTTATCACTGATAGCTTCTATTAGTGATGTAGTCTATTATCAATAAACTCCAAGAGCTAGACCCAGAATTTGGCATTGGAATGCAAGTTGAATCGAAGATAGGACGAGAATGAGATCATGAAATGTCAAAACAGTGGAAAGAGGATTGGGTTGAAAACTATGGGAATGAAATGAGTTTAATAGTACAAATTGGATCCAAAACGCTCAATCCAAATATGAATTTTGGATTATATTACATTACAAACAAATTCTATTATGGGTGTCCAAACAATCTCTAATTGCTATATTTGCAACCACTCATTCCAACTATTATAACCTACAATATTTAATTAGGAATAGTTGTGAGAATAGCACAACTACGAGGGACAATTGAGTTTTTGTCAAAATTCTTGATTAATAAGTTTTTTGGCAAAAGTGTCTTGCGTGCATACCATATTTTTATAATATTTCTATTTTGCCCCTACTTTTGATGGATAGCATATTGATTGAATACAATGTAAGTCATACATCATATGATTTAATTTAGTGTAATTTGAAATACCAGCGTGATTCAAACCTAACCAAATGCATGGATAAAGTAACCGAATTATTGAAATACAGTGTATTTTGATCCGTTGGTTATGAGCTTATAGCTCAACGAAATGGAGAGTAAACCAGTTAAATTTTCTTTTATTTTAAAATTTTGAATATTAGGTTTGTTTTCAGATCTGTTTTGATATAATTAATTTTTTAAAATACCTAAATTATTCAATTTTAGATTTGTCTATCACCTTTATGACTTATTTAACTAATTTTTTGTAGAATATCTAGGATTATTGAATCTTTTATTTGTTTATCACTTTTATTATTTTAACTAATTTATGTTCTTTTATGGTGTAATTTTATTTTATGTTAGAAAGTATTGTATCATATACTATCATATTTAAACCAAATCTTTAACCATTATTTGAAATTCTTAATTTTTTCGCTACTTTTGCACTATTTACACGTACAATATAATATTATTATGAAATTATGAGCTTTAGCTATGAAAATGTTAATTTAAGTTGATAAAAATTTAGAATTTGTATATTTTGAATTTGAGGGTGAAAATGATAAGACTTAACCCTAATTAAAATTATCTATATATGAAACAATCCCTCTATCTATTAATAAATAAATAATAAACTAAACACATAAAATAAGATAAAATCAATTAAAGAAACAACCTAAATAACATAAATTATATATATATTTTTTAAAAAAACCTAAATCATATAATTTTTTTTCTTTTTCTTTTTTGTTGCCCTCCAACCCCAAATCTCTCTCTCCCTCTTCTCACGCTGCCTTCCAATCTTTTTTTTTTCTTTTTTACTGTTGTTGCCCCGATCTCTGTCTCTCCCAGTTTCATGCATGCATCTCTTTTATTTAGTCCCTCAAATGCATCTCTGTACCATTGTCATCTATGTTGAACCTATCTATCGAGGAGAGTAGTGCCAGTGAGTCCCTTATTTACTTTGTCCTTATCATTTTGTATCTGGAGATCTCTTTTCCGTAAAGACTTACACGCGATTGAAGTATTTTGTCACATTGCTATTTGTCAATTACAACCAAATGAAGTGCTTTGTCTCTGTTATTTGGCAATTACCACTATCGTGTGGTCGTCAAATGAAACGACAAGCAGTGTTTTAGTGTGTGAGTCAAGCCTATTTTATGGGCTTTTATTAAAGTTTTGGTAGTTTTAGAATTTAGTAAGATTTTAGCAAAATACAGTGTATTTGTGTGAATATTTGTGTTAGTTTACGTCTTTTTGTGTTGGGTGAGTGTGTGATGGATGTTTTATCCCTTTGATTATGATTGAGTAATTTCAGTATTTGCTGACTAGTTATTTTATTTTAAAATATCAGTTTGCTATGTTTAAAATTTTTAAAGGTTTTTGCTGATTTTTCAAAAGAAACCTCCCACCCGAATTAATTATATCACTATTTTAAACTTCTCTTTGTAAGAGTGTTTACTATTTCTCACTCATAACCTCTTTTACTATTTGTCACTATGTTTACAATTTTCTACCAAGACGAAAGATGTCTACATCTAAACACAAAATATTATAATTCAAACTAAAATAGTATGTATCCAAATATATACTATCATAATTTATGACTATAATAACCAATTTACAAGGTGAACACACATATTGGATAAAAAATGTTTGGGAATAGGTGAGTTGTCAAAATCAAAGGGCAGAGGAAAAAGAAAAAAAATAATAATTGAGAGAAATGAAATTATTTTTTTTTATTAATTATAATATTTAAAATATACGGTCCCGCTCTCGTTGCTTTGCTGTCTAAAACAGTTAACAGCTAGCCACTTGGCTTCGCTACTCTACCCTTACTCCTTCATATCCTTCTCTTCACGTTTTCATTTCTCCAACTTCTTTTCTCCTTTCTATCCAATTTCTCTCCTCTGCTTCATTTCTTTCTCGGTCAGTTCTCACTTTCACTTCTTTTCTTCTCCTTTTCTTCTCTCAAATGTTCTTTGTTTTCTAAGAAAATCCACCTTCTCTTCTTGGGGTTGTTAGTTTTTGTCATTTTTTCCCGCTTTTTACTGCATTTTTTCAATATCGATGCTTGTTTATTGATTTTTTGGAGCTTGTTCTCTTCGTTTCTTGCTGTTAGGAGTGAAAAAGAAAAGAAAGGGGAACTTTAGGTGAGGGTTTTTTTTTTAGGAGCTGGGTTCCTTTGTGACAAAATTTTGGAGAGTGAAACTTTGTTCATTACACACTCAATTTTTCTTTTTCTCTAATCAGTCTCTCATTGATTGTTTCGCTGCTTTTGTTTTGTCTTTATTCTCAATTTGAAGTGAAAATGTCGTTTTGCTCAATAATCGATATGGGTTTGGCTTTTAATGCGTTTTCCTTGATCTGCACATGTCTTCCAAACAATATGTGGCTGTTTCCAGCTATTTTTGACCATTTTTCTCTGTTGTCTGAGCCATAGATGCTTCTTTATGTTTGGTTGTTTCAGTTAGTTTTTATAGGTTGGCTTTTGGGTTCTTGCTGCTACTGGAAGGTTTTGCCCCTTTTGCCAGTACCTTTGTTTTTACTTTGGTGTTTTTCAAGTAAAGTGTAACAGAACTTACATGCACTAACCTTTCTTTTCCTTGATATCATGAACCAGTTTTGATGTTTTCGCTTTTTGTGTTTGATCAGACAATTTGTTCTTTTAGATCCTTTTATCTGTGACCCTCGAAGATTAATTCTAAGCAGTATCTTTATGATCCCTTAAATGCTCACTTAATTTCATGCTATTTTTCTGTAATTTATGTGCCATTTTGATTCTGAGTTAATTGGGAACTTCTTGTTTTGTTATGGTTCAGACATTATATATCAGCCTTCATTGTATTGTTCTTCAACTGAAGAGACTAAATCTTTCGAATTTGGAGCGATGAACTGAAAAAAGATAAAGTTATTCTTTGCACATCTAAGCTCATTCAATAGTTTGATTAATATGTTTTTAGTTTGTACCCTTTTAGATTTTGTCCCACCATTTACTTTATCAGAGAAATATTATGACTAATTGCTATTAGCTTTAGAATCATTTTGTAAAAGGAAAAAGTGGAGAATCATTTTTGGAAGATTGATCTTTTTTTCCCCGCCATAAAGTAGCCTCTTAAAGTGAAAATTTATCTAAAATATATTATTCTAGTACCTTGAGTATGAAAATAAGCTGTAATGTTGTAATGTCCGATTAACTACAGAAGGTTAAATTTCACTTTTGTTCTTTGCTTTTTCTTTTTCAACTGTTGAAACTTTCGTGCCAACTGTTTTTCGATCTCCCTTGGGTATCCATCTTGCATTTCCAAGAATACCTTTGTGAAGAAGATCATGTCAATTAAAGTTGAATAGTTCTGAGCAATTTTATTAATAGTTTTTATTGGCATTACGGTACCATGTTATCTGGTTTGGATGAAATAATTTTCATTTGTTTCCTCAAAGTTCAAGTTGGGGTTTCTGTAACGGGTAATTCTGGAAAATGATGAAGATTTAATGAGAACTAATTCACGAATTATCAATTTATGATTTTTACCTGTCTTTATTGCCGCAGGTAAGCATCTTGATTCCCCATAATGACAGACCTTGAGGCCTCCAAGCCACAAAAGAGGAAGAAGGGCTGGGTGGACATCTTGGTTAATTTTCGATGGATTATAGTTATTTTTGTAGTTCTCCCGTTCTCATTCAGTTTTTACTTCATCCAATATCTTGGAGACAAACGATCAGAGAGGAAGTCCTTCAAGCAGCGGCAGATTGAACATGAAGAAAATGTCCAGAAAGTTGTCGAACGCCTCAAACAGAGAAACCCTTTGAAGGATGGTCTTGTCTGCACTGCCCGCAAGCCATGGCTTGCAGTTGGAATGCGAAATGTTGACTACAAACGAGCACGCCACTTTGAGGTTGATCTATCGGCTTTCCGAAACATACTTGACATTGACAAGGAGAGAATGATTGCAAAAGTTGAGCCCCACGTGAACATGGGACAAATATCTAGAGCCACAATTCCAATGAACCTTTCACTTGCAGTGGTGGCCGAGCTCGATGATCTTACTGTTGGTGGCCTCATCAATGGCTATGGCATTGAAGGAAGCTCCCATATTTATGGTCTTTTCTCTGATACTGTTGTCGCCTATGAGATTGTTCTTGCAGATGGCAGGGTTGTAAGAGCAACCAAGGATAACGAATACTCAGATCTTTTTTATGCCATCCCATGGTCTCAAGGTACTCTGGGCTTTCTTCTGTCGGCTGAGATCAAACTCATACATATAAAGGAATATATGAAACTTACGTACCTACCTGTGAAAGGCGACCTACAGGGGATTGGGCAGGCATACATGGACTCATTTACGCCAAGAGACCTAGATCAAGATAACCCTGAGAAAGTTCCCGATTTTGTAGAAACCATGATTTATTCTCCTACCGAAGCTGTGTGCATGACAGGAAGATATGCATCCAAAGAAGAGGCCAAGAAGAAAGGGAATGTGATCAACAGCATTGGTTGGTGGTTCAAACCTTGGTTTTACCAGCATGCACAAAAAGCCTTGAAAAAGGGGGAGTTTGTGGAATATATCCCAACAAGAGATTACTATCACAGGCACACCAGATCTTTGTACTGGGAGGGAAAGCTTATCCTTCCTTTTGCCGACCAATGGTGGTTTCGGTTTCTCTTGGGATGGATGATGCCTCCCAAGGTGTCTCTACTGAAGGCTACTCAAGGTGAAGCTATCAGAAACTATTACCATGAGATGCATATTGTCCAAGACATGCTCGTGCCACTTCGAAGAATCGGAGATACTTTGGAGTGGATCCACAGGGAGATGGAGGTAATTTTTTTCTCCTCCTTTGAACTTATTTATAATAGTCTTCTATTAGCTTGAATGTTAGATAGTGAAAAGAAAGTTCTTCCCGGGTTAATTTCTTTGTATAACATGCCTAGGAAGAACAAGAATTGGACGTTTCGTTGGGGAAAAACCATCCAAATTGAAATATCCTAGGCTTGTCTGGTTACAAATTTTGGTTTCCTAGTTAAGAAAAGTATGGATGTTTACTACTACTAGCAATTCAAATAGAATTTAGGATGTCTGGAGTGTTATATTAGTTATATTCTTAAATCTTGGATCTGCAGGTATACCCATTATGGCTCTGCCCCCACAGATTGTTTAAACCCCCAATGAAAACAATGGTGTCTCCTGAACCAGGATTTGAGCTGCAACTCAAGCAGGGCGACACCTCCTATGCTCAGATGTACACAGATATCGGAGTGTACTACGCTCCAGGGCCCGTCCTGAGGGGCGAAGTTTATGACGGTGCTCAGGCGGTTCGCAACATGGAGAACTGGCTTATTGAAATCCATGGTTTCCAACCACAGCACTCGGTGACCGAGATGAGCGAGAAAGAGTTTTGGAAAATGTTTGATTCCGAACTTTACGAGGCGTGCCGAAAGAAGTACGGAGCCATAGGGACGTTTATGCATGTTTATTACAAATGTAAGAAGGGGAGGAAGACTGAGAAGGAAGTCGAGGAAGCTGAAAAAGCTCAAGCTGAAACTGCTTATGCTGATGTAGAGCAGGCAGGTGAGTGATGTTTGTTAACTAGTGAACAATAAAACAGAGCAGCATTCTTGTGTTTTCCTCACGTTGTTTCTGGGTCCTCTGTGTTTAATAATGTCTTGCCTTTGAAATTTTAATGTTGTGTTTGTATTATTGTATATTGTAATGTCCAAACTGAAAAAATGGTTAAAAAGAGTAAATCCAATTTATTTAATTGCTCTAAACTTCTTGTGGTGGATTTGCATTTTCAGTTTGACGCAGATGTTTGTATGGTTTACTATTGAATTTAACTTTTGGTCTTTGCAGATTGTAAACAATGGTTAATTTATGGTCTTAGTCCCCAATTTTTTGTTGTCTTTTCTCAATTTAATCCTTATTATTTAAATTTTAAAATATTTTAATCACATGGTCTTCGTTGGTAATCTTAGAATTGGTTGATTGTAAGTTCACGTTATGATAACTAGCAAATTGGCAAACTTTAGAAGAAGAATTATACCACTGTTATAAAATAACACTTAGCCCACTTGACACTTGTTGGACAATTTCAAAGAAGAACAAAGAAAAGAAAAGGAGTAGAGAAGGGAGAATCAACACAATAATAAAGTTTAGAGTGGTTCGACAATATTGTCTACATTCACTTTTCGAATCAGAGAGGGAGAGTATTTCATTGTCAAATGCAGTCATGAAGAAGAAGATACAAGAGGAGCTATTTATGCACAAACCACAGCTCACTGGACGCATGGCAAAAACGTGTAAATCCTAACAAATTTCAACCCATTTACACCAATTTGTTAGTAATAAATAAAGTTACAGTAATAGCCTTTAGAGAGCTGAAGAAGCACATGGGCACCAAAGTAATTTCGCAGCGGGTGTGAAGTCACCAATTTTACAAATCACTCTCTTCAACTGAAACATCAGAAGCTGAACAAAAATGGAGTTTCATCTCTCTAAAACCAAATTCAATTTGGTTGACTGTAAACAATTTGCCAACTCCCAAACTAAGGAGCTGACAAAGGGACTCAAACCTGTCGCCTGCAAGAGCTTTTGTTAGATCCGCTATGTTCTCACAAGTATGAACCTCAAGTAAAAGACAGTTTTCCTTCCAGTATAGCATTACGCACAAAATGAAATCTGTTGGATATTTATAGTTAAAGAAAGTGAAATTTTGATGAATTTTGAAACATAAAAAAAAAAAAAACAAAATTGGATTTAATTGTGCAAATTAAATTCATTTGTTAGAAACTTCAAATTGAATTGAAACCATCAAATTAAGATGTTGTTTCATGTACAAATTTAATATGTATGAAAATTAAATTTGTTGTTTCTTCAATTTGAATGAGTCATGCTTGATTTTAGTCAAATAACAACTAAATTAAGTTAAATTTGACAAATGTTTCAACTTTGTATTTATTTGATTTTAATTTTATATTTAGGAGAGTTACTAAGTTGCTAACCTATAAATAGCAACTTGTTACTTCATTTGTATCATCCATTCCAAAATTGTAGAGTTCTCTCCATTCTTTCTTTCTTCTTTCCTTTGTTCTTCTATTGAGTTGAGAGCAAGTATCCAAGAGTTCTGCCAGATCCGAGTAGTTCGAGGTTGCAGTTCTACCAGAGTTATTCGTTGTATCCTGCTGAGACGATCACTATAGTCTGCTTCCAAGCTCGTGCAGAGCGACTAATTGTCTTCAGGACAACGTTTTCAAGAAGCGTGCCTCGACTACGATTTGAGTATTTCAAGTTTTTTATGTTCTTGCTAATATTTGATAGTTTTCGCATCTAAGCCTTTTTATATCAATTGGCTTAAGTGTATTTCTTTCCAATTGAGTTGTAATCAGTTTTCTGGTGTATTCAGTTCATATTATATTTAAATTTTGTTTCCAACAATCTGAAGAAAATTACGATCTGAACTGATGGCTGCAAACTCCTCCACCAATGTTGCCGCTACTTCTGCCATAATGGGATCACCCATTGTCAAGTCTCATGCTGAAAAACCAGAGAAGTTCAAGGGTGATAACTTCAAGAGATGCCAACAGAAGATGATATTTTATCTCACCACATTGAATCTTGCTCACATCTTGAAGAAAGACTGCCCAATTACCCCACACGAAGTTGTAACTCCTAAAACAAAAACTGCGAAGCAAGCATGAATGCATTCTGACTTCCTATGTCGTAATTATATACTTAGTGGTCTTGAGGACACTTTGTATAATGTCTATTGTAATGCCTACAGTACATCAAAACTATTGTGGGAGGCATTAGACAAGAAGTACAAGCTGGAAGATGCTGGTACTAAGAAATGTCTTGTGGGAAAGTTCTTAGATTACAAGATGATTGCTACCAAGTTGGTAGTCAATCAGATGGAAGAATTACAAATTATCATAAGTGATTTGGAAAGTGAAGGACTGGACATCAGTGAGTCATTCCAAGTTGCTGCTGTGATTGAGAAGTTGCCTCATTCTTGGAAGGACTTCAAATGTTATCTCAAACACAAGCGGAAGGAGTTATCCATGGAGAACCTTGCGGTGAAGCTTCGCATAGCAGAGGATAACCGAAAAAGAGAGAAAATTTTGTTAGAAGTTGAAGCCAAGGCTCATGTTGCTGAAGCTTCAAAGCATAAACCCAAGAAACAAAATTTCAAGAAGAAAACTGCGAATCATGGGAATGATGTTAGCAAGCGCATTCGAGGGAATTGCTGGGTTTGTGGTAAGAGTGGCCATACTGCTG
>JBBPDJ010000021.1:8896751-8911652 GCA_037974625.1 Cucumis cinereus
AAAGCTTTATAATTCTTACACCTGGATCAAATCCTAGGTAAGACAACTCCTTTTGTTTTATTTTATTTTTTATTTTTATTTATTTTCATTTTAGTCATAGGTTGTTTTATATTATTTTTAATTTTATTCTTCTTTACTAAATTCATATGCTACTTTAATTTTAAAATTAAATTTCCAATATATTTTTTAATTTTAAAGTTTAAATTATGCAATATGAAGATGAAGACGGAGGAGGAAGATAGAAAAGAGAGACAAGAGAGAAAGGGATGTGAGATGAGAGAATCTTTGTTTTAATTTTTAAAATACCCAATCATAATTATTACTTAGAAAACAAGAGTTAATTACATCCATGAACAAACTAGAATTTGTTTTTTAAATAATGTTATTTTAATAAATAATGTAAAAAATAGGGTGCTGAAAAAAAATTATGTCAAAGATAGTGTTGTGAAATCGTGTACCCGATACACAACTATTAAAGTCGTAGACCGAATACACACCTCGGTCTTGAAGTCGTGGACCCGGTCAACGACAATACTGACATGTCTGCATGGTGGAGTCAGCACTGGCAGCGTGGCAGTGTTGACTGCCAACCTATCTAGCATACACGAAGTCGTGGACCCCGTCCACAACTTCATGAGGTACACGACTCCCTCATTTTAAAACTCTAAAAATACCACATTCTGCCTTCCCATTTTGTTACAAAAAAAAAGGACCTGAGACCCTTCTGTCTTCTACCTTCCATGAATCTCATTCTGTCGTTGTCGTTGGCTGCCACTGTTGTCGTCGCTACCGCCATTCGTCGAAGGTATGATTGTCGTCTTTCTTATACATTTTTGTTTATATATCTAAATGGTAATCTATTTGAGTTTTATAGTTTTCTTTACTATGAATGTCTATGGTATAGATCTTTTTATTGATAATCTATTTGAGTTATATAGTTTTTAGTTCCATGGATATTAATCTAAATATATAAAATGTTTATGTCTAAAACAATTTGTAAATTCTATAGTTTATAAAATAAGTTTCCTAGTTCATTTCTTTTGTAAATATTATCATGAACAAAATGTATGTATAAAATGTAAATTTTTTTATAAAAAATGAAATGTTATAAATTTAATTTGATTGTTTATGTTTGGGATTTATGTATTGATATTTAAATTTTAAAACAAAATAAAGGTTGGGATTAGAAATTTAGAGTTTGCTTCCACCCTAAGAAAGAAAAGGATTTTGCACCATGGAACCTGAACCTATTAATGCTATGCAATTGTATCAACAACAGTCTCATCGCTCACAATCTACATGGAAAACTTTCTCTACGGTTGTTCTTAGTTTTTGAAGGAGAGAGGCAGCATCCCAACGTACTGTCCCATTTGACCAACGTATTGGGCAATACATAGAAGCTGTTGGATTTCTTGGGGTTTCTCAAATAGGATTTATCCAATTAGATTGGCACCTCATTACTGTTTTGGTGGAGCATTGGGAGACCCGAGACCCACACATTTCATATGCCTTGTGGGGAGTGCACCATTACTCTACAGGACGTTGCGATCCAATTAGGACTACCTATGGACGAAGAGCCTGTTACAGGATCGTTGATCTATAATTGGAAACAAGTTTGTGAAGATTTCTTGAGAGTTATGTCACCTGACATGAAAGGTCAAAGATTAAATCTTCCATGGTTAGTAGAACTGTTCACTGAATTTGCACCTGATGCCAGTGCTATTAGTGTCCAGAGATATGATTGAACACCTTGGTACATTGCATAATGCAACTTATTGGAGGCTTTTTGTTCGCCAACAAGTAAAACACCTTGGTACATTGCATGTTTATGTCGCTTCTAGGCAATTTCGATGAAGTCGGTACGTACTCTTGGGGTGTTGCATGTCTTACATGGTTATATAAGGAACTGTGTGAGCTAGTAATGCACAATCATTGAAATAGTTGGGCCATTAATACTATTGCAAGTATGGACATACGATAGATTTAATATTGTAGCACCACAAGTTGAATTACAGACCATAGTTGATCGTCCACTGAGCTCCTCCATATACTATTTTATTTATAAATTTATTTTTAATAATTTTCTTTAAACATATAATTTATTAATACTTTTTAAAAATATGTAGATGAAGTGGTGTCCTACCAGCATTAGAACAATCAGCAAATATGTTGTTAACATATCAATAAATATTTGACCGACTGATGCACACTCAGGTATGGTAACATATCCAAATGAATAATGCATATTTTTTGTTGACTGCTTATGTTCGTCTTTTTTTGTTTTACAAATTAATTGGACACCATACACACATGATATGATGATTTTACTACCTGCACGATGTTATAATGGTCAACAAATTTGGACGTATTTTGGCTCTCTGATATGCTTCTATACATAGAGTGACATTTACCAAATTTTGTGTTACGACAGTTCGGTATGCATCAAACTATGCCATCGTTGTGGTATACAGACCCGACACTACACCAAATTGGTTTAAAAGGTAAACACGATCAAGATTGACGTAAAATCCATGACGAGTATATCACAATGTGGCATGACCGTCATCAACGTGTTACACAAGGAGAAGAAACACATATCTCAACTATATCAGACGACAAATCTGATATGAACATTATTTAATGTTATTATATTTAATTGTGCAAAATAATTTTGTTCAAGACGTACACAAGTGCTCGGTGGAACATGATTTATCAAATCTGAGTTCAATGTATGAACACACCTTAGTAGATGTAGAACAAATTATTTAGTAAACAAGACGACTCAATATTGCAAACACGAATCGAAGACGTATTCGACGTAGATGACGACAGAGCAAACATGTTGCAGAGGAAGATGTGGATTATGCATGATTGTAATTCAAATTTTTAATTCATCAGACCTTTTTTCTTTCATATGTGATTAAATTTGGACCGGTAGGCGGCTAAATGGATGAGATATGAAAATAATATTAAGTTTATAAATGTCAAATAAACTTTTTTTCTGTCGAATCACATCTGAACATAAAATAAGAGAAAAAAATGATCATTATACTAATTAATGTATAAATTAAAATAAATAGTTATAATAACTACATTAAAATGATAAATTAGGTAAATTTGATTAATAACTAAACCTTAAGTTAGATTAGTAATTTATTTTGAGCTAAAAGAAAATTCTTGGAAGCTTGAAGAAAATAAAGATAATAAATAACTATTGTTTTAATAAAAAATAATAATATGGCGGTACACGACTTCAGTGTACCTTTTGACCAATCTTGACCCACGTAGGCGATGACTAGATGATGACTGGATAGATGATGACTGGACTAACTGAAGTCGTGTACCTGGTACACAAGGTAAGACAACCTCATTTTTATTTTTGTTTAGTCTTCCACGCCTACCCTTTTTTTGTCATTAGTTTCAAAAATAGTATTATTATTGAAATTAGTCCAACAAACTCAAGATATAATTACTGGAATTAAAAGTTGAAGAATGAGGCGGTTTATGCAATTACATGTCTACATACATTTACTGATCTTAAAATTAGTCTTTATATGAGGGACATAGTTTCAAATTTTACATAAAAAAAAAAAATAGGGTATAAACTTCAGGAAAAAAGAAAACCTATAAAATAACATTTAAGGACTAATTTTTTTAAGTTTATTGAAAATAGTACCAAAAACAAACTAAAATAAGTCAACAAAATTTCGGAACCACTTAGAATATTTCTTATAACATAAAATATGTAATATATATAGATATATATGGGTGTGTGTAATTGGAATGTTTACACGTGTAAAGAATTTCTAGCAGGAATCATGTAACACAAAATGTGTAATAAGCTTTGAAACAGAAGCAGGACTATCAACATGGGGAAGATGGCCACTATCTGTAATTACTCGCATTATTGCATTTGGTAGCTCACAATGAAGCCTCTGCAAAATCAATAAAAACAAATAACACTCTCAAATTCTCATTACTCCTGGGAAATGAAAAATCCAAGCCCACGAAACAAAACTCAGATGAAAGAAACAAGTTTCAATCAACTACAATAATCATTTTAAAAAAGAATATAAGCATGTATAAATGTTTGAATTCCAATCTACTACGTGGCTTCAAATACTCATTTATGTACCCATCTATTCATTAGGTAATAAGAAGTTCCATCCCAATATCAAGTTTAATCACAGCAATGATTAAACTGAATTTTCTTGCAAATTTTAGGACTAAAGGTCTAAAACTCAACAACCATGAAATAAGAATGGAAGTTCAAGTGCAGAACAAGATTTACACCAACAATTCATTTAAAGTAAAATATAAAAATAAAAAATAAAAGTTTCTCATAAATGCTAAACAAAGAAAGTGTTTGAAATCAACTTACATGCATCTCAATAATTTTAACTTTTTACCTAAATGTATAACATTTGACAATTGACATAAAAAAACTTGGATATTTTACACAATTATAGGTCAATATAGTCGAAGCATGACCTCTAAGAGGGTTTATGTCCTATCCCCTGATCATGTCTAACCAATGATATCTGCACACCTTATAATATTTTAGAAAACCAAGCCCAATCCAATCAAAAGCGTGGATGATAGATACATCATCACAAACGGAAAAACTAAGTAATTTAACAGAGTAGATAGATTCTTTCAAAGGCACTTTCTTTTCGTATCTTAAGTTGAGTAAAAATGAGAACTCACCACCGCATCTTTAAAGCGAATAATTTTGTCATCTTCGCCCGCAATAATTAGTGCTCTGTGCTTGACCTATTGATTCAAGTATAGATAACAATCTACGTGGTTAACATATAGCAATACTTGAAATTGCAGCTAAAAGCTATGGAAAAATTAACCAAACTGCGGTTTTACTATTTCTGTGAACCTACAACGATAGATATTATTTGAAAATGTCTTTAGTGTGTAAACATGCCTTTTCATTTCAACCTAAGAATCCCAAACCACTGTGATCGGGGTTCAGCAAACATTTTTATTGCTTGAAACTAGTTTCGATTTTCGAAACTAGTGTTTCAATTAACACTTTTTCTTGAAATAATTTTTGGGGAGAATACTTGCAACCACTTGAAATGGTAACTAAACACTATTTGATAGTGTAAGGTTCCATCTCAAAATCAATTGACAATGAGAAGAGTAAGTCATCTATTTTATAAGAATTTTGAGTATCCAATGTGGGATTCTCAACAAACACCATAGAAAAATTACCCCAAAAAGCGGTTTTACTATTTCTGACTTTCACCCTTCACTATTCAGAAATCAAGTTGTTGAATGATATAATATTAAATTTGTCTTCATCCACTACCTTAAGTTTTTGGGTCAATAGGTGCTTTAAGATGGTATCAGACAACCCTATTTATAAGAAACCCTAAACTTAACCCAAACCCTAGATTTGTGTTTCCTCCCTAATTAAAATTGATTTCAATTTCTTGGGACTTCTTCATATTTCGAACCCACAAGCAAGAGAGAGTGTTGAAGGATATAATATTAAATTCGCCTCCACCCACTAACTTAAGTTTTTGGGTGAATAGGTAATTGAAGACAAGGTTAATCGTTAATGTGTATGATCAATTTTCTTTTGAACAAACGGCCTATCAATTTGTAAGCTCAAGATTTACTTTCCATTGAGTCATTGGAAATATGGAATTTACTGTCCCAGAATATATCAGCTATAAGAAAATCAAATTTAATGACAGAGATCCAAAAATGTGTTACAAGTGCAGCATCATACAGGCTATTTATGGGCGTACCTGTTTAATCTGGGAAATGACATTGTAACCTCCACTGTTCATAAAACTAACAGTTGTATCTTCCCACCAAGGCAGTAGACAGTGCAAACGGCCAACCTAATCCGTAGTATAATAACATCACAAGATTGTCATGTTATCATGCACCATCTAAACAAGAAATGAAATCTACAACTATACAAGAAATATCTCACTTTCACATTTATGACAAATACATTTCGTTATGGTCAAGAAGTATTTGATGGCTCAAATTCAAACACTCGTCTAAAGGTAACACAAAGTCAAGATTACAAAAAAGATCTTTACCCTTTTTTAATGAAAAATAAACTACAACAGACCAATGGAATTGAAGATGTTTACGTTGTAAACAAAAAGATTTAAGAAATCAAAGGCAGGGAAATGAAAGAGACCATCCATCAGGATTAAAGTGTCTGAGATGAGATTTGTAGGTTACAATGCTTATTTATTGACATATTCAAAAGCACACAACAGAAACTTACATTAGTCCATTCTAGATTTCGAGCTAGAGAAAGTCGATTGAAAGTCAACTTATTTGCAATGAGGCGCAACGGGATGCTTTTCAACAAAGAAACCTGACAATTCATTCGAAGATAACTCAGTGCTATACAGGCTTCAGGCTATGTCATCATGACAAACATATCCCAAAATCAAGCATTTAGATGTTATTTGAAGGTAAGGAAATTCAAATCTGCAAACTTATTTTATTATTTTACATGAATTCTGGGAATATTTCTTCACGGGATAATTAAACAGTTAGAAAACTTTAGGTACTCGAAAATATCATATCACGTTAAGTGAAAAGTTGAATCAAGTTAGGGATACTTCGATCACCAAGCCATGCTCATTGTAACAAAAAATTTTAAGAAATATTATATAGAAAGAATCTTTCATGGCATTCCTTTTTTCAAATATTGAAGAACAAAACAGACTTCAAAGTATTTTGCAAATGGAAGTGTTTAGTAAAGCAAAACTTTAACAAGAACGGGGTGCTCCGTAAACAATTTTATTAAGAAGAGCAAAAAGCTAAAAAGGTGTGGACTCTGTCAAATCAATCTTCCAAAATTAGTTTAAAACTGCTAAATAATAATTGCAATTTACAAGAAAATAAATGTTATATTAATTACTGGCATGCACTTAGTTGTATGCCATGTAGGCCTACCCCAGCATATGCTACCACATTCGGCAGTTTTGTAGGGTGCCCGGTGCATTTACTATACACACAAGCATTGATCAAAACCAGCTTTTCCACCTGTCAAAGAGAAACATTAAAAAAAATCATAACTGAAAGGTCAAAAAGAAATCATTAAGAAGCGTATAGAACATTACATATCAACAATATATAGAGGACGGAGTTCCATTAGGAGCCCGAAAATATTTAAGATTCAGAATTTCAAGGCTCCAAAGAAGTTCTTTTCTATAAATTTGATGACTATGTTTCACACAAACTATTAATAGTGATTTGGCAAGTATGTATTATCAAGATGAAATAGAAAGCATCATGATGGATGGTGTTAGTCAATCAATTTCCGATTATAAACCACATTCTGGTATAAATATAAATAATAAAATAGGTATGAAATTGCTGCAACAACACACAAGCATCTGGTTAGAAGTATTATGTGAGAAGGCCCTAAATCTATTGTAGGCCTCATTTGGTCTCATTTGGTTAGAAGTGAGATGGTTTTTCCACCCAAGGAGTTCGATTGCTTTGGAGTTTAAAGAAGGAAAACGTGTACGGCCATTACTGTTAAATGGCTGCGGAGATTTTCTCTAGAAACAAATTTCGAATGGCACAAAGTATTTGCTGGAACAAATAGATTAAACTCAGGGGATGCCTTTGCTGAAGAAGATCTTTTCTGTTGGGCAACGTAGCTCATTTGTACTCTTGGAAGGATCCTTGGAATCAAGGTCCAAAAATCGCAATACGGACAATCAGGTATCCGATAGGGATATTGGGGTAACTTCCTTTTTCCCAAAAAATCCGAGAAATATCGCCTATGTATCCAAAATATAGCCGATAAATCCTTTTATGGATATTATCTGGATGAGTTCCAATAAACTGGAGATATGGAGAAATTTCGGTTGAGATTTCGTGGATACTCTGCGACTTTTCTATTTTTTTAAATAAATCATTTTTTTCATCTTAAATTACCAAATAAACCTTTCCAAAAAACAGCATATTCCATACCCTCAATTTTCAAAATTAAAAATCAACATATTACAAATTCTTCTCTCAATTTCTAATCTCGATGATGCTCAAGGTAATCCAGATCCACATGTTGCTAGTGTTGCAGAAGATTTAGGCATTGATGTTGAACAAGTCATACATGAAGAGGTAATAATAAGTAGTAGTTCAAGTAGTGATGGTGACTCTTCCGAGTGACACATACGTGCTACATACTACTGCACAAGTACTTTAGAAGAGCTGCAGTTAAACCAAGGTCAACTAAGCCAAAGTCAACAAAGTCAAGGTCAAGAAAATAAAGGTGACGATGGTCATGATCATGATGGTAGTTACGGTAGTGACCGAGGAGATGGGGGTGGTCAAGCACAAGACAATATGGAAGGAGGTCAACAATACGAAGAACTTAGCCCATTCACTAGAGAATCTCAATTCATGCATGCCACACAAGACTCTGACCATAGCCATAGTGCTAGTGGACCAGAAATTGGAGCAATAGGAAAACCTTTCATTTGTAAAATATCCATGCATGATGATGCTCAAATTGATGCTGACTCACTAGTTTCAAGAATGGAAGTGATGAGTTTGGACAGTCAATATGGACACGGACAATATGTCTATAACAATAGTAATTATCATTATTCACATAATAGCTATAGTTGTTCAAGTGATTGTGGTTCCTATGTTATGCTAATGTTGGGCGTACCTCCTAGATCATCTTTGTATTTGACCTTCATTTTGTACGACCTAGACTTAAACAATGAAATATTTAGTTCATAATCATTTTTTGGTCTTCATTATTATCTATAATTTTATTATAAATCATATTTGGCTTCTAATAAATGATTTATATGCTTAAAGTCATAGTTTATTACTTAGATAAACTAGTTTTGAAATTTCACTAAGATATTCACAATATTCTTATAAATTTCTGTGATATCCGTGATTTTTTACGGAATATCTGTCGATATATCCATAAATTTGGGTTACCGATATTTATACTGACATTTCCATCCTCACTTGGGATGACTCTAGACCTCCTTCCTCAGAATTCACATAACTTCCTGGGGACTTCTTCTTCTTCTTTTTTTTCGTTTTTTGTCATATACTCCTAAAGAGAGTCTTCAATGGTAACTCAAATTGAAACCTTTGTTGTAATTATACACCATTTCAATGAAAATAATTACGGAAAAAATAAAATGAAAGAAAATGAAATAAGAAAAGGAAAAAAGAGGAAGTAGTTGAAAGCGCACTTCTTATGTAGATTATGGGACTTTTGAGGGTCAAACATATCCGACTATAGGAGAGCTTCGTGACGGGTCTGGACTCTGGAAGCTTCTTAAGTTAACAAAATCCCTCTCTAGACATTTAACTAACGAGGAGACTCAAATACAGCCTTATCTTCAATTTCCACTTTACAGGCTTGCAGGCTTCCAATCTTACCAACTGATGACAAAGAATCTCTTTAAAATATCGGTCCCAACGCATTTTTTAATTATTTAGAAAGATGTATGCGAAACTTATCACCAAAAGAAGGAAAAATCCTACCTAACGTGGCATAGTCACGAATTATATTACCACATATTCATGGTAGGCTGATGAAGCAATATGCAAGGCAGCCAACTCAATAGCTATGACCATCATGCGACACAGGGAAGAGCTGTGTTAAAAAAAACCGTTGTATCTGATTCATGATCTATGCGTCTCCTTTTGTTACTACTAGACAAGCTTTATGACTCACATGCGAAACCTCCACACAAGAGTTTTTCACATTAAGGCATGTCTTTGGACCCACATGTTCTACCTCCTCGCATAGGTGTTTCACTTTTAGACACTCCAGATCCATTGCTACAACTACTTTTATGGTTTTCACCTTAATTTCCTACAATTGATCTCCTCCCTTGGATCTATTAACCTAGATCCAATGGTCAGAGTTAACCCAGCCTTACCAGCCAACCTTATCCCAAGTCAATTTTTGTTTGCTCTCTTCTCTTTAGGAAAGAAAAAACCCCATAGCCTATTCCTCAAACTTACTATAGTTGCCGAATTATTTTTGTGAGCAATACGTGTAGTGAGTGATTTGATGTTGATTTGATGTTGATTTTTGTGAAGAACTTGTGGATCTGGGTCTGGAGGTTTGTGAATTTCCTTTCTTTTTACTTTGCTCCCTAGAATTTGTAATGAGGTGGGGGCACACCTTGTTGTGTGAAAAGAAAATTGATTGGATTGAGAACCAGCACGAAAGAGTGCTACTTTTTACCTGAAAAGAACGAAGAAAAGAAAGGTTTTGCCTTTTATTCTCACGTCCATTAGGATACATAGTGAGCTTCTCAAGGAAAAGCCTAGTGGACATAGGCTTGATTAATCACCCTATGTTAGCTTTTCTATGGTATCAAGTTCTAAGAAAAGACATCTCAATTTTACAGCGCATATGGAATGTAAACAAATGATCTGTAAGACTACAATATAGAGCCATGAAAGTAAGGGCCTTCTGACAATTCCTTTACAATAATAACAGTCTTATTTCGTTTATCAGTTAAACGTCCAAGGATAAAGTAATCATGAGAGAGCTCGAACTACATCATTCAGATTCTTCATGCACAAATGATCACGATCATTGAATTACTGTAAGCTAGATAGAAAGTTTAAACTTACAGCTTCCGGATGATTAACTGCAAAATCAACTGCAACCGCTGCACCAAGGCTTGGTCCAACTAACACCATTGGCCTCTTGATGTAGGTCTTCCAAAACTAAAACGCAATTTAAAATTCAATTATAGCCCAAAACAACTGTTGAAAAATCCAAACCAGTACTACAACGAATAATACTTCACAAACAATTCTAGTTCTCCATGTTATAAGCACGGTTAAGAGCACGTGGATTTATGGAGACTTTGCAAAACCAAAAATCTTTCTTAAACAATATGAAGGAAGAAAAGGTACAGTGATTTACCTGGTACAGATGAGAACGCTTTGTTTCGACATTACATGGTGGAAGACTATCTAGTGTGTATAAGTATAATCAGAAAACATATAAATGTGAGAAACGTTTTCAGAGTTCATAAAATATAAGTAGCCAAAAGCAAATATAACCAAATGTTACTCTAAATTGAACCCACCCAAGTCAGAAAAGCCCCATCCAAGAACATCAACAGCCCACGTTTCTAGACCAGCCTCTTCAAGTAGAGGAAATGCATAACTCCATTCCAAACAAGAACTGTGTGCATGGACAAAAAGAAACAGCACATATTATGTCAAATGGAAACAGTACATAGAACCAAGAAGAAAATAATAATAATAATAATAACCGTTACTTGCATGACAGACCTATCGAAGCAATGGAGTAGAACCACTGGATTCTTCTCACTTCTTTTTGCTGGTTTAACACAGCTACTCATAATGCAAGTTTCAAATAATGTCGTCTGCAAAAAAGGACTAGTATCATTTTGCAGGCTTGGGCTGGCAAGAATTGAAGTGCAAGGCGAAATTGAAGAAAACCAATGGTGTCAGAAACAACGCAGTTCAGTACTCCATAGAGATTTAGATGAATGAAATCTAAATATAAATTACTACTTCTTTCACAGCATTCATTTTTTCCTTCCATCAAGAAAACAATTGCACATGAAATGGTGAGCTCCGACAAGTAAAAATCCTTAACCATCTCACAATTTGAAAACATAAATTTGCTGCTGCTCATTCTATTGCTTATGGAAGTTCGCTATCAGAGATGCAGAGTTGCACAAAAGAACAATATAATCAATAAACGCAAAGGGTCTTCAATAAACAAGAGAAAAGACACAGAGGATTGGAAAGGAAATCAACCCACAAGCGAGAGAAAACCCAGCACCAAAATCTATCGTAATGGAATCCCAACAGTATAACGGCAAAGTATCTTGCAGTCCGGTTCAAACGAATCTTAACTTTCTTGTCAAAAACCGTCCGGAAAAATAAACACGCAGTCTATAGCAGAAATTTATTTCGGAAACTGCTTTTTTTTTTTTTTTTTGAAAACACTACACGAAACAGACGTTTGAAAATCGCGAGGATAGTAAAGTGAATTCCACAGTGCATCACTGTACTACAATTTCATGGTCGAACCAGTCGATAAAAAGGCAGGAAAAAAAAACATGATTTTACCGGTAGCCTCTCGATTTTACGAGCCATGGTTCTGGCGAAAGGGTCATTGATTTTAGAGACCTCTTTAGGAAGAAATGAGGGGAAGGTAGCGGAGTTTGGATGAGAGAAGAGGCGTCCAAGGCCAAGACCTTCACATTTGGTGGCCATTGGAGTTCTGGTAAGGTGGAGATGAGTGAGTGAGGGGAAGCCCCACTTGAGAGTCATGATTTGAGGAGTAAGAATCAGAAAGAGAGAATGCAGCAAGTTATCTGAAAAAGGGAAGATGGAAGGAGGAGGAAAAAGACAAGGAGGAGATGGTGTAGGAGTTGGGTTGTTCTGGTTTTGTAATGGCAATTTAGAAGTGGAGGTTTAATGAAAAATGGCAATTGAAAGTAAATGTGGTTGGCTTCCAATGGAGCATTAACGAGAAAACGCCATGGTTGCAGTTGTAGCTTTGATTAAGAAGACGGAAATGGCAAATGGCAGTGAACAACGCCATCACTCTGTTCTACTTCAAGACAGTAGGCAGCCCACACATCCCAAATTTTGTCTTTATTGAGAAATAGTTTTTTTTATTAATTTCCTCTGCAAGAGAGAAAAAACGTTTTAAATTCTATTATTGTTTTCTTTTCTTTTCTTATTATTTTTTTATGCTAAAAAAGAAAAATGGAAACACAACAAAAAAAAAATTAAATAAATATTCTTTAATTGAAGTACAGATTTTTACGCACAAAAATATTTTGTCCATTATATATTATATTTTGAGCATTGCAAAAAGAAAAAAAAAAAAGCAAAACAATTTATAATAGTTAAGCTATAGTTAAGCTTAAAGCCCACACATTTATTATTTTCAAAACGGTAAAAACTAAGCCCGATCCACATATAAAAGATGTAAAATGTCACAAATGCGTTACTGATATATATTTGATATACCTAATACACATCTGATATTCCTTGATACGTCAAATACCTCTTGTTACACTTGATACGTCAAATACCTCTTGTTACACTTGATACGCCTAATACTTGTTGATACACTTGAAGTACTCCTTAATAGACCTTGAGCCTTGATACACCTCATACCTCTTGATACACTTGATATACTATTAATATATACTTGAAGCACTATGGTTGCTTCATGGCGGCTT
This sequence comes from Cucumis cinereus, assembly GCA_037974625.1. NCBI lineage: Eukaryota > Viridiplantae > Streptophyta > Magnoliopsida > Cucurbitales > Cucurbitaceae > Cucumis > Cucumis cinereus. Next base: position 8,909,984 of record JBBPDJ010000021.1, read on the forward strand.
CTCCATCTTTAAATTTGATGGTCACTTCGCTACTGTTTGTTCCATCTTCAAGTTTAAGGATTGCACTATTGTGTCTCCATCTTGAAGTTCGAAGGTTGCATTATTGTTTTGATAGCATGTAGCAATACGTGTAATTGTGCGTCCATTTCTTAGGTTTATGGTGAGAAACACATAGAAAATACGTCAAATACACTTGAAATTTATAGTTTGTGCATGTTATGCGTTCAGTGTTTACAATGCATGATTGTTTGGATACTTTGACCTCTTGGTGTTGTTTATCGCATGATTGTATCAAAAGATGGATCAAATTACTTGAAGACCTCTTAATGCCTAATTAGAAACAATGGAGCTGAACTTTCAAAGAGGTATTGAGAATGCCAACAATCCCTTGCATAGTAAAGTATGCGTTGAAGATATGATGCAGTGCAAGACTTTTGAAATGTGTCTAAGACCACTAAGCGTAGAGATCAGTGTTGAAAAACATGGGACATGCGTAATGGGCGGCGAATGTCAGAAGCATATAAATACTTCATTCTGATATCAGAAGATATATAGATATACATACATACACGAAGACAGATTTTTAGAGAATAGTCCTAAAACATAATTCTGCCCATATTTCCTTCCATTTTTCTCACCATCCATTCACTCCCAAAGCCAAGAAGCCTTGCAGAAATCAACTCTCTCTAGAAAACCAAGAAATTGTGACTCGGAGTTCTCTATTTTATGTTGTGTTATTTTCTGCATTTTGAGGGTTTGTAATTGTTAATGCAATCATTGTAACAAATTTGTGTTATCAATATGAACACCATTTTTGCATCCATATCCATGTCTTTGGTTTCCATGAATCTTATGAGTAGGTAAAGTCACTAATGGATTAGAAAGTTAGGAATTAGTCTGTAAGTAAGCATGGTAATTGTTCATTTTATCTGATATTTATCAAGTCATAAACTTGAATGCACGAAAGAGTACTTTCAAAGAAAGGTAGTCAACTGGTCGAAAGAGTAAGTAGCTTAGACCATGGTGAGTAAAGATAGGAAAGTAACTTAGAAATTAGAATAGACTAGTGCATGATTTACATCTAAAAATAGAATATTTGTGGCATCGAGGCGCCGAAAGGTTGCTTGTCATAATTAGTACTGAGTGCATGAATATTACCATGTTTAGGAATGGATTAACATAGCTTTTTAACCTTATCTCCAGTATAGTTCTTTTAACACCACATCGATATTGCTTTGAGGCTATCTAACACATTTCATCCACAGCATATCAACTTGATAGATGAGATTAGTTTACAATAGGTTAGTATAACACATAGTTTAACTCAACTCTCTTCCTTATTAACTTATTTATCCAAAATAGAGCAGTAATCAATTTACTAGTGTAAATAACAAAATTTTCTGTGTTCGACCTTGGACTTACCAGATACCTAATTTAGTTTACACTTGAACTAAGTTAGGAAAACTTGTCACGCATAATTATTCTATCGTATTAGCACCAAATCATCATTGCATATCCAACGCAACATGTTCCTCCATCTCCAAGTTTGATGGTTGTTTTGCTTTTGTTTGTTCCATTTACATGTTCAATGGTGTAACATCCCAAAAATTTGAAATAATTTTAGGTTAATTATCTTAAAATAATAAGTTGGATTTATTTTGGGATCTAA
>JBBPDJ010000021.1:8917604-8944709 GCA_037974625.1 Cucumis cinereus
TAGAGTCGAACCGCTACCTTGCTCCTTTTTCGGGTTCAAGAGTAAACCCGATCCTTTCCACGGATTAGGATCCAACCGTCACAATATTTGAAACTTTAAATCACTCAAAGGAAACACTCTCTAAAAAGAGTGGATATACAATTTTGAGCTTACAATTAATCCTCACAATACAATAATAAATCTCTCAAGAACAAGATGAAAAGAAAGAGAATTAGAAGCTTTAGAGAGAGTAACAATGTTGGCTTTTTCAATTTTTGAGTATTGTGAAGTAAAAGAAATTTGGGAAAAGGTGAAGTATTTAAAAAGAGATGAATGATATTGAAATCTAAAAATTATTTTGAGTCATTGGATGAGGATAAAGAAAATTGAATGGTGGAGATTTAATTTCAACTAGCCGTTAGACAGATACACAAATAATAATATAATAATATATATCTTTTTTAAACCATTTCTTTTAAAGCCCAATAAAAACAAGTCCACCATTTTTTTTGAAAAAAACTAGCCGTTAGACACAAACATAAAATAATATTAAATTTATTTTCTTTTTAAATTTATTTTCTTTTAAAGTCAATCCAAAAATCAATATCCTCATGTTACTCTTTTATTGCGCCAAGTGTCTTTCTCTAACTAGCTCAATTTGATTATTTGGCCGCCACATCACCATCTCGGATATTTTTTCGTTAAGCTTCTTTCAACAATATCTTATTCGTTTGAACTCCGATTTGGGTGATTCAAGAGACGTTGAAATCATTGTTCCAAGCTCTACACTATGGATGATTCAAAATAATAAATTTTTCAATAAAAAGATTTAAATTTGTTATCATCAAAACACCAGTTAATTAATTAATAAAAATTAATTAATTTGAGATTAAGGGCCAAAAAGCCAACATGTAAATGTGTCAGAGATATGCTTAAGGTCATGGACATGCGTTTCTGAGTAGAGAATCCCTGAATATTGGGATGTATTACAAAAATACCAAAATGAAATCGTTGGAGGACAACTTTAGACCTTAAAATAAAAATCAAATCTGGGACATCTTTGGTCAATTGTTTTTAGAAATGCATTTTAGGCCAAACCATGGTCCATTTTGTTAAAGTTATAGCATTTCTCGATTTTCATCCGTTTTGGTCTGCACGTTAATCTTACGTCAAGTCGCACTCTTCGCGACCTATATAGTTGATGTAAATGTGCCAAATACATGTTTACGGTCATGGACATGCGTTTTTGTGCCTATAATTCTTGAACTACTTGGTATAGGATAAAAATAACAAAAGAAAATTTTTGGACTACCACTTTGTACCCCAAAATAAAATTCGAGTCTGGGACATAATTGGTAAATTAATTTTGGATCAAACTTCAACATTCATTCAAATGAGCTAGTGTTATAACTAGAAATGCATTTTATGCTGAACTATGGTCCATTTTCTAAAAGCTCTAGCATTGGTCGATTTTCATCCGTTTTGGTCCGAAGTTAGTTCTACGTCGTAGCACTCGTCACGACGTTTATAGTTCATGTAAAAGTGTTAGAGACATGTTTAAGGTCTAGGACGTGCGTTTCTGAGTTAAGAATTCCTGACTACGAGGTGTAGGATGAAAATACAGAATAGAAATCATTGGAGGACACGTTTTGACTCCAAAATAAAAACCGAGTTTGGGACATCTTTGGCCTATTATTTGTGAGAAAAACATCATCATTCCTTCAAATGAGCCCAATTTATACCTAGAAATACGTTTTAAGCCGAATTTTGGTTCATTTTCTGAAAGCTACAATAATGGTCCATTTTCGTTCGTTTTGGTACACACGTTAGTCCTACCTCAAGTAGCACTCTTCGCCATCTACGTAGTTCATGTAAATGTGTTTGGGATATGTTTAGGGTCACGCACACACGTTTCTGAGCGCAAAAAGTCTTGCACTACGAGGTGTAGGACGAAAATATAGAATGGAAATCGTTGGAGGACCACTTTGGACACAAAATAAAAACCGACTCTAAGACATCTTTGATTAGTTATTTTTAGAAAAAACTTCAACATTCCTTTAAATGAGCCCATTTTCTACCTAAAAATGCATTTTATGTCAAAATTTGGTTCATTTTTTGAAAGCTATAACATTGATCGATTTTCGTCCGTTTTTGTACGCATGTTAGCCGTACCTCAAGTATCACTCTTCGTACACTATTTAGTTAATGTAAATGTGTCTGAAACATGTCAAGGGTCATGCACGCGCGTTTCTGAGCCTATAATTTCTTAACTACAAGGTGTACACTACTATAAAAAATAGTTTACTTGATAGTTTTTCACTGTTAAGTATGAGATTACTTGACGGTTTTAAATTCATCAAGTAATCCAGTGTCAAGAACAAAGGTTTTGGGCGTGACAGTTTTTCACCATCAAGCCTAACAGGTTACTTGATAGTTTTTCACTGTCAAGTGTATATTTTAGTTAACGATTTTATACTGTCAAGTATGCTGTGATTTCTTGACAATTTAAAACTGTCAAGTCTTAGACTATATTTGATAGTTCTGCACCGTGAAGTAAATTTTGTAATTTTTTTAAAATTTTAAAATTTTTTAGACCATGTATTTTTCACCTGTTTTGCACCTATATTTGCAGTCCTAAAATAGTATATATACAATATTGCAAAAAAGAACCAAGAGCATCATACATTCATTACATTTTACATATTCAAAGTTTGAATCAAATTGAGAAAGTAATAACCATAACTAAACTTTAAATTTCAAATATATTGTACTACATATTTGATTACATTACATACAGAGATTCATCAAAGCCAAGAAGTTAAGCAAATATCCATTCAATAATCACATATCAGTTCATAAGCGTAACCCTCTACTTTTCCAAGAATTAATTCAATCAATATTACAATAGGAGATGTACACAAGTTTCCAAGTCAATTGGAGCGATGCTTTTATGTACCTTGCCTTCAAATTAGAGTTGTGTATAGATAAACCTTTTTCTTTGACTCAGATGGTATACTTTCTAAAATCAAGCGATTCTCATCAACTGCCAGCTGAAATTAGGCGAACAAAGATAAGTCAAATTAGAAGTTTATAACATTTTTAATTAAAAACACTAATGCTTGATAGTGCAAGGATTATTAGTTATAAAAGGTGCAGTGATTATATGTCTTCATTAGCTCACTTCAACCTCACTCACCTATCATGGACGTTCGTTTCTCAGCCAAGAATCCTTGAGCTAAAGGGTGTAGGACAAAAATACCAAAAGAAAATCTTTGAAGGACCACTTTGGACCCAAAAGAAGAAACTGAGTATGGTTGGTCTTTGGTGAAATATTTTTGGAAAAACTTTAACAATCCTCCAAATGAGCCTGTTTTATACCTAGAAATGGATTTTTGACTGAAGTTTGGTGCATTTTTTGAAACCTATAGCATTGGTCGATTTTCGTCCATTTTGGCCAACACGTTAGTCTTACCTCAAGTAGCACTATTTGCGATTTATATAGTTCATGTAAATGTGTCAAAACCATGTATTAGGTCTTGGCACGCATTTAAGAGCCAAGATTTCTTATCTACAGGGTGTAGGGGGAAAATACCAAAGGAAAATCATTGGAGGACCACTTTGGACCCCAAAGGAGAAATCAAGTCTAGGACGTCATTGGTCAATTATTTGTGGAAAAAACTTCAACATTCATCCAAATGAGCCCGTTTTATACCTATAAATGTATTTTAAGCCAAACTTTGGTCCATTTTGGAAAGCCATAGCATTGGTCGATTTTCGTTCGTTTTGGTCCTTCCGTTAGTCTTACCTCAAGTAGCACTCTTCGTGACCAATATAATTCATGTAAATGCATCTGAGACATGTTTTCGATCATCGATGTGTGTTTTAGAGCCAAGAATCCTTGAACTACGGGGTGTAAGACAAAAATACCAAAAGACAATTGTTGGACCATTTTGGACCCCGAAGTTGAAACCAATTTTTGGATGTCTTTGATCTATTAATTTTGGAAAAAATTTCAACATTCCTCTAGATGAGCCCGATCTAAACCTAGAAATGCATTTTATCCCAAACTTGGTCTATTTTCGAAAGCTATAACATTTGTCAATTTTCCTTTGTTTTGGTCACACGTTAGTCCTGCGTAAAGTGGCACTCTTTGCGACCTATATAGTTCATGTAAAGTCTCAGATACATGTTTAGGGTCATGCAAACATGTATCAGAGCAAAAGATCCTTGAACTACATGGTGTAGGACGAAAATACAAAAAGGAAATCGTTGAGGACCACTTGCCCAAAGCAGAAACCGAGTCTGGGAAGTCTTTGGTCAATTATTTTTGGGAAAAAGTTCAACATTCCTCCATATGAGCCCAATTTATACCTAGAAATTCAAGTTAGGATGAAGTTAGGTCCATTTTTCAAAAGTTATAGTATTGGTCGATTTTCGTCTGTTTTGGTTCGCGAGTTAGTCCTGCCTTATGTAGCACTCTTCGCCACCTATATAGTTCATGGAAATGTGTTAAAGATATGTGTAGGGTTATGGACGTGCATTTTTTGAGTCAAGAATCCCTGAACTTTGGGGTGTTGGACGAAAATACCAAAAGTAAATTGTTGGAAGACCATTTTGGACCCCAAAGAAGAAATAGAGTCTGGGACATCTTTGGTCAATTGTTTTTGGGAAAAAATTCAACATTCCTCCAAATGAGCCCATTTTACTAGTAGAAATGCAATTTAGGACGAACTTTTTTCCATTTTTTGAAAGATAAATTATTGGTCGATTTTCATCTGTTTTTGTCCACAAGTTAGTCATGCCTCAAGTAGCACTCTTCGCAACCTATATAGTTCATTTAAACGTGTCAGAGACATGTTTAGGGTCGTGGATGCACAATTCTAAGTCAAGGATCCTTGAACTACAGGGTGTAGGACAAACATACCAAAACGTCTGTAACGCCCCAAGTTTTTTAACCTTAACCCGAGGTCGTTACTAAAATAAGAACTCATAATCTTAACAAAAACATAGCAAAAGCGTTTGTCAATAATAACAACATCAACACAGCGGAAGCATTTGTCAATATAGTCCCCAAACACATGGTAACTGGTCCTTCCTGTCTGTCGCCAGTTTCCTCATACTTACCTGATAAATAAACTTGAAAAGGGTGAGTATAAAAATACCCAATAAGGAACCCACTACTGGGCCCACTAGGTTAACTGTTAACTTCCTATTAAACTGTAGTTTACGACACACAGTCAAATTGTTTGGTAGGAACGCCCGTAAAGCCCAATGCAAGACTCGTCCTAGCAAACCTGTGGAATCACATGCAAAAGCAGCTATCGTCCCACCTACAAAGTACAACATGACTAATATATAAAGTTAACAGCTACCATAGTCCCAAAACATGCAATCTTAGTCCAAAACATTCATAAGCACATATATGAAGTTTAATTCAAAAGAATGAGAACCACAATCACCTCACACCTTTAACATGTTTTATGATTTTTCCATAGCAAACCATAAAGACATATCGACACACAACCTCATTGGTTTTTCCGTAACAACCAGTCCTAACAGATCATCATATAGCCATTCAGTTCATCTCAATATAGATAACCCATCACCAACAACTAACTCGGTAGTTAGTCCATTCGGTTAACCTCAACCCATAACCATCACCAGCAGTTAACTAAATCGTTTAGCTAACTCACCATATATTCACCACTAAAGTTAACCAATTCATTCGGTTAACTCCTCACATAACCAACACCAACAGTTAACTAAGCCATTTAGTTGACTTACCACATAAAGCAGTATCAAACAATTCGTCACATAACCAAACATGTCATGTCAGCGTACCACACAGTTAAGCTGGACATACAAGTTATGCATTGATACTTAATAACCCGCTTATCACATAAACTATAAACAACATGTTTATCATAAGAATATCATCATATCCACTAGGTGCCCATTAACTCTCTCTATTAACTTGTACTACACGACACACAGTCAAATGGTTTGGGACATCTTTGGTTAATTATTTGGAAAAAAAACTTTAAAATTCTTCAAAGTGAGCCTGCTTTATACCTACAAATGCATTTTAGGCCGAACTTTGATCCATTTTTTGACAGCTATAGGATTGGTCAATTTTCGTCTATTTTGGTCGCACGTTAGTCCTGCCCTAAGTAGCACTCTTCCCGACCTATATAGCTCATGCAAATGTGTCAGAGACTTGATTGAGTGAATGGATGCGTGTTTCTGAGCGAAGAATCCCTAAACTACAGGGTTTAGGATGAAAATACCAAAAGAAAATCGTTAGAGGACCAATTTGAACACCAAAGCAGAAACCTAGTCTGGGACGTCTATGGTCAATTATATTTGGGAAAAACCTTAAATTTCCTCCAAATGAGTTTGTTAGCTTTAGGGCTTCAATCAAACCAAATATTTTTATGATAACAAACACAAGTTGTGGTGCTAACGATTTTTTAGTGTTTCAAAGTATTTATTTCATAGAGTTCAAAAAGATGATTTCCATGCATCTTGAAATGTTTGAATCGGAGTTCAAACGACAAAGATATTCATAAATGAAGATTGGAAATTAATTTTGATGGTCGATGACATGACAATGACGTGACAAAGATGAATCAACCATAAGATGACATGTGCGAGTTGTGGAAAAGAGATGAAAAGAAAAAGAAAATGTTTGGAACGACAATTATGTGGATTTCAAATTAAAAAAATGAAAATTATCAAAAATAAAAAAATTTACAAAATATTTACACTTTGTAGAAAATTTATGTGTAATTGATTTTTGTCTTTTAGTGGTGTTTTTCTACGAAGATAGATAGTTTTTTTTTTTCTATATTTGAACAAATCCCTTCAAAAAACGGAGGTGGAAAAAAAAGGGGGCTAAATCCTCATTTATTATTTTCTTTATCTCCATTTAATCTCAACCATCCATTTTTTTAACCTAGATCCAATGATTGAGGTTAAACTCTCCCTTTTTATAATAAATCCTCCATTGATCCTTCTAGCCGCCAATTTTGAAAACCAAAGAAAATATTCCAGCCATTTTCATCCAATTTAATTCATTATCCAAGTGCTCAAAAAGACTCAAATTTCTCTCATTCTTTTTTTTTTTTTTCTGTAAATGTAATTGTTGAGAGAAAAATCTTGGAGTGTTGTGAAGCAAAACTTGTGAATCTTACCTATTTAGAGGTGGAGTATTTTTGTTTTTGTTTTTTTATTGGAATTTTGTATTAAGGTGTTGTTGCCTCTTGGGTTGTGTAAAAAAGAAATTGGTTAGATCCTAAACCAGTAAAAAGGATCCGGATTTCTCTTTCGCCTAGAAAAAAAATGGTTGTGTAGGTTTTGTTCTTACCTGAAAAAGAACTTAGTAAAGTGACCAAGAAGCTTGGAGAGTGGACGTAGGCACGTTGCCAAACCACTATAAATTCGGTGTCATCTTTTTCCAACTTATTTACTTTTACACTGAGATTATTTTGAAATTTTTAGATTGCATGTTAGGTTTATCTTGATTTGCATTGCAAAATTAAAATTGGTAGAAAACCCTATTAACCCCCCTCTAGTGTTTCCATTAGATTCTACAATTGGATCAGAGCGGGTAGCTCAGATTGTTGTTTCAAGAAGTGTTTTAAAATCATATTTTTTTACTACTTTGAATTTTTTTTTGTTAGATCTGAATTTTTGTGTTTCTTTAAAAAAAAAAGTTTGAAAGTCTATATTTTAAAATTAAATTTCACTAGAAATCTAATTTATGAGAAATTTGTTTTTTGAAAACTAAATTTTCTTAAACTTTTCAATCTATACATTTTTTTAAAACAAACTCTTGAAAATTACTTTTTTGTATAAATCAATTTTTTTAAAAAATATTCTAATTTGAAGATCTTTTAAAAAGTATTGTAATAAAATTATTATAAAAGAAATTAATTATTCAAAACATAATTGTTTGAGCTTATTGCAAACATTAGAGTCAATGATGTGTTAGAATATTCATCTTGTATTTCTAACAATTTTCATGATACTTCTGAAAATTTCAGAAGTTGAAAATCAAGAAATATATCATCAATTGGAGGAAGAAGATGTTTTGAAATCTCGTTGGTGCTTGGTGGCTCACTTCGACGACGAAGGAGACGATGAAGAGGTAAGTAATGAAAATCTCTCTTATGATGAGCTTATGAATGATGATGGTGAAATTCAAAATGAATTTGAAAAGATGTGTTCTAATATCTGTCTCTTATTAGGAAAAATACGAAATTAGATCACAAAGATAATGAGTTATTAAATGAGCTTAGTAATGTAAAAGAAGAAAGTAAGAAAATAAATTCCTCTTACCTAAAATTGAAAAATGATTTGAATCTGCTGATTATTAAAAATAATTCATTAGTTGAGGAAGATGAATGCTTAAAATTGAAATTTAATGATGTTGTTAAGCAAAATGATATTGAAAGTTTGTGTGACAAAGAGAAGTGTGACATGTTAGATAAGATAAAATTTCATGAGCATAACGTTTTTGAATTAGATGAACTTGTTAAATCTCTTAAAGAAAAGGAATCAAATCTTATGAATCAGTTAAGGTGTGCTAAAGAGTCGATCAAGAAATTGACAGTAGGTGCACCAAAATTAGACCAAATTATAGACATGGAAAACCTTTGAATGACAAAAGAGGTCTTGGTTATGTTAATGAGAGTATTACTAATAATGTTTTTAAAACAATTTTTGTTAAAGTAAGTTCTTTATCTAATAATGTTTTACCTAGTGTTGAATCAAAATGTGATGAGCATAAGCATGATGTACCAAAATTTGTTAAAAATCATTCTCATATTAAGCACAATGCTAGAAGCATTTATAATGCAAAATTTGTGCCTACTTGCCATTATTGTGGAATTAAAGGTCACATTAGACCAAGCGGTTATAAATTGAAAAATGTTCGAAATAGTCATGAAAAGACAAATGTTCCGTGTGATGTCAAATTTCAAAATACATACAAAAGGAACACTTATTTGAAAAATAATAATATGAATAAAAATTTTATGCATAATGTATATTGCTTTTCTTGTGGTAAATTTGGTCATAAAGAAAATTCATGTTATTTGCCTAAATTGAATGATGTAAATGTTATGAATGTTGGAACTAAAAAGAAATGGGTTCCAAAGATTAATACTAACGTACATGGACCCAAACAAGTATGGGTACGAAAGAGCATTTGCTAAATTATTTTGTAGGTATGCTCCAAGATTTAAAGTTGATGATCGATTGAGCTTCAAAATGGAATTTATTCCAAATAGCTACATTTTGGTGCTTAAAGAAAAATCCATAGTTTTGTAATCTTATTTTTGAAATATATTAAAGTTTTCTATGATTTTGAATTCTAAATTTGAATTAGATATCTTTAAATTTGAAATTTCATTCTTAATTTATTATAGACAGTTTCCATGTTGGTAAAAAATTTTAAATGTTTGAATTATTCTTGGAAACTTTTTGCAAATTAATTTTTTGATTGATATATAATTGCAATTGATTTGAATTAATTCTTACCATGGGTATGTGAAATAAAATTATTTAAAATATTTGATTGTTTGAAATGATTTTTGATAAATTAATTTTCAAAAATTAAAATTTTGATAATTGAATTTGTATTTGAAACATTATGGTTTATTTTTTCTTTACAATTGATTGGTTTTTATTAATTTTATGAAATGAATCATCTATTTTATTATCTCTCTTGCTAAATTGTATTTAAATTTAATGTTTGATATTGCTATTAAGTCTTTTAGTTTGAAAAACGATTTATTTCGTCATATTGTTGTTGAATGACATTGTATTAAGTTCCTAAAATGTTTCACGAGCTTGAATGTCTTGGTGACTAAAATTGTGGAGTATGATAGATCTTATTATTGTGAATTATTTTTTGGATAATGGTTGAATTTGTTTCAAATATTTTATTGCTACATTAAGTTGTTTGAAAATATTTTAAAATTTCTTAAAAGCTTTATAAATTAAAAAGTTTATTATTAAATTAAAGCTTAAATGTTTTGATGACTTGTCTTAAAATCTATATGCGTGTGTTTTTTAAAGGTTAATCCCTTTTTAATAAGAAAATTAAAAATACATTAATTTATTTATTTTTACATTGAATTCCTATTGGTTCTGAATTTAATCTTTATTTTGTAACTTCTAAAATATAGTTGATTTTTTTAAAACAGTGAGTCTAAGGTAAAAGTAAAGAGTTATTAACATTTATTTTAAGGAAAGTGGTCGAAACTATATATTTTTATTGAATCCTCATAAATTCTTCATAATTGATCATAATATTGATGTATTCCTTTTTGGTCTCTGACATTGGTATATTTTCATATGTATATCGAGAAACATATTTGATATCTTGTAAAGTTTTGTGGTATAATATATTATGTGGTTAAATTGATATTCTCGTGTATAATTAAATTCTACATCAAACCAAAATTTCAAGAATTTGGATTACTATTACTTGGTATCTTGATGATATTAGTTTTGGTGCCACTAATCCTTCTTTATGTGAAGAATTCTCGAAGTCTATGCACAGTGAGTTTGAAATGAGCATGATCGGAGAACTCAAGTTCTTTCTTTGGCTTCAAATCAAACAACTTGAAGATGAAATTTTCATTAATCAATAAAAGTAAACAAAGGATCTACTCAAGAGGTTCAAGTTCGACAATGCAAAAATTGCAAAGACTCCAATGAGCACAACTACAAAACTGGATAAGGACGAGAAAGGTAAAAACGTAGATATTAAAGCCTATAGAGGTATGATTGGATCCCTTCTTTACTTAACTGCAAGTAGACCTGATATTATGTTTAGTGTGTGCATGTGTGCTAGATTTCAAGCTTGTCCTAAAGAATCACATATACATGCTGTAAAGTTTTTTTTTATTCGAATTTTGTATTAAGGTGCAGGTGCACCTTGGATTTTGTGAAAAAGAAATTTGTTAGATCCTGAACCAGTGAAAAGGATTTGAGTTTCTCTTTAGCCTAGACAAAAGAGGGTCGTGTAGGTTTTGTTCTTACCTGAAAAAAAAACATAGTAAAGTGACCAAGAAGCTTGTAGAGTGGACGTAGGCACGTTGCCGAACCACTATAAATTCGGTGTCATCTTTTTCCTAAACTTATTTACTTTTGCACTTAGATTATTTTCAAATTTTTAAATTGCATGTTAGGTTTATCTTGATTTGCATTGCAAAATTAAAATTGGTAGACAACCCTATTTACCCCCTCTAGTGTTGCCATTAGATCCTACAGAGTTGTTTTATACCTAAAATGCATTTTAGGCCGATATTTCGTCCATTTTGAAAGTTGTAGCATTAGCCGATTTCGTACATTTTTGTTCGAACTTTAGTCCTACCTCAAGTAGCACTCTTGCGACCTATATAGTTTATGTAAATGTCTCAGAGACATGTTTAGGGTCATGGAAGCGCATTTTGAGCCAATAATCCATGACTACGGGGTGTAGGACGAAAATATCAAAAGTAAATCGTTGAAGGACCATTTTGGACCCCCAAGTAGAAACCAAGTTTAAGACGGTCAATTATTTTTGGGAAAAACTTTAATATTTCTCAAAATATGCTCATTTTCTACCTAGATATTCATTTTAGGTCAGTTTTGGTCCATTTTTCGAAAGCTAAACCATTTATCAATTTTTGTCTATTTCGGTCCGCTTGTTAGTCCTGCCTCAAGTATTACTCTACACGACCTATATAGTTCATGAAAATGTGTCAAAGACATGTTTAGGGTCATGGACGCGAGTTGCTGAACCAAGAATCGCTGAACAACAAGATGTGGGACGAAAATACGAAAGGAAAATCGTTGGAGGAACACTTTGAACCCCAAAGCAGAAACCTAGTCTAGAAAGCCTTTGGTCAATTATATTTTTGAAAAAGTTCAACATTCTTTCAAATCAAGTTGTTTTAAATCTTGAAATGCATTTTAAGCCAAACTTTGGTTCATTTCTTGTAAGCTATAGCTTTGGTAGAATTTCATCCATTTTGCTCCGCACGTTAGTCTTACATCAAGTACCACTCTTCACAACCTACATAATTTATGAAAATATGTAAGAGACATGTTAAGGGTCATGGATGCACATTTTTTAGCCAATTATCCCTGCATTACTGGTTGTAAGATGAAAGTGCCAAATTGAAATCGTTGGAGGACCACTTTGGTATTTAAAGCTGAAATCGGGTCTGGAACGTCTTTGTTCAATTATTTATGGAGAAAACTTCAACTTTCCTCCAAAGGAGCTCGTTGTATACATAGAAATGCATTTTAGGCCAAACTTTGTCCCATTTTCTAAAGTTATAACATTGGTCGATTTTCGTCCATTTTGGTCCACACGTTAGTCCTACCTCAAGTAGCACTCTTCGCGACATATATAGTTTATGCACAATTATCAGAGACATGTTTAGGGTCATGGATGCGCGTTTCTGAGTCGAGAATCCTTAAACTACGGGGTGTTGGACAAAAATTCTAAAGGGTAATCGTTGGAGGACCACTTAGGACTCCAAAGCAGAAACCGAGTCTTGGACGTCTTTGGTCAATTATATTTGAGAAAAATTCTGCATTCCTCCAAATGAAGTCGTTTTATACTGAGAAATGTATTTTACGTCGAACTTTGGTCCATTTTTGTAAAGCTATAGCATTGGTCGATTTTCGTTCGTTTTGGTCCGCACGTCAGTCTTACCTCAAGTAGCATTCTTCAGGACCTATATTGTTCATGAAAGTTAAAATAACATGCTAGCAGTAGAGAATCAAACTAACACACTCTAAATTTTTTAATTTTGATGATTATGCATGTTGGATAAAAAGGGGAAAATAGAAATTATGAACACTTACCTTTGGATTTAAAAATTCGCCAGATGAAATTTTGGTGAAATGAAGTTTCGAAAAAACATAGGAGTCTTCTCTACTATCTTCTTGGCTTAGAACATGATTGTGGGATCAAATTTGTGACCAATTTTGTAAGTTTCTTTAGAGAAATTAGTTTATGAACACTTGATATTTTTTTCCAAATTGTGTATTTTATAGCCAAATCACATGCAAACTAACAGTTAGTATTTAATTTGGCAATAGTTAAGTGGGATTTATGGTTGAAGAAGTTTACAACACATAAAGAAAGGTGCTTACTCAAAATACACTGCAAGTTGGAAAAGCTCACTTTGGCAAGTCAAACTTTTTTATTTTAAAAAAATGAATTTCTAACCTTCATTTAATTTTTAAAAAATTGATTATTTAATTAAATAATTATATTAATTTATCTAATTAATTAATTTTAATTTAATCATAAATAATAATAAAATAATATTTCATTAATTAAACTTTTTAATTAATTTTAATATTATATTATTATTTCAATCACGTATCTAGATCAATCTATTTGACCTTATTCGAATCCATATTCAAATTCTTTATATTTAAATCTTATTTAAATATTTTTCTCTCTCAATTTGTAATCGTTAATATTATTAACGATTCATTTTCTCAACTAATTAGAACAATTCAAATTTTCGATCACTTTGTCTGAAGTTTAAATCCATAATGAGCTAGTAGAGGGATCTAATGGACCTACAAATCATGAGCTCCAACGATCCAAAATTAATCGACTAAATTCTTTTAACCAAGTTAATCAACATTTGTTAACTAATCGGGACTGTCCACTATAGCTCGTAGTTGTACTCTCCTAACTATAGATATATTTGTGTCCACCGATGTAACCATAATTAGTAAGCCGATCCTTCACAGATCGTTTGCAATTTTGGTTGGGTCAATTTACTGTTTTACCCTCGAGTTTACATCTTGTTCATTAAGCCTAAGTTGATCCTCTAATGAACAATTTGTTTAAGGTCCAACATATAAATCGAATCTCTCTCTAAGACCAATGAGAGAGCCGGACTCCTTTGTTCAAGACCTGAAGTCAGCACTTAAGGTAACAACCTATCTACTAACACAAAAAGTGAGCAGGAGTAAATTCTATCTTGCATCCTACGTTCTTAGCTATCCATATGGTCTTACCCCTGAAATTGAAGGTCTATTGGGTCCGTGCTAATGAACTGCCCTTACCTATGCAAATCTAAGGATAATCTCATGTGAACAAGAGTTCATAATTAGTTTAGGATTAAGGTCGAGTTACCTAGGTCAATAATAATCAAAATAGTTAGTTTTAATTAGTTAACAATGTTACAACGTAAATGTGACTATTTCATTGTCCAGTCTTACACAATCTCATTGCATAGGATGGCCCAACTCACATGTCTCTACATGAGTATCTTGAGATCACTTTGCTTGTACTAAATACAAAGTGGGTCGCATCCACAGTGTCTCCAAAACAAGGCGCCCAAACGTATTATTATACTATAGACCACTTAGACTATTACTCGAACTTGATCTTCGTTTATCTCTCTACATAAACTTAAGGCACTCATGCTATAGTCAAGGAACATTGTTTATTGGATTCTGAGTTTTTCATAAGTAAATCTCTCATCAATAACAATTTATTGAACAATACTTCAACAACAATTTTATTGAATCGAAAAAGTTAACATTTATAAATCACGAGTTTTTAGTTCATAAAATACAACGTACTCCCACTTGGATTAAGAATCTAGTAGTATGTTATACAAAATGTTGAGTTTGAATTGAGAAATATAGAATACAATAAACTAGGGCATACATAAGATACATACCCAATATTTGTATCTCAGTTGTCCTAGTTTACAAAACCTGTAATCCTAAATTAACTAGATGACTCCTAAACACTTTAGCTGCGGGGGCCTTTGTAAATGGACTAGCAAGATTGTCTGCTGAGGCAATTTGTGTGACTATCACATCTCCTCGATCTACAATCTCTCTAATGAGAAGCTACTTTTTCTCAATATGCTTTCCTCACTATGGCTTTAAGGTTCTTTGGAATTAGCAACTGTACCGTTGTTATAACCATATAACGTAATACGCAGATGGATATTTGGAACGACTTCTAAATCCGTTAAGAACTTCCTAAGCCATACTGATTCTTTCGCTGCTTCACAAGCAACTACATACTATGCTTCCATGGTGGAGTTAGCAATGTAACTTTGCTTGATGCTCCTCCATACTATAGCTCCTCTGTTTAGAGTGAACACTGATCCTGATGTTGATTTTCTAGAATCTTTATCAGTCTTAAAATCAGAATCAGTATATCCTGTAAAGATAAAATTCCCGCCTCAATAAGCAAGCATATAGTCTCTCGTTCTCTGAAGATACTTAAGGATATTCTTAACCACAATCTAGTGATCATGTCCAGGATTGGACTGATATTTGCTAACCTTCGACCTCGTCATCTAGTATGACGAGTTGAGTTTCATTTAAACCTAAGTAACGATCAGGTTGATGGATAATCCTCCAACTGCAGCGAGGCACTCTCAACTCTTGAGATGGATGTGATTGATCAAAGGTATTGGCTTTATCTGCTACTTTAGAAGATGGACAACCTTCATCAACAACTTTCGTTGATTTATTTGTAATTCCTTCAGAAATCTCATTCAATATTAGTTTACTGCGAGGTTGATGATTTCTGACGTGATCTTCCTCTAAGAATATGGCATTTGCTGATACAAATACTGTATTTTCTTGAGGATCATAAAATAGACCACTTTTTGTTTCTTTTGGGTAGCCTACAAATAGGCATACTTTTGAACGACGTTCTAATTTTTTAGGATTTTGCACCAACACATGTGTTGGACATTTCCATATCCTGAAGTGACGTAAACTACCTCATAGGGTGTTTCTGAAATACTTTTAGATGGAACATTGTTTAAAAAGTAGACAACGGTCTCTAACGCATGCCCCAAAAGAATTTAGGCAAATAAACAAAACCAGCATTGAGCGAACCATGTCTAACAAGATTCGATTTCTTCATTCTAATGTACCATTTTGCTGAGGTGTATTTAATGCAATGAGTTGTGATTTGATTCCAAATTCTATCAAATAGTCTTGAAATCTTAAATGCACATACTCACCACTTCGATATGATCGAAATGTCTTTATAGTTTTATCTAACTGGTTCTCAACCTCTAGCTTATATCCTTGAACTTTTTAAGGGTTTCAAACTTATGATGCATTAGGTAAACATAACCATATCTTGAATAATCATCTATAAAACTAATGAAATATTCATACCCTTCTCGTGCTTTAACATTCATAAGTCCACGAGTTCTAAAGGTTCTTTGGCTCTATAACCTTTTCCAGTAAAAGATCTTTTTGTCATTTTTTCAACAAGAGAAGACTCACAAGGTGGTAAGGAGTTGGCTTTCGACTGATTTAGATGACCACTCTTAACTAATCTCTCAATTTCTATTGAGATTTATGTAGCCTAATTTTAAGTGCCAAATATGTGCGTTAGAAGAAAACTTTTGATGTTTATTTTTAGTATAAACTGTTCTAAAATTTCTGTATTCAAAACAACATTTGCTTTAGTTGGTCTTAACATATATAAATTGTTTTCTTATTTAGCAGAACAATTTTGAACACATTACTAACAAACACTTCATTAATATGAAAAGTAACTTTATAATACTGTTCCAATAAACAAGAGAAAGATACAAGATCTCTTTTCATCTGATGAACAAGTAATATATTTTTCAGCAGAGTATATCTATCTCGAAAACATAACTTCATAATCCCCCACTGCTTCAACTAAGACTAGCTCTCATGTTTCAGCTTTGAGAGTTATCTCGACGTCTGCAAGATGTCTTCATGAACTACTTTCTTGAGAAAAAAAAAACAAACATTTTCCACCAAACAAGTTTTAACAACGAGTAAATCATATTTACCTTGCTTTGCTTTTTGAGCCCTCATTTCATAAAGGTACTTTGGCAATTACGTTTCTAGTGCCCATCTTGATTCTAGTGGTGACATTTACCTTTCTTTTCATTCTTCTTTTTTCCTTTATGAGCTGCATTTTTAATCTTCCCTTTTCCTTTCTTAGCAACTGGGATACTCTTTCACTTTAATGAAGAAGGACCAAATTTATCCTCTGAAGATGAACCTTTTAGAAATTTTCTAGAAGTAGTAACATTTACTTTTCCTTCCCTTCTTTTGACTTCAATAAAGATTGATAAATCTAAAGTTCATTCAACAGAGAAGTCAAGTTATATTGCATTTTGTTCATAATAGTAGTACTCCTGAACGGAAGAAACTCTTTGGAAGAGACTCCATAATAAAACTAACTTGACTTCTCTCATTGAAGATGAAGCCATTCATTTATGTTGTATTAAAATGGACAATCATATCCAGAATATGTTCTCTAACAGATGTCCCCTCCTTCATTCTGGAGGTATATTGTAATACCTCTACCTTTTTATTTAAAGTTGTATGTTGGAAAAGAAATGATGAAAATGGCATTTTGGTAATTTTGAGCAAAGAAAGGAAAAGAAAAGAAAAAGAGAGAGGAAAATTTGAAAATATAAGTATTATTATTATTATTATTATTATTATTATTATTATTTAATTGTTATTATTATTTAGTTAAAAAAAAAAAAAAGCAAATGGGAATTTTGAAGCTTGAGCCAAGAGGATAAAGAAGAAAGGGAAATTGAAAATTTTCCTTCTCCAATTTTTCTAATTGGATGGAATTTCTGTGGGTTTTGTCTTTAAATTAAGCTGAAGTGGGTAATTTTGAAAGAGGGGAAGAAAGCAATTTGAAGGGAAAAGGAGAAAACCCAAGAGAGAGAGAAAGATAAATCTTGTTTTTGAGAGTTTGAACATAGTGAAGGAAGGAACAAAATTGAGCGCAATCCGAAACCAAATTGAGTGAAATTTGTGTCTAAATTGTTTTGAAAATAGAGAGGAAGCTTAAGGGAGGCTCAATTCGAAGGACTTCGAAAAGAAAACCAAGAAAAATAGAGATTTTCGTCGTTGGAGCTAAAGAATACAGTTTTGAGTAGCTCAGAAATTTGAAGAAATTGAATGGGTTAGAGACTGAATTGAAGCTTCAAATTAAATGGTAATTAGCTTAATTAGAAGTTTCTCTTTGATTTCGTAAGAATTAATTTGATTAAAACGACTGGAAATAACGAATTGAGCTTCGGAGATTTTGTAGCAAGCTCGCCGAAAAAACAAAGCGGAAGAACATTCAGATTAAATTCTGGGGGATTAAGAGCAAATTGGACGATGAAATCTTAAGGTAAAGTTGTTCAAGTTGTGGGTAATTGATTGGTAATAGTTAGAACTCTTAATTTTCGCCGAAAAAAGATAATTTGGACGCCGAAGTCTCATCGGAATGCTCGCCGATTTTGGGTTCAATTTGGGAGAAATTGACCCAACTTCGGCGAGTCAATTCTCTCAATCTACTAACAATTAGAAGCTCTAACCTATGCCAAACGATTTCTACATGAGTCTATTTGCTTACCTCAAAACATTAGCTTCAAATTCCTCGTGGATAGCTCGAATTTGCTTCTGGAAGTCACGTTGCTCAGTTTTCCAGCGAGCTTAAAACAAAAAATTGCAGCTTTGATTTCTCCCTACACAGACCAAATTAACTCAATTCCTTTTACAGAACTCTAAATGAACTAATAATCTAGCTTACCTTCGAAAATTAGATCTTAATTCAGCCTGTAGATGGAGAATTTGATTTTCAAAGTTTCGGGTCCATTTTTTCATAATTTTTCAGCAACCCGAGCTCTTTTCCTTCAAATTCAGTGGTCTTTTTGGCTAAATTTCTTTAAATTGAGCTGTGCTTCAGCTTCCTCTCTCTTTTCTAAGCATTTTAGACACAAATTATGTCCAATTTGGTTGAGAATTGAACACAAAATCGTTACTTTTCCTCCAAGTGCTCAAAACAAAATTGCCCAGAATTTTCTGTTTCTTCCTCTCGGTTTTTCTTCCCTTTTTCCTTCAATTTCCTCTTCTTTTCATTCCAACATGATCACAAAGATGCTTAAGGATGAGGTTTCACCGAACACCCATCCAATTAAAGCAAATTTGAAGAGAAGGAAGCAAATTCGAACTTTTTTTTCCTTCTTTATCCTAATTCTCATGGCACACATTTTAAAAACAAAATTATCCCCCCTTTTAATTTTTTGATAAATCCAAAATAATTAAATAAATAAATTATAAAACAATTTCAATTTTTTTTTTCTTTTTCCCTATTCTTTTTCTTTCTCTTTTATCAACAGTTGATAAAAGAAATTGAAATTGTAAACCCTATGGATACGACCCACCTTGTGACGAATTTGAAGTTTCAAAATTGTAGAAAACTCGTCGAAAAACAGAGCATTGAAAATTTTTAGCTTGAATTTCCGTTCAATAAGAGCAAATTGGATGGCTAAAACTCGAGGTAATGTTGTTTAAGTTATGGGTAATTGATTGGTAATAGTTAGAATGTCCAATTTCGGCCAGAAAAAGAGTATTTTGTCGTTGTAGTGTTGTCGGAATTGTCACCGAAAAACTGGGCAAAATTGGGGATTTTCGAAAGGTTGAAGATTTTTAAGGTGACCATCATTGTATGTCCGTCATTAAAAGTCTACAGTCATTGTTTGTCCGTCATTAATACCCAAGGACATAATGGGTAATTTAAGGAACCTAATTAGTATATTATTCTTAAATACCCATTTTACCCTTTATTAAGGAGCAAACTAAAGGGAAATTTAGTGTTTTTAACCTAAGAACGGGATTTATTTATCGGCTTGGATTAATACGTCGATTTTGGACAATTTTAAGCAAATTTGACGATCGGAGAAGTTTATGAACCAAGAATGTTCCATCAAGTTTGTGAGTGCCTTATAATTTTAAAATGTGATTTTAAAGCATGTATAGTATTGAATTACTTTAAAGTATTTCTGAGTTTATACGTTTTATGTGATAAGTTTCTTAAGAGAAACGTATTGAATGTTTATGATACTTCAGGCAAAAAATGTGTTATGTAAAGATTAGATACATGATTATGATTTTACATATGCTAGTAAGCATGATTTGATGTGTTAGAAGGCCGAAGATGTTATGATATTATTTTCACGTTTTACGAGATTTGAGTAGAGAATGATTTAATCATGCCTTAGAATTTCTAAATGAAATTCTTTATATGATATTTCTGTATGATTTGAATGGTTCCAGTTTCATAAGTATTTCCTAATGAATACTTTAGCCAAAGGTATTTAATTACTATTTCAGTGATTTATGAGAAATTTCAGTACAAGCATGTGTAATCATGATCGAGCCTTAGGCTAGTATACTAAGTGTGCACACTAGAGTATTTCGCTGTCATGAGTGCTTGGTTCACCCCACCATGGTAAAGACGTTGTGAGGGGTAGCTCTGCTACAACGTAGATAGCGCTGTCGTGAGTGTTGAGTTTGCTCCTACGACAATGACGTTACTAATGTTGGCCCCACAACAACGTAGATTTCGCTGTAGTAAGTACTGGGTTCACCCTATTACGACAAATACATTATAGATGCTAGCCCAACTATAATTTAGTAGCCCAACTTTGTTGGTACTGATCTCACCACGACGTTGTTATCGTTGTCGTTAGTTTTCAAATGACACCACTACAACAAAGATGTTGAGAGTGCTGGATTTTCCCCACTACAGCGTATTTAGATGATACACATGGCTTTTAAAAAGTTTTTAGTTACAGATTACTTGCAAAAGCATTCAATTGCGCATTGCTTTATGAAAGCTTTAGAAACACAATGCTTTGTAAAGTTTACGATATGTTTCAGCAGTATAATATTTATGTATTTCTAAAGATGTGATTTCTAAAATATGTTATCTAAAGTATTTCCAAGTTTACGAATTATTTCTAAACTATGTTGTATATAAATTGTTACTCATTGGGTATTAGCTTATTCTTTCAAATGTTTTCTCAATTTTTAGGTAGAGATCGTGATTCCCATACCTGACCTATTGCTGCCTGTCTGCTGTCAAAATTTGAGTTATGTTTAGGTCATAATCACGACTCTTTATATATATGTTTTTGTCTGTAAACTTTTATCAGTTATTTTTGCTGTAAGTTTCTCATAGTAAGATAAGTAAGCCATCAGTGAGTGTCGTTAAGTTAGGAACGTTACTTACGGGCTTGATGGCATCTCTTAGGCTAAGAGTAAAGGGTCTTGGAGAGGGTGTGACAACTTGGTATCAGAGTAAGAGTTTTTGAGAGACTTGGTATCAGATCCTACCCAAGCTCAGTTTGAAGGAGAATCTAGTACCTCAAGAGAACAGTCTGATAGAGAAGATATGATGTTTTCCAGATTTGCTTAACGGTTGAAAGAATCGATTGGATCAGTGTCAATTGATCTAGAGTAAAGTATGGAATAGAACGACTCAAAAGCCTGGGTGCAACAGTCTTTGCGGGTTCGACTGACCTAGCTGATGCAGAGACATGGCTGAATTTGTTAGAGAAATGTTTTAACTTAATGGATTGTCCTGAAGGAAGGAAAGTCAGATTGGCAATGTTTCTGCTACAAAAAGAAGCAGAGAGTTGGTGGAAATCCATTGTGTCTCGTAGAGGAGTTAGTAGTATGATGGACTGGAAGACCTTCAAAAAGTTATTTGAAGATAAGTACTATCCCTGTACTTACTGCGAAGCAAAGAAAGAGGAATTTCTAAAATTGGTGCAAGGTTCATTGTAAGTAGCGGATTATAAATAGAAGTATACCGAGTTATCTAGGTATGCTCACACAATAGTGGCTTCTAAGAGTGATAGACGTAGAAGATTTGAAAGAGGTTTTCGGAAGTAGATTCATACCCTAGTGACAACAATAGCAAAGAGGATAGGTTTTTCACAAGTTGTTGAAACAACTATGTGAGTTGAATAGAGTTTAGAGGAAGGAAGACTTGACACGGGGCCTAGTCGAGCTATTTCTATAACTAGTGGTTTTCGTGGACGAGATCAGAGACGATTCAGTCCTAGTGTTTCAGGAAGAAGGAATTTTAAATCTCGATCTCCTAGTGAGTCTTACAAAGAAGACAGTATAGGGAGCGCATTTGTTAGACAGTCAGAAAACTTCAAGTCGATCGACTAGACAATCGACAGGGCAAGATTCGGTACATGTTCCGTGTAAAGAAATATATGTAGTAGTTGTGGTAAAGCTCACAGAGGATTGTGTTTAGCAGGAGAGGATGTTTGTTATCACTACAAGCAACTCGGTCATTTCAGAAGAGATTGTCCACATATGAGATTAGGTACTTAGGAAGGGCGACAAGTCCAGTCACAGACAGTAAGCCAACCAAAATTTTAAGGGGTAAGAAGTGGAAGCTCTAGTGATGTCAAACATAAAGGGGTTGCAAGACGACCTCGTCAGCAAGGGAGGGTGTTTGCCACGACACAGCAGGAAGCAAAGAATGCACGAATGTCACCGGTATATTACTTGTTTGTTATTTACCTGCTTATGTTTTATTAGATCCTGGAGGTACACATTCATTTGTTTTAGCATGTTTATGAGTCAATTGAGAAGAATGATAGAGTCACTACCAAATGATTTAATTATTTCTACCCCAGTTGGTGATGTCGTATTGGTTAGTGAAGTGATTAGAGATTGTGAAGTACTAATAGAAGATGTCACAATGTATGTAGATTTGATACCTGTTGATTTACAAGAATTAGATGTGATCCTTGGCATCAATTTTCTATTTATGAATCATGCTACTATGAATTGCCACAGAAAAGAAGTAACTTTTCGAAAACAAGGATCAACAGAAGTGGTTTTCAGAGGAGGAAGGAAACTTGTTCCGTCATGTCTGATTTCAGAACTCAATGCTGCAAAGATGTTGACGAAAGGTTGTACATCTTATCTTGCACACATAGTAGAAATAGAGAGAGAAAATCTGAAACTTGAAGATGTTCCTATGGTGAGAGAATTTTTAGATGTTTTTCTCGTTGATTTATCAGGATTACCACCGGACAGAGAGATTGAGTTTATTGATCTTTCTCCTGAATCAGCGCCTATTTCTCAGACACCGTACATAATGGCCCCGAGTGAGTTGAAAGAATTAAAGACACAATTGCAAGAGTTAGTTAACAAGGGATATAATTAACAAGGGATATATTAGACGTAGTGTATCACCTTGGGGATCTCCAGTATTATTTGTCAAGACGAAAGATGGCACACTACGATTGTGCATAGACTACAGACAGTTGAACAAGGTCACAATACGTAATAAGCATCCTTTACCTCGTATCGATGATCTGTTTGACCAGTTTAGAGGAGCATCAATGTTCTGATATTCTAAAACAACATTCAGGACAAGATACAGACATTATGAGTTTCGACTAATGCCATTCGATTTAACAAATGCACCAGCGATTTTCATGGATCTCATGAACAAGATTTTCCATGAATACTTAGATCAATTTGTGATAGTATTTATTGATGATATACTGGTGTATTTTAGTGACCAAAGAACTCGTGAGAAGCCTTTGAGAGCAGTGTTACAGACATTACGAGATAAGCAGTTGAATTCCAAGTTCAGTAAATGTGAATTCTTGCTTGATCAAGTAATGTTTCTACAGAACAGTGTTAGCTGATGAAGTTATTGTTAATTCACAGAAAACAAAAGCTATTTTTAAATGGGAAAGACCTACTACTACAACGAAAGTATGTAGTTTCCTTGGTTTAGCAGGATACTACAGACGATTTGTGGAAGATTTTTCTAGAATAGTATTACCATTGACGTCGTTGATCGAGAAAAATGCTAAATTTGAGTGGTCAGAAATGTGCAAATAGAGTTTTCAGAAACTTAAAAGAGATTTACAACGGCACCTATTCCGACACTTCCAGTATCAGGGAAAGAGTTTGAAATCTACTGTGATGCATCTAGACAAGGTTTAGGTTGTGTGCTGATGCAAGAAGGTAAGGTGATTGTTTATGCTTCAAGACAATTAAAGAAGCATGAATGCAATAATCCTACCTATGACTTAGAGTTGGCAGCTGTTGTTTTAGCATTGAAAATCTGTAGACATTGTTTGTTTGTTGAAAATTGCCATATTTTCACTCATCACAAGAGTTTAAAGTATATATTTGATTGGAAGGAATTAAATATGAGACAAAGAATATGGCTCCATCTGATTAAAGATTATGACTATTCTATAGAATACCACCCAGAAAAAGCTAATGCGGTAGCATACGCACTAAGTAGGAAGTCCAGACTTCCTAAGGATGTCATGTGTGGTAAGAAGGTGATTTTGCTAAATGAGTTGAGAAGTTCTAAAGCAGCTATAGTAGCAAAAAGATCAGAAAGTTTGTTTGCCAAATTTCAAGTTCGGTCTTCATTAGTAACATATATTGTGAAGAGACAGTCAAAAGATGCCCATTTCCAAAGGTTGTTTAAGAAGTCCAAGCAAAGTAATAGAGTAGAGTTTGAATTGAGATATGACGGTGCTTTTATTAAGTAAGGAAGGTTGTGTGTTCCCAGATGGTACCAAAATGTAAAGAACTTTGAAGAAAACGTATTGGTGGCATGGAAGGAAACGAGAGATTGCAGAGTATGTTGATAGATGTCTGATCTATCAACAAGTTAAACCAGTACGCTAGAGACTAGGAGGACATCTAAATCCACTCCCAATACTTTAATGGAAGTGGGAACATATTACTATGAATTTCTTATTTGGAATACCCTGTACATCTAATGGTTTTGATTGAATCTGGATGATTATTGATAGACTCAGAAAGACAACACGACTTATAGTGATTAAAAAAACATTTACGCTAGATCAACTAGCTAAGCTTTATGTTGACAGAATTGTGAGTCAATACGGAGTTCCAATATCGATACTGTCAGACAGATATTCGAGATTTACATCAAACTTTTGGCCAAGTTTGGAAAAGACACTGGGAGCTAAGTTACGATTTAGTACAACTTTTCATCCTCAAACAGATGGACAATCAGAGAGAACCATTCAGAGCATGTGTTTTACAGTTTAAAGGCAATTGGGATACTCACTTATCACTGATGGGGTTTGCTTACAATAATAGTTATCATTCCAGTATTGGAATGGCACCATATGAGGCATTATATGGTAAACTTTGCAGAAATACAGTATGTTGGAATGAGGTAGGTGAACGAAAATTTATTGGTCCTAAGTTAGTCCAAGTTACGACAGATAATGGAAATTAATTAGAGAAAATATAAAAACAACTCAAGATCGTCAGAAAAGCTATGCTGACGTATGACGGAAAGATTTAGAGTTCGAAGTTAAAGATAGAGTTTTCTTGAAGTAATTTCAATGGAAAGGTGTCCTTCGATTTGGACGAAAAGTTAAGTTAAGTCCAAGATACATTGGACCTTACCAGATTATGAGAAGAGTAGGACCAATAGTCTCTCGCCCTGAGTTACCAGCAGAACATGCAAGAATACTTGATGTTTTCCATGTGTCTATGTTAAGAAATTATGTTCAGGATCCTTCACATTTGTTACCAGAGCAACCAGTTGAGCTAAGGGAAAATTTTTCTTACGAAGAAGAATAGATCAAGATTCTTGACAGGAAAGAACAAGTATTAAGAAATAAGACAATTTCGCTTGTGAAATTTCTTTGGAGACATCAAGGAGTGGAAGAAGTGACATGGAAAACAGAAGATCAGATCAGAAGCTAGTACTCGTTTTTGTTCGAATAAGTATTTCATAATTTTGAAGACAAAATTGGACGGCCAAAACTTGAGGTAATGTTGTTTAAGCTTTTGGTAATTGATTAGTAATAGTTAGAACGTCCAATATTTGCCAAAAAAGAGTATTTTGTCATCGGAGTATCGCAGAAATTGTCATAAAAAATTGGGAAAAATCGGACATTTTTGAAAGATTGGGAGTCCATTTTATACCTATAAATGCATTTTAGGCTGAACTCTGGTCCATTTTTTTGAAAGCTATAACACTGGTTGATTATCGTCTGTTTTTGTCTGCACGTTAGTCCTACATCAAGTAGAACTCTTCGTGACCTATATAGTTCATGCAAATGTGTCAAATACATGTTTATGGACACGAACACGTGTTTCTAAGCCAAGAATCTCTAAAGTACGGGGTGTAGGATGTAAATACCACAGAGAAATTATTCGTGGTCACTTTGGACCCCAAAGTAGAAACCAAGTCTCAGACGTCTTTGGTCTATTATTTTCGGGAAAAAGTTAGACGTTCCTCCAAATGAGCACGTTTTATACCTAGAAATGCATTTTATACCAAACTTTGGTCCATTTTCAAAAGCTATAGCACTGGTCGATTTTCGTTCGTTGTTGTCCGCACGTTATTTCTACCTCAAGTAGCACTCATCACGACCTATATAATTCATGCAAATGTGTCAGAGACATGCATAGGGTCATGGACATGCGTTTCTTAGCCAAGATTTCGTGAACTACAGTGTGTAGGGAAAAAATACCAAAGAAAAATTGTTAAATAATACTTTGAAACCTAAAGTAGAAACCGAGTCTGGGTGTCTTTGGTCAATTATTTTTGGGAAAAAACTTGAACATTACTCACATGACCCGTTTTGTACCTAGAAATGGATTTTAGACAAAACATTGGTCCATTTTTCGTAAGCTATAGCACTGGTTAATCTTCGTCCGTTTTGGTCCGTACGTTTGTCCTACGTCATGTAGCAATTTTTGCAACTTATATATTTCATGCAAATGTGTCATAGATATGTTTAGGTATATGGACGCGTGGTTCTGAGCCACTACGCGGTGTTGAAAGAAAATATCAAGGAAAAATCGTTGGAGGTCACCTTGGACCCCAAAGCAGAAATCGAGTTAGGGACGTGTTTTGTCAATTATGTTTCTAAAAATTTTCAACATTCCTCCAAATGAAATCGTTTATACCAAGAAATGCAATGTTAATACCCGACTTTTTGTATTTAAGTTGTTGTAAATTTATTAATAAAATATTGGAGAGTAATTTAGTAATTTTGATAAAGGATATTTTAGTAATTTTGTTTAAGAATTGGAAAAAAATAATTTTGTAGTTTTGATTAAAAAAAAAAAAGAAAGAAAGAAAGAAAGAAAAAGAATAGGAAAAAGAAAAAAAAGAAATTGAAATTGATTGATTTATTTTACGATTTAAAAAAAAAAGGAAAATTGATTTTTTTTAAAATGTGTGCCTTGAAGATGAGGATGGATGAGAAAAGGGAAATTTAATAT
>JBBPDJ010000021.1:8962089-8986122 GCA_037974625.1 Cucumis cinereus
ATATCCTCTACCAATAATATTCTTCGTCACCTGATCCTGAAACAAGCAATAACCAGGAAAGAACAAGACAACACAATAAAGATCGTGAGTAAGTTGGCTTAGAGAAATTAAATTAAAGAACAGGTTAGGCAAATGTAATATGGAAGACAAAGACAAAGATGAGGTAAGTGGAATAGTGCCAGACCCAAGAACAGAGGATGAGAAACCATCTGCGAAAGTAACAAAGGGGAAAAACGCAGTGGACAATGGTTTAGAAAATAAGTGAGAGTTACCTGTCATATGGGTTGTGGCACCAGAGTCTATGACCCATTTGGTAGAGGATGTAAGGAGACATTTGGTATTACCTGTGTCGACAGTGGAGGCAATAGGAGCAGAGGAAGATGACCCTTGCAATGAATCTTGGTAGACCTGAAATTTGGCAAACTCATCTGCAGATATAGTTACTGACCGCTCTGTCATATCATTCGTAGAGGTTACCTGAGCATGCTGAGAACGTTAAGTATTCTTATACAACAACTTTCGACAATCACGTTTCAAATGACCGGGCTTACAACAGTAGTTACACACAATTTATGTAGAATCAGATTTGCGTTGATCAAAACTATTCCTCTGAAGGTATAGTTTTTGCTAACAAGAACGCTACTGGATTGAGAAATAGAAGTACGCACAGAAGATTGAGAGCTTTCAATACGAATGACACGATTGAATGCATCGTCTAACGATGAAATTTTAGAGTCGAACAAAATCTGTGCCTTGGCCATTCCAAATTCAATGGAGATGCCATGCAAATAGATCATAACAGCCATCTTTCCGCATTGAGCTTGTTGTATTGTAATATCTGCACTGAAGGGTAATAACAAAGCAAGCTCGGTAGCTATCCTCTTAAGGCGCACAAAGTAGCTAGTAAACGATTCAGCCTTTTGATCGACACGGAAGAACTGCATACAAACATCAAACATTCTATGGACTTGTTCTTTATCCGAATATAGGAACTCTAAAAATGCCAAAAGTTCCTTAACAGACTCACAATGATCAACTAATCCAATGACCTCATTGTCAATGGAATTTTTATCTGAAGATAAAGACGGGCGTCATCGAGAAGTCAGTCCTACTTTTGCTTCGCATCAGTGGGGGGATCTTCAGTCATATGGTCATCCATATCAGTACTGCACAAATAGAAGAGGATTGGTTGACGCCAATCATAATAATTAGATCAATTCAATTTATGTTCGGTTATCTTGGACGATAAGGGAATGACATTCGATACCACCAATTTCTTTATCTCATCCATATGAACAATGATTAGATTGCACACACAAACAAAATAAACCAAACTCAACCAAACTTCATAGGCTGGCCGGAAAACAAATTTCGAGACAAGCTTAGAAGACAAAAGTGAAAAAAAAGGTCCTACGCGCCTCCACGTGTCGGCGCGTAAGCTTTACGCGTGGCTATTTTCAGCGGATTTCGAGACCAGACGACGACGGACAGTGACGATACTTCCTCTCAGATGGATGGTGTCGATAAACGACCACTTGAAGATGACCTTAAAGTTTAACCGTAAGGAGAACGAAGCCGTCACATGAATATTTTCCTCAAACCCTAAACTTTTCCCCAAACTCTAAATAAAACCTGGCTCCGATACCATGTAGATAAGTAATTCGAGAGAAAAGTATTTCTATATCACATAAAGTCATAGTACATATACATATATATAGAGAATGTAGAAACCCTAGATGGTGTGTAAAATTACAATTAAGGGCCTATATATTATAACAGTCACCATGTTTCCAAGAAATTGAATGGGAAAAATTTCAGAAGTGAACCTGGATTTGCGCCTCTGTAACTTCTTTTCAACCTTTCTGCAAGATGCACTAACGTCTCCATAGCCTCACACTCTTACATTTCAACACGTTCTGCCACATCAATATTTAATCCATGAAGGAATCTGGCCATAGTGTTCTCTTCATCCTCATCCTCATCCAATCTTTCCATCAACATCTCAATCTTCTTGTAATAATCATCTACACTCTTACTCCCTTGGCGTAATGCCTAAAGTTGTTGTGCACAATCTCTCAAGTAATGTTTTGGCACAAACCAACTCTTCATGAGCTCTCTCAAATCGATCCACGTCTCTACTAGACCCTCATGTCGCCTCTTTCTCTTAGAACATACCTTATCCCACCATGTTTGTGCATAGTCCTTAAATGTGTGATGAAGATAGTTACCTTTTTCTCTTTAGGGAGATCATTACCACGAAAGATATGTTTTGCCTCATGTTCTCATTGGAAGAAGTGTTCAGGATTCGATGTACCATGAAATTTTGGAAATTTAACTTTTATGTTTCCAAAACCCCGATCTCCATGGTTGTTTTCTCTTCTACCTTGCGACCTCCTACTATGAAAACCTCCCCTTTCTCTCGGGCCATGTCGCTCCCCTCTCCTAGGCTCATCTATAACAAGATCAGAGTCAGATTCATTTTGCTCTGATTCTTCGTCCTCCTCAAAATCCCTCACAACTTGTCTCATTATTTCATGTCTTTGCCTAGCCTGAAACCTTTGTTCTATTCTTTCCAACCTTGCATTGAGTAAGGCTTTAGGCACTGTATGACTTCCTCATTTAATCCTCCTTGTAAATCTCCCTATTGAACACCTTCTACCTGCCATTGCTGCAAAATAGAAATAAGTGAAAGAAAAGTGGACCTCACAATCACTCCTTCACGTGTTTTCCCTCGTTAGATGATGTTCACTCGTGTTTACACTCAAATTGTATCTCTTCCACAAATATGAACTCTTTGGGTGATAGCCAAGATATTGCAACCAAGTTCAGAAGAGTAAACCAAGCAAGAATGCCTATAAAGTGTCCAACACAAGCAAAGAACTAGTTGAATGCAACAAAAGCAAAAACTAGAAATCAAGAACATAATGTTCGAGATTCAACAAACTAGACAAGAAATGATAAAAAATATAATATTTAGAATAAGAACCTAATATTCAAAATTCAAGAATTATGCAAGATGAATAAAGAAAAGCAACCAACTAGACAAAATAATGATAAAAATAAACAAAGAATTAAGAATAAAATCCAACGATACTAATTTTACCCAAAACTCAATTTAAAAACTCAACCAATTGTCTTTAAAAACTATTAATTTGCTTATAAAAGTTAAGCAGCTTAAAACCTATGAAAATTCATCAGCTTAATTGACGTGTCTGCTTCAATGCTTCAATGCTTCAGCAGCAAAAACGTCGCCCTCAACTTTGATTTTTTTTACGTTTGCGGAAACTTTCCTTTTTCATTTTTTTCCTTCTTCTTCCTCCTCGGCAAGTAGTAAACTTTCTCTTTTTTTTTCTTTCTTAAAGCAGTAAAGATTTCTTTCTTTTTTTTTTCTAAATCAAACAAGAACGAAACAAATTAAAAACAAGATTCAAACAAGAAAAACCATTAAACATATACTCAATCTAGAGTCTAGGCTTTAATACCAAATGATATGAAAACCCTCGAATTTGTAAATTAGGAACTTAATTAACAAGCCCCTAATAACAAGTTCTAAAATCCCCATATCAATTTGACAAAAACCTTAGGGATGGATTAGCCTTTGATCGAAGACCAAGAGATAAGGAGAACTAATTTCTCACTCCAAGTTCGAACAATCCACAAGCAAGGTGATCAAACTTACCTGAATGTTCTTGGCTTGCAACCCTAAAACAAGAATTGCAAAAGATGGCGATGAGACTCTGTCATCTACCAAAGAATTTTAATTCATAGAAAACCCTAAAAACTTCAATTAAAAAAACTACCTAAAACAACCTAAAGGCGAGGCTTAAATAGCCTCCCAATAAAATCCTAATTCATTGGAAAAAGACTAAATTATCCCTTTTTAAACATTATTAAATAAAGTCTATTTAATAATTTGATTCTTGTGTGGATCATATCAACTAATACGATCAATTGTTTGTTAATTATTTCAGTATGTCTTCCTTTATCAATGCACTGCTTAAGAAACGAAAAATTAACTAGAAAAAATTATGCAACGTGGTTGAATGTTCTTCGGCCCTTGCTCGTAATGCATTCCAAGTTGTTAAGGATTCATACAACCGATGGACAAAGGTCAATGACGAGACCCGAGCCTATATCTTAGCAAGTCTATCTGACGTTCTTGCTAAGAAACTTGAAGTTGTGATCACTCCTCGTGAGATCATGGCGACCCTCTAGAAGATGTTTGGACAACCATCCTCAGAGATCCAGCATGAGGCTATTAAGTACGTTTATAATGTGCACATGAAAGAAGGCTAATCTGTCAGAGAAAATGTTCTTGACACGATAGTCTACTTTAATGTTGCTGAGATGAACAATGTAGTCATTGACAAACAAATTTAGGTGCCATTTATTCTGAAGTCTCTTTCAAATAATTTCCTTCAATTATGCATTAATGTCGTTATGACTAAAATAGAATACACTTTGACTATTCTCCTGAATGAGTTAGAGACTTACCCGTCTCTTATGAAAAGTAAGGGACAGGTACAAAGAGATGCCAATGTTACCTATTCCAAGAAGTTTCATAAGGGTTCATCCTCTAGAACTAAGTCTGTTCCACCATCTTCTGGTTCTAAAAAGATCCAGAAAAAGAAAGGAGGAAAGAGAAAGTCTCCCGCTGCTGGAAAATGCAAGGGCAAGTGTTTTTACTGTAATTTGGATAGTCACTGGAAATGCAGATGCCCTAAATACCTTGTTGAAAAGAAGAAGGAAAATGAAGGTAAATATGATTTACTTGGTCTAGAATCTTATTTAGTGGAAAATAATCATAATGTCGAGATACTTAATTTAGGAGCCACTAATCATGTATGTTCTTCTTTTACAAGGAATTAGTTCCTTCCAGTAGCTTGAGGATGGTGAAATGACACTCAAGGTTGGAATGGAAGATGTCACTTCAGCTCGTGGAGTAGAAGCGACGAAGTCGTTTTTTAGAAATAGATACCTAAGATAAAAAGGATCCTTGTATGTATTTCTTGTGTAATTGAACATAAGTACTCAATTTTCCTTTTATCTAGTGAAGTGTTCATTACAAAAAACAAAAATGGTGTACTTGTATGGTCAACTAAATTAGAAAAACAACTTTTATGTGTTAAGACCAACTAAAGCAAAAACACTTTTAAATCATGAGATGTTTAAAACTATTACTACTCAAACTAAAAGGAAATTAATTTCTCCAAGTAACAATAATTATCTTTGACATTTAAGATTATGCCACGTAAATCTCGATCAGACCGGGAGATTGGTCAAGAATGAACTTCTAAGCGAGTTAGAGGATGATTCATTACCTCCATGTGAATTCGATCTTGAAGGAAAAATGACTAAAAAATATTTTAGTAGAAAATATAATAAACCTTAATAGCTTTTACATTCAGACCTTTGTAGTCTGATGAATGTAAAGCACGAAAAGGGTACGAATACTTCATCACCCTTGCATGTAAATAAGTCCACATTCTCATAGTAATCACATAATTATCATATATCACAAATTCTCATGATAATCCACAATCCAACACATCACATACTCAGTAGAAAGATCTTACTAGCAGTCGAGGATTTTGTAGTAAACCTCTAACCTCAAGATTTAAATCTAAGCAAAATATTAATTGGCTTGAAATAGATTTTCCAAATCAACCTAAACATAAGCACACATATTATCAAATTTACCACAATACTGTCAAATTAAGATTTCAACTTAAATCCTTTAAATACTTACCAAAATGTCGTCGGAAACCAATTCCGACCTTGCTGGATAGTCCACTAACTTACCAAAATTTTTCTCTGTAAAATTCTCTAATTCCCAAATTCAAGATTGGTTTAAAAAACCAATCAATCTCAATCTCAGAGAATAAGGAGGTTTCCTGTTGGTGGTGTTCCAGTTTCTGATCTCAGTCCAAAGGTGTTTTGTAGATTCTGAGTCGCCAACAAAAGTAAGTTTCGTTGTCTTTTAATCTACATATTAAAAGGCATGCTTAACCAATTTTGTTATAGTGGGTTAATTTTTATTTCAAAATTGGTTATGTATAATTTAAGGGAATTAAATTCCAATAAATTTTACATAATTCATGTTAAATTACCTAAAATTCAGGATGTCACAAAAACTCATCCTCGGTGAATCCATTTTTCACGTATTTCCTCTCTCGTTGAATCACGAACAATCACGAACCTCTACTTGAACATAAAAAACTTCTTTGATCTAGGACACCACCACAAAAGGCTTCCTCGTAAAGATAAATATGTAAAATTGTGTGAGATGATGTGTCCTTTGAGAAGTATAACAATGTGTCAAATGCCCCTGCACTTTCCTCAAACCATGTGTTGCATATTCTATATATAGGACTATCATTCTTTAAAATTTTCAGACATTTCATAGACAAAACACAAAAATGTGGTATGATTCTAACAACAATTGTAACTCATATGAGTACTCCATCGGTGATGAGTGGAAGCGCACATGTCAAGTAATAGTATAGAAAATGATCTAAGATATCAAATATCGTTCCACAGGAGATCAAATTACGATTCATAATTGCTTAGATATTCAAGAATTTCTTCAACTTTATTTAAGGATTCAACTTCAAGTTTTGATTTTAATTTTGAATACAACAAGAAATATAAAAATACTTGTTAAAATTCAAAAGATAAAGTGTTCTAGGGCGTTGGTTTTATTAAATCATGCTTAAGTTAATCATGAAATCTTGTACAATCATCATACTTAAGTCTACAAACACAAATCCAAATCATTTTCTCAAAAACATTATTTTCTCATACAACCTAACTTATAACTAATCACTTGAAACCCATTTAGGAAACATGACATTCAACAAAGTCATTAACAACTTTCGTTATTAATTTAATGTTATAGATTCAATTAAACAAAATATCAATTGAACATTTAAACTAACATTCATTCATTGAGGTCACTTAATAATAAATAAAGCACAATAGCATTAAAAACCATGAAGTTTAGCAATATCCATGAAAACTCTAAACATTATTTTAAATCCATTAGTTATTACATCAACACTCTAAAACTTGAGAGTTTAGCTATTCATGGCACTCAAGGACATACTTTCACACAAATTTGCGAGCATTAAATTAGAGAAAAGATAATCAACTAGGAAAACTCTACTGTCTTATTGCTTTCCTTTTAATGGAACCTGCCAATTTTTCTCTTGGTCAGCACTCAGGATCTCGAATGGTCTCCAAAATTAATTCTTCACACTTTTCTAACTTTTGTAGGGTTAATTCTCATTTTCAGAGCTCTGAATTTCAGGTCTTGATTGCTGAAGCAATCCTTAAATATATAGAAGATCTAAACTTGGTCTCCAAGAAATGCCCAAAAATGATAGAAATTTAAATCAGGAAAGTTTGGTGTCACGATGCTATTTGTGTTTCAACCCTTGGTCGTCGTTCCTTGTTGAAGCCTTATGCTACGCTAGATGCTCTCGTTTTGTCCCAAAAATCAACCTTCTTGGTCTTTTGCGCCAAAGGGTAGCAATTGCCTAGCGTCATGGTGCTGCTCTATTTTTAGGTTTTTCATCATTTTCATCACTTTTTCATCTGGTTTTGGCTTAGTTTAGTTCTTTTGACTCCAAATGCTCGTTTTCTTATTACCTCACTAAAAAGCATCAACAAACACATTAAATATACTATAAAAAAACTCTAATTAAGAAACAAAAAACACAAATTTCATGCATGTTCCAATCGACTTTACGTGGACGTGAAGTTCAAAACTATAGAGCCCACCAACTCCTGCAACAACAATAGAGTCTGCCACGAATGGCTCTTTGTACTCTGCTGCACTCGAGGATATTTCAACCTTCCACAAGGAGTCTCCCCACATTCCATCAATCACTCCATCTCTAATGGAGCCATCTCATTCACAACCAAATGCAAACAAGACGTCCTGTAATTTCCGACCTTTTATTTAAGATGTTTGTGTAAATAAATACTAATAAAATAGTAGAAGGGCATTTTAGTAATTTTTTATAGTGGTATTTGAGTAATTTAGTTTAAGAAATGGTAAAAAGTTAAATTCGTAGTTTTGTTTTAAAAAATATATTTTATAAAAGAAACAGAAAAAGAAAAAGAAAAGAAAAGAGAGAAGAAAAAGAAAAAAGAAAAATGATTTTTTTAAAAAAATTATTATTATTATTATTATTAATATTATTATTAATTAAAAGCTATATTTATCATGTTTAAAAAAAAGGAAAATATTTTAAACAGTGTGACGAGGAAGGGAAAAGGAAATTGAAATTAGATTGATTTTTTTAATCCAATATGTGTAATTGGATGGAGGGATCGGTGGGGAGATGTATTAAATACATCCCCATCAGCTGAATTAAGGAAGAAGAAGAGAAGAAAGTAATTAAAGAAAAAAAGGGAAACCCGAGTTATTAAAAAAATTTTGGGCATTTGAAGTTTGAAAACAGTGGAGAAAAGGATGAAACTCGAGTTCAATTCTCAACCAATTTGGACGAAATTTGTGTAGAAAATAGAGAGGAAGCTGATGGACAGCTCAATTTGAAAAAAATTGACCGAAAAATCAAGAAAAACGGTGAAGAACACCTTCGGGTAGCTGGAAAAACAGTGACGAAAAAACAGTCTGGCGAGAAATTGAAGTGCTTAGAGGCTAATTTAGAGCATCAAATTTTGAGGAAAGCTAATTTTAGAAGCTCATTGTTAGTTTTGTAAAAGGAATTTAATTAATTTTAATCGTAGAAGGAGAATTTGAAGTTTGAATTTTATTGTACAAGCTTGTCGAAAAACAGAGGAAGCAAAGTTTCGGAGCTAAATCCGAGAGATTCAAAGGGAATTTGACTGCCAAAACTTGAGGTAATGTAGTTTAAGTCATGGGTAATTGATTGATAATAGTTAGAACGTCCAATTTTGGCTAGAAAAGGAGAATTTTATTGTCGGAGTGTCGTTGGAGTTGTTGCCGAAAAACTGGAAAAAATTGGAGAAAAATTGGAGGTTGAAGATGAAGTTCTAATCTTTGACCATCATTAAATGTCCATCATAAAAAGGTTGTCACTATTTGTCCGTCATAGAAGCTCAAAAGACAGATTTCTTTATTACCTTAGCCCGATTAATATGTAATTTGTTAAATGCCCATTTTATCCTTCTTTAAAAAGCTAAATAAGGGGAGAATTTTGAAATTAAAGGAAATTCATATTTTCCCGAGAATTGAGCCGATTAATTTAATGCGTCGATTTTGGATAATTTTGCAGGAGAATTAACTATCGGGAAAATTACGAACCAAGGACGATCCGACAAGTTTGTAAGTGATTTATTATTTTATTAATATTATATTATTATTATTATTAAAATAATACCGAAATGGCACGTTTTATGAGAAATTGTGTTAAATTCGAAAAAATTCAGAAAAATCATTTTCTTCATGATTTTAAACATACTTTCTTATGGTAAATTGTTTTATTCATAATTCATGCATTAAGTGGTCATTTCGAGTATTTGAATATTATATTATTATTTTTACACGATGTACGAG
The DNA here is from genome assembly GCA_037974625.1 of Cucumis cinereus. NCBI lineage: Eukaryota > Viridiplantae > Streptophyta > Magnoliopsida > Cucurbitales > Cucurbitaceae > Cucumis > Cucumis cinereus. The sequence goes on from JBBPDJ010000021.1 coordinate 8,971,637, forward strand.
GCAAGTGCCAAATTGAGATTTAAGCATATTTATGAAACTTTTGGCCCTAATTATGTTTATTGAGTATATTTTATGCATTATTATCCATGTTTGACTTCAATGAGGGCTGAGACAATTTACACGTTTACGAGATTTCAGTAAAATTTGAGATATCATGATTTACCATGTTTTAAAGAGATTCTCAGTATGTTTTTAGTGTTATGAAACTCATGATGAGTTTGATAAACCATTTGAGATGATTTACATGATATTTACACGTTTTACCAGATTTTTTTTTAATATAGAGCATGTGTATCCATGATTGAGCCCGAGGCTACTATACTAGGTGTGCACACTAGGATATGCGCTGTCATGAGTGCTAGGTTTGCTTCACCATGGCAAAGACGTTGTCGGTGGTGGCTCCGCTACTTCGTAGTTATACACTGTCATGATGTTGAGATTACTCCACCATGACAAAGACGTTGCAGGTGTTGACCTCATTGTAACGTAGTTTTGCTGTCGTTAGTGTTGGGTTCGCCCCACTACGACAAAGACGTTATAGATGCTCGTCCCAGTATAACGTAGAGTACTGTCGTGTGTATTGAGCTAGCTCTACCACGACAAAGACGCTGTTGGTTCTAATCTCACCACTGCGTAGTTATAGCTATCGTTAGTATTGAGATTACTCCACTATGGTAAAGACGTTGTTAATGTCGGATTTTCTCCACTACTGCGTAGTTTAGTTGATACACATCACTTTATCATGTTTTCAGAAACAATGTTTCCTGAAAGAGTTTTCATAATTTAATGAAAGTTTACAGACATATTAATTACTGAGTTTATGATGATATTTTTCAGCTTGATATATACTTATTTACAAGTTTATAATACTTATGATTTCCAAGCTATGATATCTATGTATTTTTAAGTATGTTGTTTATTAAACATCACTTACTGGGCATTAGCTCATTCCTTCAAAATGTTTTTCACTTTCAGGTAGAGATCGTGATCCCCAAACCTGATCTACAACTGTCTATCTGCTATACAGAGATTTTGGTTTTATTATAATTTTAGACTCTGATCATGCATGTTGTTTTTGGTTTGTAAAATGTTTAGACAGTGAGCTGGTTGTATAAGACAATTATGGGTATTCACTTTTTGTAGTTGTGTTTTAGTTTTCCGCTGTATTCAATGATTAGATGGTCAGTGAGAATCGTTAAGGTAGAAACGAGACTTACTAGCTTCACGCCGTCTCCTAGGCTAAGAGTAGAGAGTCTGGGAGAGGGTGTGACACGTCCCTTAATGAGGTCTCCTTTATCTTCGTCAATAACCCTCCAACAAAAGAGTTGATTAGGGAGGACGGAGAGAATAAAGGTGAAAAAGAGGGAGGGAGGAAAAATTGTTGTGCATAAGAAGGACCTAGTGACATGGAGAAGGTAGTGAAGAAAAAGAACAATATCTAACGTGCACTAGTGATGATATTCAGTGACTCGAAGTAAGGTATTTCGTTTTCTTCATTGTTTTTGTTAATCTGTTTTGGACCCATATCGTCCATTATGTAACCATTTATTTTCAATGAAATGAAATGTATATTTTGTTTGTTTGCATATGATCTCAAGCATGATATCTTAACAAACAAACATTACATGTATTGAGCAAATACATGCAAAACAAGAAATGAACAACAAGAGACATGAAACTAAAAACTTATTGCTGTGGGTACTGACGACATAGAATGGAAGACCAAGAGTTGTATAAAAAATGGTACAAGTCCTTTATACACTCACCGTTACTGATCAATCCCAACAATCGAAACAATAACTGATGACGTATGAAAGTAAATTTTGAAAAGTTGGTCAAAATTATCTTAAAATGAGAGTGGATCCCATCCAATTTTCAAACACAATTAGATTGATCAACCAACACTCAATCATTCAATTCGCATTCTTTGATTCCAGATTTCCAACTGAGCCACACTTGTTAGCATGAGTACGAAGCACCAGTAAACACTAACAAACACAATCAAATGAGTCTCACTTTCTAAATTACCCTTCATTTATTGCCTTATATGGTATCGAGATGAATTGCACATTTGGAAGGACAAGGGGCATTTCGGTCATTGGATTTTCTAATTATTATTATTATTATTTTATTCCCTTGCATGGGGTGAAATTGGCTCCATGCCTATGCACATCAGCTAAAGAGCCGGTGCCCGCCGTGACATACTGTCGTTTTCATCTCCGAGCAACTGAACGTGGACGCTCCGCTTTGCACCATCTTCATCCTCACGCTCCCGATTTCGACCTCTGAAGAATAAGAAGAAGCTTTTTCTCGTTCTCATATGACGGAGGAAAGTGGCGTTAGGGTTTCCTCCGACGAACCCATCGCAGTTCCCAATATCGATTCCTCTTCTCAAACTAAGCAAAGGTATTTCTCCTCTCTCCATATCCTATTATTCTTGATTCCCTTCTCGTTCGTTTCATTTTCTTGGAGAAAATGAGCGCGATCTTGGTTGTATTGTTCTTGATGATATCGTCGTTTGTGTGCTCTGTTGTCATAAGATCTATCGTTTTACTCGTCTCTTGATTTGATTTGAGAGCTTCTGATGAAATTAATCTCAGTAGTAGATATGGGCGTTTCAAAAATAGGTTAGTTCTAGTTCATCAATTATTGAATTCTAGAACAACTTCACAGTAGGAGTATCCAGAAGTAAACACAAGAGTTGATATTTTCATAATTGTCGCTACCTGTACTGTGTGAATGTGTTTTTTTTTTCTTTTTCCAATTATTATATATGTTAATATTCGCAGAAAGAAAAGAAAGTGGGATCAACCTGCGGAGTCCTTTCTTTCTACTGCTACTGCAGTTCCTGGGGTTCTCCCATCATACAACCTGACGCCCCTTGGCGGAGTTGCTGTCACCAGTGTCCCGGCGCTGGCACAAGTTTCTCCCATCAACTGTGCAACCTTAACCCAGGTGATTGAATATATTGTTATAGTGATATACAACCTTAGCTATAAACAATTATAGGGGGTGTTTGGGGCATTGAGTTGAAGATATAGGATGTCTGGAGTTCATATGTCTCTAGAGTTCAATATGTTTGTGGAGTTTGTATGTTTGTGGGATTCATATGCCTGTGTTTGGAGGTGCAAAGTTGTTATGTATGCATTCATTTACGTCTGTGTTTGGGGGTGCAGAGTTGAATTCATATGTTGGGGTATTTGGTACAATTTTTTTTAACTCTAAAATAATGCATTTCTAACTTTCTACCCATGATTTTTTTTAATACAATATGGATTGATTCTTTTTAGGAAACATATATTATTTGTAATCTTGAAATATGATCTAGTGTTTAATTTTGTTTTTTTGGAAGAGAAACACGTCTCTTTTATTAGATAAAAATGAGACTAAAACTCATAGTTTATACATTGAGCAAAAGAACCTAAGGATCAATAGGCGCACCTACACATCTCAACTAGGTTGACACCCTTTTAGCACCCTCATCATATCCAAAATAAACGATACAAGCCTGACTAAGAGGGGCAAACAAACAGTCTTTACCACATAAAATATCAATACATGGAAAACAAAGAGACAATCCTTGATAAAACAGAAAACTATCGAATTTGTTAAGGATCTATCAAAAAGCAAGCGACACGACCAATCAACACCTATTCATAATTAAGCTTAAGAGATAAAGGGCTCCAATTTAGGTTGAACTCTGAAATGCTGTAGCTGTCAAAGTCTTTACAGAGAATCCCTGGTGTTCAATTTTGGAGAAAAAAAAACCCTACTCCATCGAAGAATAAAAAATTTCTGAGATGAAGTTTGTGAGGGTTTCGAAACGTTTGAGGAGAGTAATGAGGGGGAGAGAACCAAAAAAAAGAAAAAAAGTGATAACCAAGAAGAGTTATGATATCAGGGGTACTGTGTAGATGTCATGCATCAGGGCTATCTCAGCGGGCCAAACGCTGAGTTGGGTTAAACCCTAAACCCTAAACCCTAAACCTAACTCATCTCATCTTAACAGGCCAAACAGCCCCACAGTGATATATAATACAGCCATAGGCCATTTCAGATGCTTTGTATCTTCGTACAAAGGTTTTCTTATCTTTCATGCAGCTTCAGGATTTACATAAATCCTACATAGAATTTCTGCATCTATCAGTCGTGCTCTATTGTTCCTTGTAATCCAAAGACACCAGAGGAAGGAATTTGAAGCAGTCCTTCATAGCATGCTTGATTGTGTGTATGTTTTCGTGCACATGTCACACAAAGAGATGCAGTGTTAATTATTAATAAGGATTAATATTTAATTAATTTATTATAACAATTCATACATGTTCATGATACCCCTGTTTTTTGTTTGAAATTTGAATTAATATCACTTTCATTGTTGTTGGTGTTCTGTATTGGCCTATGTTAGTTACTACCAAGGGTTGCTGACTGAAAGCAATTTGATGTTACTAGTCTATGTTCATATTATTTTCATTGTGATTACATAGATGTGTGACCCCCTTGAGAAACTTTTCTTTGGATAACCAGCGTAATTTCAATTATGTCTTCTGCCTGCACCTCTTTTTTCTTCCTATAACTATAAGGTGTTTGATTTTTGCATGTCTTCTTTTAGTCAAAGATTCAAGATGAGTTAATAGCAAGAGAAATATCAATAAATGATGCGGAGCCTTCTGTTCGGTACAAGCTCACAAAGCGCCAGACACAGGAGGAGGTGAGTGTGATTTTTAGGGTATGCTTGGTCTGAGTGTTTGATAAGTTTTTGTTTCGTATGAATTGCTTCCTTCAGGCTTCAAATAACGCGGTCTTTCTTGTTCTTCATTTTTTTTTTTAATTTTTTGTTTTTTTTGTAAAACTTTTTTCCCTGCTATGTTACTTTCCACGCAGATTCAAAGACACACTGGTGCCGTGGTGATAACTAGGTCCGAAAGTAATTAAAGTCAATTATGGTGGAATTATTCTTTTTTGTTTTTTTGTTTTTTTTTTGTTTTTTTATGATGTACTCTTTTGAAGTAAACTTTGATTACACACTTGCAGGGGCAAGTATCATCCTCCAAACACGCCTCCAGATGGTAACAAGCCACTTTATCTTCACATCTCTGCAGGAGCCCATGTAAGTAGGATTCACTGATTTTCTGGCATGCATCATGTATTGAATTATTTCTACTAGCTTCTATCATGACTGCGTATTAAGAAACCATGACAAGTAGTATAAGGTATTCCCATTTTCCCTCTCTAGAGCCCCATGTCTGGTGTGTAAGAGCTTGGAGAAGCTGCTCATGAGGGACTAATTTGCCCGGGAAGGCAAAAGAGCTCACCAGTGGGAGATCATTGGTAATCCCATTCACCTGAGAGGGTTGGAATTACAGAATTTAAAGGGCTTGTAATAGGGTGTTATTGGCAAAGTGGTTTTGGCATTTTCCCCTTGACTCTTCTTTCCTATGGTTTAGGATTGTCGTGAGCAAGTATGATCGCCATTCTTTTGATTGGATGTCGAGTGGGGTTAGGTACGTTGAGAAATCAGTGGGAAAATTTTTTCACTGAGCTCTCTTTTTCTTGATCGGATTTTATGTGTCATCGGTATTGGACATGGTACTTATTTCTGGAGGATAGATCATAGATGTTTCGGGGATCATCTCTTGAGTAGTAGATTTCCTAACTTTTATTATTTTTCCGCTATGAAAAATTGTTTTGTTGCTGATGCTCTAAAGCATTCGGGGATCTCAGTCTCTTTTTTGTTTGTTTTCTTTTGTCCTTTGTTAGAAAAGGAAATGACGGAGGTTATGGCCATCCTTTCTTTATTGGGTGAACTTGAGTTTGGGCAGGGTTTTTTCCCTTTTGAGGCAACACTTCCTATTGTACTCTTTAGCCCAACTCCACTGATTTTTTTTTTCTTCATGATACCCGCCTTCTATAGTTGTCCTTGAGACACCAGCAACCATTATGTAAACTGAAACATCTTCCAAATCTCTTGAGGAGTGTTCTCTTTAACAAAGAAGATGACGGTACACATTCATTATCCAAATATCAATGTCATTTTCAAAGGGTACCGTTAAAGGAAAATACCCTAGACAACATTGCAGACAGAAGCCAAACTCTCATTCTACTCAGCAAGAATGCATTGCACGCCCAAAATGAGTCTTTGACCAATAATTACCACCTCTCCAGATGAATTTTAGGCCCGTTTGTTTCACAAGTTTTTCCATTGGATTTCAGACAGATATTTAATATCCCTGTTTGTTTCACAGAATTTCATTTTTTAAAACAGGGTACAAAAAACTACACTGTAAAAGTATGACGTTTTTATGTCCGGGAGATGAACAACAAAAATAGAGCTTAATTAGTTAATATAAATTATTTATTGCTATTAATTTTAATAATTAATTATTAAAAATAAATATATTATTTTTTCTTAATAAATTTCAACGAATATTTCCATTAATATTTTATGCTACTTTAACTATTTAATATAAAATATTATTGTTAATTATTAATATTCTAATTAATTTACATTAATTTAATTATGTTTAGTAATTAATTTAATTATGTTTAGTTAAAAGGTATTCCTTTATTTTTTCTTTAAACTAAGTAACTAATTAACATAACAATAAATTATTTTATGTTAAATTTAATTGATCTCTAGCATTTAGTTAAGTAATTATTTAATTTTAGTTTTTACAAATGATTGATTTGAACACAAATGTTTAACTTTCAGACATTAATTATCCTGCACATCCGAACCCAAACATTAATTATCCCACACATTTAAAATGTAGATATTCAAATTCCAGATATTTAATATCTATATTCATGAAACAATATCTGCGATCCAAATGGCCCCTAAGAGTCATAAATTTTCCAAGAGAACAACTCACGGCATACCTCTTCTCTCGGCCTGTAGGCAGATACAACTTACCAGCATCAAAGAAACTATAGTTTTCTTCAAAAGCTTCTCCATCAAAGCTAACGACAAGGTTTTTCTTGTACTTCACACATTAATTGTCAAGTTCCTGAACTCCTACAGTCCTACTATACCCCTCCCCACTTTCTTTCTTGCCTGTGGTTTCTTCTTTCTCTTGTATCTTATATATGAGCTAAGAGCCTAAGACACATACTTCCTTGGAGCCACTTGTTACTAGCAAATGTAGGGGATCATGAATCAATTCAGATGGTTCTCTGTTATTTGAGTGTTGTTCTTCCATTCTTTTGTGCTCTGATATTGTATTTTCTTTAGATTTGCACAGCTTTACCATCTTTTTCTATTCTTGGAGATCTTGTAACTTTTCCTTTACAGTTTTTTCTTTAAATATAATAAACATAAACGTTAACTCTGCAGCTGAAAGATATGGCTGAAAGGATTTTAGCTGTTGATCGAGCTGCTGCCATGGTTGAAGAAATTCTTAGACAGGGTCAGAACTTGGCGCCATTGTCTTTTGAATTCAAGGTATGATTACAATGACTGCGAATTTCTATTTGCAACAACCAGTTGAGGTTTAGTGCTAATCAATCATAATTAACCAGGTTAATCAGCCATTAAGCACAAGTGTGTTCTTGGGCTTTGACACAGATCCATCTATGAACATTGCTGCTCGAATACGGGGACCAAATGTAAGTTTTCTTTTGGGTCCTCCATGCTATTTATTGTAGAACTCAAGGACACAGTCTTACAACCTATATGACAGATCAAGATGCTATTTCATAGATCTTCAACTTGAAATTAAGTGCAAAAGATTATATAATTACTCTAGGTGTTAAATTTAATTTATAAAAAAAGTGCATTAAAGATAATCAAATCCATAAAAACTATCAAAAGGTGGAGGAAGTATCCCTGAAAATTTGTCCATTTCTCTCACACTGAAGAGTTCAGATTGACATTCTGTTAAAAGCAAGCCATAGACGCTTTTGGGGACCATGAAACCGATGACCCACAAAGCTGGAAGCTAGGAGATCATGAATGTTGTAAGACATAACAAAACGTCAGCCAAAAACCTCCAACATAAAGTTCAGATAGCGTTAATCGAAGGAGCAAAAGGTAATTTAATTGACCCGGTAGCATTAGAAGAATGAATAACACACTATGAAGGAGAGAGAGAAAAGTGCCATTCAATTCTTCCAAACGAGTGTAAAGATTATTTGTAGTTGGACCTTTTAAGTGTATCAAGTCCCCCAATAAAGAACTCATGGTGAAAGTTTGGAAGGATCAAGAGGCCAAAACCAAGAGTCATTCATATTCCTCAAGTTAACTGAATATAAAATGTTGGATATGTTACTCCATTCCATAATTTCAATCTCATTGAGTTTCGTTCCTCTACAGGCCCAAATCCCATGCTACCTCCAAAAGGAGGAATTTCAACCTTTAGCCAAAATCATGCCAAACCACATTGTTGTGACCATTTCCAATCCTACTTTGTATTTGATTACCAATTTTAGCAATAATGTAGCTAAGAAATGCCCAAGAAGATTCTGACATCTCCTCAAAATAGGAGTGGGCATAAGCACACAATACCCCTAAAATAAATTAAATAATACTCGAGCAGTTAAGCCACAATCAGTTGGTGCCAAAGAGCATTTTTCTCATGTAGAAAACACCAAACCTATTTAGCTATGAGAGGCCTCATTTATATGCCTAGACTACCGATTCCAAGACCTCCCAAATGTTAAGGTAGCTCTAATGAGCTATACTGGTTTCAAAAATCGTATTCTTTTGCTTCACAAGTAAGAACATACAGTCGGTACAACATTCTCTTATGTTTTCCCCCCTTTCTCCATTATTCTTTATTTAATTGATGAAATGATGCATTTTTTTATAACTGCTTATTATGTTCATAACTGTATGACTTCAGTTCTTACTAGGATATGTACCATTGAGAATTAGTACAATATATGTGTGTGTGCATGTATGTATGTGTATATATATACAATATGGCAGGAACATTTGGTATAGTTCTCATTATAATTTATACACTCGTGGAATCTATAGGATTCTTGAAAGGGCTAAAAAGTATGGACACAGACACGATGCAAACATCATGTCACATCATTGATGTAAAAATTTAAATTCTTATGCTTTTGTTGTCATTGTTATGTCCAATTTGAAAGCAAATTTAAATGTTCTAGAGGTTCTCTTCTACCAGAAAAAGCTTAGTGTCCCACCCAAAGCACAAATCTTGATTAGAAAAAGGTTTCACTTCAAACGTTACTCTCTCCTCTGCACACCATTTTATGGGTTATATCTAGTTAAAAAGGAATTGTAGCATTACAGATTTATTATTTGCACAATGTAATCATTTATTATAGCCATTTGCAATGCCACTGCATCATTCCAAATCATGTACGATCTCTTTTTGGCTAATTGTTCTTTTGAAGTCTATACTTTTGTTTCACATATTCAAGGTGAGAGATGCTAATGTTTTAAGCTTTCCATCTCCAAACATCTGGGGGAGATTGTTTTTTGTTTTTGGTGGTTTGTTTTTTCTGTACAGGACCAGTATATAAATCATATAATGGCTGAAACAGGAGTAACTGTCTCTCTCCGAGGACTTGGTGCAGGAAGTACTGAAGGTGCATGTGAAGGTATTTTTGACTATAAAAGACTCTTACCACATTATAATTGACAAGAGAGGACTGTGCAGTGCTATTTTATCATCCACTTCGAATTAGAACAATATCTTCCATTTTTGCAGAACAACCATTGCATTTATTCTTGACAAGCAACAATTCCAAAAATCTTGAAGATGCCAAAAATTTGGCTGAAGACCTGATGGATACAATCAGCAAAGAATTTGGTGTTTCTAGGTAATTGGATTTTGTGTATTATTCTTTGTTTTCTACTAGAAAGTTCATTGGATTCTGATCTATGCATAAGCATTTAAAGAGAAAGGCATATTAACCCTTTCTGAAAAAAAAGTCGCAAGTCCAGGGGCATGTAATCCTTTTCTATTTTCTACTTTTATGACTTCATTAGGCAGAAACTGCAGGTTATATCTATCAATGAAGTGATTTGTGTCAACAGTCTGTAGCTTTACTGTTTGAAATAATTTTTATTATATTTGCTATTTTTGTTGTATTTGTTAATGTTACTTTTGTTGTTAGAATTGCCCTACCTTTATTTTTTTTAATAAGAAATCAGGTACGTGCGTTAATGAAAGATTAGATACATAACGGGACAACGAGAAACCAATCCAAAGGCAAGTGCATTATAATTAGTTCCTTCAATTGGTGTGGATGAAATAGGTGTTATAATTTATCCTTAAAAAGGGTGTTATAATTAAAAGAATTTTTGAGAGGAGCACCAAGTAGAAGTTTACCCTGATCCATGATAAGTGCTCAAATCTTTAACGATCATGAGTTGCCTGTGAGTTGTTGGCCTGATGGTCAATGAGGGCTACTGATGTAATAAAGACCTAGAGGAAATGGGTTCAATAGGATTTAATATTCTGTGAGGTTTGGTGCTTAGTGATGTATTATTGTGTCGTTTTTGGCTTTGGTATCAAAGCTTTTTTGTGATTGTTCTCTAGGTAACAATAACATCTTACTGAATTGGAATCTCTTTCTTTAGAAGGGGTGTTATTGTGGGGCTTGTTTTTTTGTATGCTCTTGTATACTTTCATTGTTTTCTCAATGTAAGTTGCTAATTCTATGAAAAGAAGTATAGTAAGATTAGGTGGGTTGTCTCGTGAGGTCAGTCGAAGTGTTGAATAGTGACCTAGAATTCTCATGGATATAAAAAAATGGATATAAAAAAATGTGTTGAAGTATTTTTACTCTGCCGTGTTGATTTTATACCTCACCTTTCAGAGATCAGGTTAAGCATTTCAGGCTATTTTTGTGTACTATATCATTTCTTATGGACAGTGAAATCATTTAATTTGTTGTTGCTTGAGCTGTCATTGTATATTTGTGTTAACTATTAAGGTATAACTTTCGCCAATGTTTCCAACTGTTTTAGGGTTTCATCATGTAAGGTTTATAGTGCTGTTCCACCTCCACAGCAGGTTTACGGAGCTGTTCCACCTCCCCCGCAGGTGTATGGAGCTGTTCCACCTCCGCTTCAGGTGTATGGAGCTGTTCCACCTCTGCCAAAGGTTTATAGTGCTGTTCCACCTCCACTACTTTGTGCAACACCACAGTTCACAAGAGTTGAGAGCTTGGGAAATGAGCCAACTACAAGTTCAGCTTCAAGTTTGATCTCGTCAGCTTCTCCTACCATAGTCTCACCAGTTTCTTCAGTTATACCAGGAGTTGCTCCTGTCATTGCTCAAGGTTCGATATTACAATCTGGATTGCCCCAGTCTCAATCAACCGCCATTAGTTATACCAAGCCACTTATATCTGGCGGGACAAACTATAACGGATATAGTGGAATATATCCTCAAGCAACACCTTTGCAGCAAGTTGCCCTTGCCCTTAAACAAGTATCTTCAACTACCACGCCTGTAGCAGTTCCAAATAGGCCAGCTCTGAGCGTGTCAAATATGAATGTTAACTCTGATGTAGAGAAAGAAAAACGTCCTAATCAGAGACGTAAATTTCAAGAGCTACCAATTTGTGTGCAGGGTTCCTCAATAAGCAATCAGGTATTTGTTTATTCACTCTTGTTTGAGCATTTACCACTTTATTTGTTTTGTATTTTGAACCATTCTAAAGGGATCATTGAGGAAGAACAAGCTTTTCAAGTGTGAAGGTTGACCTGTTTAATGCGAATCCTTGCATAAATATATCAGAATTACAGCCATTACTTTGAGTTAAGCAAGCTGACTTAGCTTAGATAATAGAAAACTGGATATTTAACGTGGACACGTGCTTGAATAAGTGTTGGAGATGAAGAGTTCATTTTGAAAGTTCTTTTGCAGGGTTTTGTGTGAATCGCGTCAATTTAAAGTGATAGGGTTTCTGCCTTGCCTCGTGATAGAAGTCATTCTATTAATTGCTAATAGTAAGAGTGATACAAACAAAGGATTTCTAATAATAAGAGTGATACAAACAAAGGATTTCTAATAATAAGAGTGATACAAACAAAGGGAGTATTTGAGAGCTCTTGTTTCTCCCCTGAGTATATTGCCCAACCAAGCCAAAAGGTCTGTCACATAATTATATTAACCGAACAAGCCAAGAAATACCTCCCACTGTTCCTCTCTAGCCAATTTATCCTTCCTCTCCTATTTCCCAAGCTTATAGCATGCATGGGGCCTTCTTTTGTCAAATGGCTGTTGCATTTTTTTTTTGGGAGACTGATATTTTATGCCATAAGGTTGTTGTGAGTTTGTGTATGCATAGTATGGTCTCCATCCTTATAGCTGGTCCTCTGGTTGGGGTCAGAAAGTAGGTTTGGAATCCTATGGAAATCTATTGCTGAGAGGTTTCTACTTTTCTGTTAGTTATTTAGTTTAGTTTTATGTGGGTGATGGGTCTTTTACATATTTTTGGAAGGATAATGGAAGGGAGATAGACTCCTCTTCCTCTACAGTTTGTTCCCTGTCGTCTCCACGAGGTGTCATTCTGTGGTCTCTGTTTTGCCTTCTACCAACAATTTTTCGTCTCTTTCTTTTGAGTTTCGTTGTCCTTTGTCTAATATGAAATGGAAAAACTTTATGGATATGTTGTTGTTACTTACGCGAGTGGGGATGTGCAAGTTTGATGTCTTGATCCTTCCAGGGTTTTCTCCATAGTTCTTTCTTTTGTTGTTTGTTGCAGTGCTGCAGATCCTTGGTCACATTCTTGAGAGTCTAAGCTTGTTTGGTGAACCCCTAATATCAGATTCTAAAACCCCCCATCAATTGGACATAATCCAAGGAAAAGGATTCGATTTGGATTACCCTTTGATGGAAGACCAAGAGATAAGGAGAACTAATTCCTCACTCCAAGTTCGAACACTCCATAAACAAGGTGATTAGACTTATCTGAATGTTCTTGGCATGCAACTCTGGATCAAGAATTGCAAAATATTTGTGGTGAGGCTCTGTCATCTACCAGAGAATTTTCATTCGATTGAAAAGCCCTAAAATCTCAAAATCATCAAAACTAACATGCTGCATGATTCTCCTTAATAGAGTTAACCTCCTCTTGAACGTGAGAACTCAATGTTAACTGTACCTTCTTGGCTCTTGAACGTGTGATTGGTCCTAGAGGTAACACAAGAGCGTCCTGGTTCATATTATTGAGTTCCTTCTTCACTTCCCTATCTGTGAGGACTCAGGACTCGCATTTTTTGATTCTCTCACGTCTCTTCTGATTCTTAGGAGACTTGAAAATATTGTGAGAGGAAATTGGGTACGAGGTTTCACATATCTTTTTAGGCTTTATAAAGGACTTTTTGTAATTATCCTTTGAGGCTTTATAAAGGACTTTTTGTAATTATCCTTTGGGTCTTATTTTGTTAGTCTTTTTTTTTAATGCCTGACTCCTTTTCTTGGTTTGTCTTTTTGTACCCCTTATATTCTTTGATTAATTTTCCAGCTTGGTGTTTTTAATTATACTTTTTAAGAAACAGTAGCCTTTCATTGATTATATGAAATGGGATACAAAAGAAGTCATTGATAATAATAATAATATGAAGGTTTGGTTTCTATCCAACTGAAGAACATTAATAAACATAACTAACCCCTCCCGTGAGAGACTTGCACTTTCAAATACCTTGGCTTCCTTCCATACCCGTTCTATCATCTTCCTCCTATGAACAGTAATATCAGAAGGCCTATCAACTTATTTGGTACTTGAAAGGAGATTTGTTGCCTTCAGGTTCCTGCTTCTGTTATGTTATAAATGATTTTGAGTCTTATCTAAAAAGACGTTCTAAGAAGTTTAGAGTTGAAGGGATCAATTGGTTTGGTCATCTCATCTTAAATAACCCCAATATAGAGGGAAGAGGCTGGAGGTGTCTTGATGCAAATGTATAATGTTTTCTTTTGATTAAAACATTGATATTCTACATCTGCAAAGTCTTGAATAGATATGCTTTGTCTCTTATTCTGAATTTTATCTATAGCTCGTAGTCTAGAGTTGCATATTTGATGACGTCAGTCTTTCTTTGTCATATCTACACCTCCTCAATTGTAATATTACGTCACTGGCTTTGTTCAGAATGACCTATTTTCAATATGCAGTTTGTCTTTGGCTAACCTTAGTGCTTAATGTTACAGGTATTATCTCTGACTTTTGAAGCTTTACAGGCTGAAGTTCTTGGACCACATTGTTGGAACATTGGTTTGTTTTGTTAGTTTCACAGGACCTGATGACTGTTAATGCTCTCAAATACCTAACAAGGAATGAAATTCGTGTCAATTTTGTTCTTTCTCTCCACTTTGTTGTTTCCAGTGATATTTTGTCTTCTTGTTTCTCTCCACTTTTTTTCCATCCAGTGATATTTTGTGTTAGGAACCAAGGTAGAATGGGATGCCTTTGTCCCACATCGGTTACAATGGGATGACTGATGTGGTACTTAAGTGGCTTGGCTCTCCCACCCCAATAGCTGGCTTTTGGGGTGTGGTTCTCCA
>JBBPDJ010000021.1:9007727-9020864 GCA_037974625.1 Cucumis cinereus
ACGGTGCTTCGGCAAGAGCTTCAACGAAGAGGAAGACGAACGTGCGATGCGAAGATTGAAGGACGGTGCGTGCGATGTGAATGAATTAAGAATATTAGCTAACCCTAAATCGCAAACTGAACCAACAAACCAATCTTCAATCGGTTCGATTCGGTTCAGTATTATAATAGTAATAAACCGATCAAACCCGAATCGAATCGATTTGGTTCGGTTTTTTACATCCCTAATATACACAATAGAAAAAAGAGAAAGTTATGGTGGGAAATGGGAGTGTAACATCCAAAAAATTTGAGACAATTTTAGTTTAATTATCTTAAAATAATAAGTTGGATTTATCTTGAGATCTAATTTGTTATGTTAATTTTTTTTATTAAGATATATATATATATATATATATATAGGTATATATATTTAATTATTTTGGTCAAAAGATAATTGGTGAGAAAAAAGAGAAGATCTAATTTGATTTGGAAAAAAGTATTTGATTTGGTGGAAATTTGGAAAAGATAATAATAATAATAAAATATTATTATTATTTATTAATTTAGAGCTGCATTGGAAAGCGTGAAAGTTATAAAAATTTTCTTTTCTTCTTCTTCCTACGTGAGAAGCCGCTGCGGTCCTCCCTCTATGTTTCTTTTTTGTCGGTTTCCGACATGTGCTCAACTCAACCGTTATGCTTCTCCGTTCGTCGATGTCGTTTAATCTTCCGGATTTGATTTGTCAATTGTCGCTCATAGTCGCTACCGTTAGTTATATGGGTAAAGTATTGAGTATTTTATTTTGGATTTCTGGATACGCAATAAAATTAAATTGAGAATTAATTTGAAAATTATTCTTCGTTAATTGAAGATTATTTTGAAGCTATTGTTAGAATTAATTCATATAGTTTCTCCTACGAATTAATTGGAGCGTCAACAACGAATGAGTAAGATTAAGTGTTATGGCGTTAAGGTTAATTTTAATTAATCATTTTTTATGGAGAAGTATTAAGTAAAGTTGTGTTTAGAATTAATTTGAAGGATTAATTTGGAGCTTTCATTTGGAATTAATTCGTAGGATTTTCTCTACGAATTATATTCGAATTCGACGACCAATTGGTAAGAATAAAAATATTTTATCGAAGGATTAAATTTAAAATAAATTATTAATTTTATGAAAAAATTATTAATTAAATGTTTTATGTCTAGGATCAATTTGAGGGAAAAACTCAAGCAAAAGTATTATTGACATTTTGAGGTAAGGGACTTACTACTGGTTCCTCAACAAGGATATTTATGCGACATTAAGATTATTTATGCGACATCTAGGTTGCTTGATTATGTGATAAATGTATTGACTGATTAGGTAACGAGTTTAAGTTATATTAATTAATAATTTTTATGAAAAATTATTAATTAAAATTGGATGAATAAGGGATACTCTACCAAATCCACGTCTTAGGTGTATAAAGTGTGGAAGATGGATTGGATCACATGTATGCCTTATGCAATGTCTACTGTCATTGATCTGTTTATTGTGGTTATGTTTTAAGGATGTTATGACACACCTTATATATAACACTTTATGTTATGGTTGGGATGTTGGTTATGTGACGGTTGGATTCTTTGGTTATATTGTGGTATGATGATTTTGTCTTTGTATAATTAATTGTGTGGTGTTTATGCATGTCCTTTCATACTATGTGAAATCTGTAAAACATGATAATTGTACCATGTAGAATGGAGTTATGTTTGTGACTGCTTTACTTTTTTTATTGTGGTTTCTGTTGGATTATGATGTCTGTTAACTCTACCTATTAATTTTGTGTACTTGTTTGTGGGACAGGTTGACAAGCCTGTGTGGCGTATGTCACGAGGGTCGAGTTAACAAGCTTGTGTGGCGTATTGTTCCGACAGGGTCAGATTAACAAGCCTGTGTGGCGGATTGTTCCGATCTGATTGCTTTTGCATGTGGTCCCACCGATTTTCTAGGACGACTCTAGCATTGAACTGTACGGGCATTCCTACCAAACCATTAGACTGTGTGTCGTAGAGTACAAGTTAATAGAGAGTTAACGGTCACCTAGTGGACTCGATGATATGCTTATGTTGAACTGTCTGTTTAGGGTTTGTGTGATAAACGAGTTATTAAGTATCAATGCATAACTCGTATGTTAAGCTTAACTGTGTGGTACGCTGATATGACATGTTTGGTTATGTGACAAATTACTTGATACTGATTTATGTGGTAAGTTAACTAAATGGTTTAGTTGACTATTGGTGATGGTTATGGGTTGAGTTAATCGAATGGACTAACTCCAAGTTAGTTGTTGGTGATGGATTAACTATGTTGAGATGAACTGAATGACTATGTGATGATCTATTATAACAGATTGCAATGGAAAAACCAATGAGGTTGTATGACGATATGTCTTTATCGTTTGTTATGAAAAACCATAAAACATGATAAAGGTGTGAGGTGCTTGTGGTTCTCATTTTTTAATTAAACTTCATATGTGTGCTTATGAATGTTTTGGTCTAAGATTACATGTTTTGAGACTATGGTAGCTGTTAACTTTATCTATTAGCCATGTTGTACTCGGTATGTGGAACTATAGCTGCTTTTGCATGTGGTCCCACAGGTTTGCTAGGACGACCCTGACATTGGCTGTATGGGCTATTTTACCAAACCATTTGACTGTGTGTCGTAAAGTACAATTTAATATGAAGTTAATAGTTAACCTAGTGGGCCCAATAGTGGGTTCCTTACTTGGTATTTTTGTACTAACCCTTTTCGTGTTTATTTTTCAGATAAGTATAAGGGAACCGACGACGGATAGAAAGAACCAGTGACCATGTGTTTGGGGATTATATTGACAAATGGTTCCATTGTGCTGATGTTGCTAGTGACAAATGCTTCCGCTATATTTTTTACAAGTTTATGAGTTTTTATTTAAGTAACGATCTTGAGATAAGGTTGAAATTTCGAGACGTTACAGTATGATGGTTACATAAACTAACTTTTAACTTTTCTGTTTTTTTTTAAAGGTAAATGTGTAGTAATGCAACTTTTAAAAATTTAAATGTATATTAGTTGATTTTTAACTTTTTTTATTTTTTTCAAAGTAAATATGTATTAATGTTTTTAAAAGTTTGAACATATATTTTGCAACGAGATATATATGGTTACTATTTATATTTATATATTAGTAAGTGTATTTTTTGTTTGTTTTTTGTTTTTTTTTGTTTGTTTTAAGTTCTAAGAATATTCTTAAAACTTTTAAAAATTTAAGAGTATATTTGAAATAAAATACAAAGGATTCCATCAAAGCTTATGTTTAAAGAAACTTTTAAGGATTTTTTTTTCTTTTTTGAAACTTTGGAAAGTTGGTAAATAATTTTTTTCTTCATTTTTAATAATTTAGCAAAAAATAAAAATCACAAATTCACATGCTACTGCCTATTAAGCTTCCATGGTGCAAGGGCCATTTGTCACACTTAGAATAATGGCCTAAAACAAATGCACAATTTCTTGACAATCCCTTCTTTCATTCAACTATGCCTCCTTTCTTTTCTCCACTTAAATTTCTCCTATCCTTTTTCCCCCATTTCCCCAGTCCCCAAACTTGCCAACAGTTTCAAAGAATTACACATTACATTCAGCAAGTTCTTTGTTCTAAACACCAAAATGAAAATTGGATTTCAAGATTTTGGTAAGGGTTCCCCTTTGAGGAACGATTTGAAAAGCTGAAGAGCAGCTCTTGGTTTAAACAATGGAACTTCATGCCCTGCTCCTCTCACTGTTGCAAAGGTAAGCCCTTCATATACCTCTGTCCAACCTCCAACCTTCATCAAAAACCATAAAACATTCCACATTATTTTTCTTTGAGATTTTTATCATTGTGAATTGGGTATTTTGTTCTTCATTTTCAACTGCATTTCTATGTGATGAAACTCACCTGGTTTTTGACATACCATGGATACCATGGCACTTTTGTACTTAATTTCAGCTGTGAAATGGAATATCTTGTTGCTGTTACAGGCACCACTGAGTCCACATCTCCACTGAAAATCATTTCCCACAAACTTGATTATCGGGTATTTGTTAAAATGCCTCAAAGAAATGGAAGATACTTTTTTGGCTTAATTAGCATGATTTATTGATAGTTATCATATAACATAAAACTTTAGTAACTTCTATGACTTCTTACAAAATTTCTGATAACTAAATGTTATGAGGTAAGACTTTTATTATGTGAGATTAGCCTCGTGCATAAATTGATCCCAATGTTTAGTGTCAAAGAAAGATGGGGACAAGCATGTAGAAAGTGACTACTAACCTGAAAACCCAAACTCTCATGCCACTTGATATCAACTCCCTATAAATTGGAAGTATGGATACATCGGTGTCGTTCCAATTTCGGTTCAAGAGTTCACTGCACGAAAGGAAAACGTAGGTTGTTTTTGTCAATAAAGATACTCATGGCTATATATAAACTGTCACTTCTCTCTTTTCATAATATGCTCTTTACTTTTAAAGGAAGTCATCGTTGCAACATGGATTTACCTGCAAGCAGTCCATCTGTATGGAATTTTCGTTAGGTTGGCATGAAGAGCTTTCTGTACGTCTGGTCGATTGTAGTATATTTCTGCATATTTCTCGGTACAAGGATCATAGCCTGCCATTTGCCTGAATGCCTGAGTCCACGAAAGCAACATTAATGACTTAAATCTCCTTTTAATTGCTCTAATCAACATCATCTTTCTCTCTCTTTTATTACTGGATGAATTTTGTTTCACAGTATAAACAAAAAAAGATACCCGGTGAGGACGGTGAGGCAGTCGCATAGTACTCTGGCAGGTTACAAGACTACCGTCGGAGTTGTTGCAAGGAGGTGCATAAATATTGTACTGATCAATATTCCCAAACTCTTTATCCATGGCATAGGTGTACAAGGACTCACACTCATTTGACTCCTTTTGTCGACTAAAATCACAGGTGTTAATGAGCTCGTGGTACGTCTTGTCCGAGATCATGGCGTGGCTCCACCAGTACGTTACTGTCCCTAAGTTATCGTAGTAGTTGTCTGTTACGGCATTGCCAACCTACATTTCATTCACCGAGTTATAACACGATGTCCGTGTGGATGCATAATTAGTATTAATCTTTAATGTCAAGTTAAGATTCTCTCTGCTTTTAACCGAGTTATAACACGATGTCCGTGTGGATGTCTTTATATCGTAGTGTAGTGAATGGGGAGAGAAGCAAGAAGACGAGAGGAAAGAACAACAACAGAAAAAGCTGAGGAAGTTACCATAATTCCCTTGAGATGAATAGGGTGGGAGGACTTTGCATTGTAGGCCAAGATTTCTCTGGCAAGCTGGGGAACATAATGGCCAGCATAGCTTTCACCTGTTATAAAAATGTCGCGGGTCTTGTACCAGGGGAAACGGTCGAGCCATCGCACAAGGAACTCCAAGGAGTCCTTTGCTGAAACAATGTTTATGATCAGTCACAAGTCCATCCGTCCATCCATCCAGGTACATATAATTCAACAAGTCAGGTTGGAGCAAAAAGCAGTCATTACTTTTTCTCCCAAAAGAAAGTATACCGAGTGCTATCCACTATCAATGGCAGTGTTCAACAAAATGCATGGAAATTTAATTCTTTGGTTCTTAAAAACTTTTTTCCCCGTTTTTTTATATATGAAATGGACATGTAATTGAAAGAAAATGTGATGAAAAGAAGGTACGAAGGGAAGGGACCATCTACTGCGGTTGAGCACATTTTAGTGATGCACCCGATCAATCCTAGTCGTCCATTATGTATGACTACTTTCAATCTTTCAACTTGATTCCACTCTGTCAAGGGTGATCGTGACTGCCACGACTAACGTTCAAACAGAATTATCGATAGGTGTGAAGCAAAGTAGCCAGGATTTGACAAAAGTTGGTCAACTAGTTAAAAATATAATAATAATTTATTGAAATGTTTTTTTATTTTTTTTAATGAAATACATGGTGAAGCATCAATTCAAATGCTGTGAATTCATTTAATTTATTTTTAGATCAGAAAAAACCATTTCATTGCAGAAATAAAATTGGTTAAATTTAGGGTTTAAAATTTTGATCAAAACTTGGAGAGTTTAATTGTAATTACCACCGTACTTTACTCCTCTCTCTCCATATATATATTTAAAATGTTTGTCTTAATTTTAGTATTTATTATAAACTAATACATATATGGCTGATTACAATGAATTAATATATTAGTTGATAGTACCAAATATAAACAACTTAAGAGTCTCGCTAATATACGACATGTACTCTTAAGACACTTTTGTCACATTTTTATGGTTTGTTGTGATATAATAAAAATATTGGTTCAACAAACACGAAAAGTATATGAGAAGAGAAAAAGAGGGGTACCAGTACGATGGTCACCAGTGTCGAGTAGGTCCGACGACTGATTGGTGTAGGAGAACCCGACGCCAGCTGGAGTTTCAAGGAAGAGGAGGTTGGCAAGGGAGTTCCAAGAGAACTTATTGTGTACTAAGCCAGAGGCCGTCTTGTTGATTCTAAAGGGACCAATCTCTTCTGAAGCTCCATACGCTATGGAGGAGCAACCCGGGCCTAACAATTAATTAAATCAAATGCATTTCAATAATAATATTAAAAAATTACGATCAAAGGACAGGTAACCATTTTGCTTATTTTTTTAAAAAAATTAAACTTAAAGACACTCTTTCATCCTAAACTTTTTTTCCTTTGTTATCTACTTTTACCCATGATTTAAAAAACTAAACAAAAATTTGAAAAAAAAAAGTTTTTAAAAATTAGTTTAGTTTTTGTTTGAATTTTAGCTAAAAGTTTACTATTTGAACTTAAAAGAAATATGCTTGACTTTGTATGAAATGGAGAGAAAATAGGGCTTTAATTTTTTTTATAAAAAATATGGATATCCAACTGGACATATAAATGAAATTGTGCTTCTTTTTGGTCCCACACAACCGTTGACCGGGACAGCCAGTAAAAAATTGGGTCATCGTTAAATTTGATTCACATAACATCCAAGGCCATGCGCTCAAAACGGAGTAAAATGTTGGCTTTTGATGTTGACTACTTTATGACTTTATAGTTTTCGTTAGTATTAAAAAGATTTACTTTTTTTTAAAATGAAATAATATATATATTTTTTTATGAATATGTGAAGTAGGAATATCGAACTTTTGACTTGAATACTAATAATAGTACAAACATTATTTCAATTGAAGTTAAATAGTTAGAAAGGCAAGCAAAATCGTTTTTATATCCATTTTTGCAAACATTATATAAGGAGGTTAAGAAAGTTATATGATTTTTGGCTTGAAGTTTTAATTAATTCAAATCTATTTTCATTTTAAATATATTATATAATCAAACGAAACAAACAATGAAGTAAAAAGCAATATGGAAATATAAGCTCCAAATAATGATTTTTCAATTGATCAAACTTAATACATTAACTTTTCCTCAAGGATGAAAAAAAATAGTCATTTTGACCTTTCAACTTTTAAATTTGTCTAATTTTGTTCATTGGACCTCTAAGTTCGTCACATTACAGTCTATAAACTTTGAACATATCTGTTTTAATCTTTAAATTTGAAAAAAAAAAAAAAAAAAAAAAAAACAAGACAAGATCTTCTAGTCGGTTGCTATATTATTTTTTCATTTAATATTCATTTGTCTGTCATTAACCTGTGTAACTTGAAATCATGGTCATAATTACATGGGAATACACACACTCAAAACTGACATTAATTCAAGTAAAGATACCTACTTTTCAATATTTAAGGCTGCTTGAGCTTCCAACTTTAGGTGAGTGTATGTTTAAATTCTAATTATAATAATTAGTGTTTTTAATTATTGTAAATTTTAAATTAATTATGTATTATTATCTCAAATCCCTCTTTTTCTACTATAATTATAGTGTTTACTAAAATAGTATGCATCAAAACACGAACTATTATAATTTAAACTAAAATAGTCTACACTTTAAACACAAACTATTATATAATGACTAATAATAACAAACAACTTAATTTTGTAAACACCTTTTAATCACTAAAAACAAACGTTTAAAAATTACATAAATCAAAGTAAAAACGTATTTGAAAGATAAAAAGATGGCAACAAGTACTTTAAAAGTTAAGAAAAAAAAAAAAACTTAAAAAGAAACCAAGTTAAGAGAAATTGATTGACAAAATGTAATTAATTAATTAATTTTTTTTTGACAAAAAAGGGGGTTTGGAAGTTGATGAAGAATAAGAAGAAAAGAAAGAGAGATAATAGGATGAGGTTGAGGGAAAAAGACAGAGAGAGGGGTAGACATCGGCATTGATGGTTAGCTCCCAATACATAGCTGACAATATGACCTAACACACACAATGTATAAATTGGCAGCTGCCTCTGTCCTTTTATTCATTATTAGGAGGCCCTCTTTCACTCCCACTTCTACCAAAACATCTATAATATTCAATTAACTAGTATCTACTGATCCTCCTAACTCTTTATTAATCCATCTCAAACACATGAGATTAAGTATTAACTTTTTCTTAGTATTACAACATTTTCTACTCTGCTAATACTATTCTTGTACAACCGATACACACAAGTCTCTTATAAATTCATTGAGAAGACTACAAAGAGATTTACGTAACTTGAAAAGCTATTCCAAATACACTCCAACTTATAATATTTAGTTGTCAACCATACGTAACTCATAAGTTAATAAACAATAAGTAGAAAACTGCAATTAACTAAAACTCATTTCCGACCAAACTTTCGCATGGATTTTGGGTTAAAACCAAAAGAAAAGGTTTGAAGGATGTAGTAGGAATAGATAATATGTTTGTGGGTGTGGAGATATTTTGTTAATTTATAGTGTAGGGGTGTGTGTGTGTGTATGTATCTGGTATTTGGTATTAGGTTTGGTTTGTAGAGGGTAAGGGTGGTTGGGATCATGATTCCAAGGCAGACACAGTAGGGCATTCAAGTGTTTCAACTTTGAACCCTTTGTATCTCTCTATCTATATCTCTTTGGTTTATTTACGGCTCTTTCTCTCTCTTACCCTAGTTTTGTAGGACCCTTTATCCTTATTATATAATAATGTCATAAATAAAACCAGCATGGGGGGAGTTATTGACTGTGCCTTTCCTCGTCCTTTTACTGCAAAAACGCAGTGAATATAAAACTAAACGAACTACACCCTAATTAAATAAAAATCTTTAATGAAATCCATCTCATTTTCAAAGCAGCAATTAAAGCTTTTATACAGTTCCAACATTTTTTCTTTTTTTCTTTTTTCCTTTTTCTCGCTTCTCAATCCATGTTATTATATCATGTCGGCACCCTAAAATTAAATTCACAAGTTGGAGCTAAGCCAATGTTAATTAATGGCTTCTTTTTACTCTCTCTCTCTCTCTCTTTTTAAAATGGTTTATTAATGGTGTTTTCAAACAAAGAAAAATAAATATTCACACAAATGCAAATTTAATTATATATCTATATTAAAGGAAAAAATTATATAGTGATGCATTCTAATTTAAGAAATTTATGAAAATTTAATTATATATGTATAGTAAAGAAAGAGAAAAATAAATAAAAAAAAAGGAAAAAAATTGAAAATAGTAGGGAGAGGAAAAAGACAAATGAAAATCATGTTACTCGAAACCAGCCGATGTAACAGTTCCACCTCTTTTTCATTTCTTCTTGCTCTTACTCTTACCCCACCATTCAAAATTAAAACCCTATTTTTATTTTTTTATTTATTCTTTTAATTATATATATATATATATACATATATATTATGATTAACAACGCGATTGTAGAGTACAAAATAATTTAAATATTATGATGAACATTAAAAAAAAAAAAAAAAGCATTGCAACTTAGCTTTCAAAATTATAATTATTTACCATCCATTAATTCTTACACATTCTTTTCTTTTCCATATATCTACACACGTCTACCTCTGCCAATTATATATATATATATATATACTAATAAAAACATATGTTATGCGCTGTTTGGTAATTACGGCTTTTTTTTACAATTCAAGTCCACAAACCTTCATTTTCTTTAAATTTCTTACCGTCTTTTTATCTTTTTTTTTTTCAAAAACTAAAAGTTTAAAAAACTTCATATAGTTTTTCATTTTTCATTTTTGAAAATTTAACTTACAAATCCCACCATGTCCATCCATTGAAAGAACTATATTTTAAGAGGGTTTTTAAAACCAAGTCAGAATTTGATTGAGAACTCACATCTTTTACTTAAGAAAAATCCAAATAGTAGTAAAGAAAGTAAGGGGAAATAGGTAGATTTAATGTGTTATAAGGTTGGGGGAGTGGTATCAAAATAATAGAAAACTTAGTAATAATTTGAAAAATGAAAATATTAGGCAAGTATAATGAGGAAAATAATGAAACTAAAAGCTAAGGAATATTGTTGTTAGTGATCACTGAGACTGACCTCCGTTGAGCCAAATGACGAGAGGTTTGGAGAGTGGTTGGATAGAGGCTTCAGTCAGCCAATAGAAGAGGGCTCGACCCGCCTCCCGGTTCACCGTCACATACCCCGAGAACTGCTCGAAAGACACCTCCGGCTGCCCGGGAAGGGCCCCTATTCTATCAGCCGCCGCGCCGTCTTCTGCTTTCCTTCCGCCCTGGGTCGGAGAAATGATGACTACAAAGAGGAAAAAGGCGGTGAGTGTGAAGTGGATCTGAGAGTTTGCCATGGCGGCCGGCGACCGCCGTATGAGGACGGCGGAGGAAACGATACTTAAAAGAATTTGAAGTTAATTTAATCTTTCTGGGGGGGCTTATTGTGTTTGGTTTGCTAGTGATTTTGGTTTGATGGGGAAGAGTACGATTTTCAGTGTGGATTAAATAAGAGGGGGAGAGAGAAGGAGAATGAGATTTCGCCATTTGGGCAACAATTATAAAGTTGGATAAATTCATTATTATTATTATTGTTATATTTTATTATTATTTTTTTTTTTAATAATGAACTGTTGAAAAACGAAAATAGGGGCTGTTTTTGTTGGATGATGATGTACTTGGGGTTTATGATGAGTAGTGATTAGAAATTCCAATTTGTATTTGTTTGGGTTTTTTGGGATACTTAAATTAAAATTGGAGATAAATTAATACCCATTAATCTTTCTCTTTGTCTTTGTCTTTTCTTTTAAAATTATTTTTACCAATAAATTTTTAGGAATGTTTTAAAACTATTATTATTAGAGTTTAAGGAGACGATTGAGGCAAGGATTATGTCGAACTATAATAACCCTCTCTAGCTAGAATAAATACTATTTAAAAATCTCCAATAAACTACAGTAAACACTATTTCAAAATCCTCAATTTGCTACAGTTTTTACTATTTGACATTCATCATTTTTTTTATTATTTGCTATAGTGTTCACTATTTTCTTCTCAAATTATAATAATCTACACTACAACCATATACTATTATAACTCAAACTAAAACAATCTACCCTCCAAACACAAACTATTATAACTCAACTACAATAACTTAGGACTATAATAACTCACCCTTTACCCCAAACACCTCCTAAATTTTTTAGAATAGTTGGACTCAAAAGTTTTATAAATTTTTATATTTGATGATAGCTTTGAAACGTTTGCGGAGCGTAAAAAATAAAGGTTTCTTGCATGTTTGACAAGATAAGTTTAAATTTATATTCATATCACATACTTATTTACTTTTAGGAATATATCAAAAAACAAGTTCAACTCACATGATACATCTAATACACATATATGATATACACTTGATATACACTATTGATACATTTAAAACACACTCGTTACACTACTAATATACATTTCATACAATATGAATATCCAAATTGATACACTTGATGCATATTTTATATACATATAGAAGGTAGAATCTAAGCAGCAAAAGCGTAAGAGTTTGTTTCACAATAAAAATTCAAATAAAATGAAAAAGTATAGAATGAGAGTTGAGTTCCATTACAAGATTGTGATGGTGCCAATGTTATTGTTTTGAATCACGACCACGACTACGACCACGACCACCATCCTGCTTTACCTTCCAAAACCTAAACTCCCTCAATTGTTATTCACCTTTCAATGCTCTTCCTCACCACCCTTCAACCATTCCCGGCCCCCATCCAACTATATACCTACAATGGACCACAAAATCTTTCAAACCCCCAAACTTCCAATAAACACACTATATGATTCAACCATAAATCACATTCCAAATATTCCAAACACAATTTCACAATTTCACAACTTCATCCTTAACATTCATCTCCTTTAACCACCCCAATACTGGTAGGAAGACCAAAATGCCCCCTCCTCTTCCAAAACACACCAACAGTAAAGGGGGCAATTAATGAATTTCACATCTTTTTAGAATTTTAAAACTCCCACATTATGCATCTATACTATCAAGTCTATAACAACTTTTAAAAAGATTTTGCATTTCTACATACTATCATTAATACACACTTATTATAATCTATCACTCATAAACCAATATTTGCAATATCGTTATGGTCTATCAGTGACAAACTTCTAGCTAGCGTTGATAAACTCTCACCTGTATTATTATATTTACAATTATTTTTTAAATGTTGCTAGCCTGAATCTAATCGTTTTATTTATCATTGTTTCAAAAACATTGGTTTGGATGTGCGCACCAAATAAACTCATCCTTTCCAAAAACCACTTTATTTTGTTAAAAATTTGTATTGGTTTTCTTTTTTTAAAAAAGAATAGTGCTATTATTTCATGTTAAAGAAATCTTCTCCTGTATCTCACTTTATTTTGTTCTATCATTTTTAGAAAATTTCTACTTTTCTTTTTAATTTTTGGTAAATTATCAAAAACTGAAAAATTTACAAAATATTTATCCTTTCATAAGAAAAATAGAGTTAATTGATTTTGTTTTTTAGTGATTTTTTTCTATAAAGCGTAAATAGTTTGCCTTTTTTCTATATTTGAAAAAAAACTCTTAATTTTTCTTTCATTTTTATCTTTATTTCTCTCTAATTCTTACCCTCCCTCTAATTGTCTATCTTTAAACTTTTTATGAGGTTAATTAACTCTAATTATATATATA
>JBBPDJ010000021.1:9027806-9038417 GCA_037974625.1 Cucumis cinereus
TTCGTCTTTAAAATGGTTTTAATGATTTTTACGTGAGTAACGACCTTGGGTTAAGATTGAAAATCCGGGGCGTTACACTTAGTGTACAAGAAGTACGAAATTATTGTATATTTTGCATCACACATTTGGAAAATAAATTCTCATATAAATATGTGTGGTTCTAATATAATAAACACTTCTTCTCTATTAACATAATTTTGACCTTAATAACTAAATATTGGAACATTCACTTCAGGGAATGTTATTAAATTATTTGGTCGAAATTTATCGTTTTTTTATATAGAAACATATGCTCATATGCTCAAAATGTAATACAATGTTTCAAACTCTCTCTCAAATTGTTAATGCAAGAGCAAAGATGTTTTGATATGTGCAACTACAGGTGTAAGGCAAAAATAATGAGCACTAATTGATTTATGTAACTTCAGGTGCATTATATCAAAATTGGGTTTAAGAAGTAATTAACATGTTTTACCTTTATTATGATTTGTAATTCATTTTGCAAGAATTTTGATAGAGAAGTGATGGCGGTGGCAAATGAAAAGAAGGCATAGATGGCAAAGCGATTCATATGCATTATAAGTCTGTTTTTGGGTGAGTTATTTATAGTTTTTATTGAGTTCGATTTAGTTTATGAGTTTCATTGTGTTGTTGAGTTTATTTATTTC
Organism: Cucumis cinereus; assembly: GCA_037974625.1. Classification (NCBI taxonomy): domain Eukaryota; kingdom Viridiplantae; phylum Streptophyta; class Magnoliopsida; order Cucurbitales; family Cucurbitaceae; genus Cucumis; species Cucumis cinereus. Next base: position 9,028,475 of record JBBPDJ010000021.1, read on the forward strand.
CATAAGTTTAGTTGTTTGTTTTTATTTGTTTATAAGTTTTGCATTGTTATGTTTGAGTTTGAGACTGGTATATGGAGAGTTCCTAGAGTTTATTAACGTTGAGGAGTAGATTTAAATTTGAATTTAAAGTGTTTGTTATGATGATGTGTTTATTCTCTTTTTTTTCTCCTTTCAAAATTGGTCCTTTGCTTCAAAGTTGGAAGCCATACTAATAGTCTCCTTTCGTTGCTTAGTAAAATATGTATTCTTTTATTATTAAGTTTGTAAACTGCATGACTACAACGATTACTTTAATTTCTATTTCTAGTTCACATCGTGATATATAGATTTTGTCTGTTAATGCATCTTATTACTCTATTTTAACTTGTTTTGTTTTGTAAAAGGTTAAAGTGATATGATGCATCTTACCATGGTCGTGTGTTGTTCGTGATTTGGTGATGGTTTGACAATTTGAATCTCACTTGTGGCGGAAGTTGGTAAAACTTCTCCTTCATGATCAATTAATCTATGTAGGTTGCATTCTACAAAAAATTATTCTTTCTTTATATCATGATTGGTTCTTAGATTGTTTGCCTTTTTGCAGTGGCTTTTCTCCACCAGAGTCAAGCGTGACATGGAGATCCGTTGTTGTACGTTGCTCATATAATTTGTAAGTATAGTGTCCACTTTTTATGTAGGTGAGCGTGTTTGTTAGCTTAGTTAGATAGTTGGATGAACACGAAGAAATAGTATGAAAGCAGTATAAGAAATCCATCCCTGCAACCATGCTTGTTTCCTTATTTCATCTTGAGAATGATCAACAACCAAACATGGCACAACTTATTTTTTAGTGATTTTTGTATTTAACTCTTGTATTTTAGGGAAGGTTGTAAGATAATAAAGACTTCTTCTCAAGGACCTAAAGCACTTGGTTTAATTGACTTTTCTTTTACATTTTGGTTCTGTGTTTTTTTATCTTTTGTTTGCTTTGATCTGGTGGGTTTATGTTGAGAAGATTGAATATTTGGATGTGTTATGTTTATTTCAGTTTTTTTGCCTATTTGCTGTACAGGAATTTGTTGAGAAATCACCATCTTCCTAGTCTTATTCTACAGATCCCATTACTAATTAATATTTGTTTTTGGTTTAGGATAAAAAGATGGAGTTACAACGATGAGCAATTCAAAGATCTTCAAAGTTCATGTTTGATTAGAACATAATCTTATTCCAAGAAGTATTCAACAATTTTGTGTACGTTCTTCTGCACTCACCATGAAAATGAAAAAAAGGTATCACTCATTCTTACCCTTTCACTAAACATATCTACCTTCCCATTCTTCTAGATGTGAAATCATTCAAACATAGATTCACGTCCAAATTTGTAATCATATATTTTTTCGATCCATGTATCAATTCTATTGATTTTAAGTTATATTTATTTTCTCAATCCCCTTTTTTTTCTCTTCTCTTTGTGGTTTCTATTTCCTTTGAAATTTCATATCTGGAAAGCAAAGCTCGACCAACCTCTATGCTATGGCGGAATCCGAGCACCGCACTAAACGCCCTAGAATTACGATGTTCGTATCGCCTTCACTCAATTGTTAGCCCACCGTTAAAATATATCTATTTTTCTTCCATTCCGCTTTATGTTCGAGCTTTGCTTTCCAGATATGAAATTTCAAAGTTTAGCAATATTTATTATTATTTTTATTTTAATAAATAAATATAACTTAAAACGAATAGAATTGTGACACGTGATTGGACCACAAAAGATAGAGATAGTCCAATAAGTAGTAAGTTTTGCTCTATTCTTTTAAACCAATAAAGTATATTCCTTTCCACAATATATTTTCTTTCTTTCTTTTTATTCATTTAATTTTTTATTTTATTATTATTATTTTTTTAAGCTGACAGTTTCTATTTAACTTAGTGTATGAGTTTATGTATTAAATTTGATGAAATTGGTTCCAGAGTATGAAGGCTTTTACCATTAAGATAGGAAGTAGATGCTCATGAAATTTGAACTTGAAGTGTATATTGAGTTCAAGGCGAAGAAAATTAATTGATAGAACCATATAGATTGAAGTTTGCCAAAGAAGGTGGAGGTTTAAGAAACAAATTAATACTTTCAATTGTTTTTTCCTCAAGTTTTTAAGACTTTATTTTTGCTGTCATCTTAATTGATGTGGTGCTAAAAGCGACGAGTTTAAGGTAAGCTACATTATTCTTGTGGAGGTAGGAGCATAGTGAGGAAGATTTGGCTACAACTACTTAATACGAGATCGTGCTTTTTTTAATTTTTTATTCAAAGTGGGGGTTGAGTTATTTCAATCTATATGTTGTTGCTTTTGGTACTATGTTATTTCAGTCGATGTAGATGTTACAAGTGACAAGTTCAATTGGAGGATGATAGTTTTGTTAATATGGAGTTTTGATAGAAGTTTTGAAATTATTGTACCAAATTCTTTTTGGAAATATTCATATATGGTGGTTAATATTTTGTAATGTTTTGTATTTGACAATATTGATTGATATGATTGAATCAAAAGTTTATTTGGTTTGCATAATTATATGATTGTTAGACACGAATAAAGGGACAATTTTGTAGGAAAATATTCAAATTATAATTTTTTAAAAAAAACTCGAAACAAACTTGGTGTTTTTTAAACGTCATCAACACTTACATTCTTGATATTTGTTTCAACATCATAACATTTTTCACGTATAAAAAAAACCATTTTTGACGTTTTTTCAATGTCATCGACACTTACATTCTTGACATTTTTACATATCAAGTATGCAACACCTTGACATTTTTCACAAATCAAGAACAAATGTTGTTGGCGTTTCTTACATGTCATGAACATCAATATACTTGATGTTTATTAAATGTCAACGTTAATTATTCTTGACATTTAATAACGGTCGTGAACTTTGACATTCTTGACACTAGTTAAAAGGACGGTTTCAAAAACGTGAAGAACATGGATTCTTGACTTTTGAAAAACGTCAAGAGAGTTTGTGTTTTGTACTAGTGGTTCCTTGACTATAGTATGAGTACTTGAACTTTATGTAGTGACATAAATGTGGATCAAGTTCGAGTAGATACTTTAAATGGTCTATAGTTTAGAAATAAGATTGAGCACCTTATTTTGGGGACACTATGGATGCAACCTGCTTTGTATTTAGTACAAACGATGTGCCCCTAAATCGTTCATGTAGAGATATATGAGTGGAGGCCTCCTATGTAAAAGAGTTTTCATAAAACCCAGACCATGAAACAATCGCTTTTACATTATAACATCGCTTACTGTTCAAAGTTGACTATTTCAACTTTTACGACCTAGGTAACTTGTCCTTATTCCTGAGTTAACTATGAACTCTTGTTTACTCGAGATTATCCTTAGATCTGCATAGGTGAGGGAAGCTCATCAGTGCTGCCCAGTAGACCTCCCATTTTAGGGGTAAGACCGGGTACATAGTTGGGACATAGGGTGCAAGATGGAATTCACACGTACCCGCTTCTAGGGATAGTAGAGAGATTGTTCCCTTAAGTGCTGACTCTAGGTCTTGAACAAGGGGCCCCACTCTCTCATTGACCAGAGAGGGATTCGATTTATTGATTAAACCATAAACTAATTGTTCATTAGAGAATGAGGTTTAAGGAACAAGATATAATCTCGGGGGTAAAACGATATATTGACCTAGCCAAAATTACAAATAATTTGTGAATGATTGACTTACTAATTATGGTTATATCAAGTGCACATAAATATATCTACAGTGAGGTGAGTGCAGCTACAAGCTGTAGTTGACAGTCCTATTAGTTAATGAATGTTTATTAACTAGGTTAAAAGAGTTTAACCAATTAATCTAGAATCGTTAGAGCTCATGATCTGCATGTTTATTAAATTTCAATACTAGCTCATTACGAAATCAAACTTAAAACAATGTGATCGAGAAATTTGAATCGTTCGAATTGATTAAGAGTGTAAATCGTTAATAATAGCTTATATGTTGAACAATTACAAATTGAGAGATAAATGATAGATTTAAATGTAAAAATTTTGAATTGAAATTTGAAATTAGGTGAATTAGATGGATCGGAATTTGTGATCAAAATAATATAAATATTAATTAATTAAATAAATTGTTTAATTAATTAATAATAATAATTTTATTATTTAGTTAAAAGAATGAAAATAGTTAATAAGATTAATTAATTAAATTGATTTTAAATTTGGTATCATTATTTGAAAAATCATTTTCAAAGTCAATATGTTGAGTATTGAAATGAGTGGGAATTATCCAACCTTTGGTGCAAGTATGTGTAAGCTACTTGCATAATGTGTTGGAGATTTCTTGTTCAAACACAAATCCCACTTACCTTCGACCTAATTAAAAACTGATAGTTAGTTTGCATGTGTTTTAGCTATATTTATATTAATAAAACGAGGCATCTGTATCTTAAATTTTCAAAAAATTAAACAAATTTATCCGTATTATTTATGTTTGTGCTTTTAAGAATAAAAGTTAATATTTTAAAATGTAACCAAATAAAAACAAGACGCAAGACATGAACAAAAAGAAATGTTTAGCAAAAAATGAAATAGAAAAATGGAATCCCTTTTAGGCCAAAATTCGACCGTTAGAAAGTACTTTTGTTTGTTTCATTTTTTCCAAATCTCCCAACGTTCACTATCCTCACTCCTCACTCCTTACCAACCACCAACGGCTCTCCTCAGTATCTCATATTAAATATAAATCTCAACCCCAAACCCCATGCCAATTCCTCCATTACTTTCTCTTTTTCTTCTTCCTCTTCCTCTTCCTCAACCAAATCCTATTTCAATGGAGGTTCTCACCCAACCACACCTTCAACTTTCCGACTCTGACAACGCCCAAACGGCAGCCATCTTAATCCCAGAGCTTGACAAAAAGTTGGAAATTCAGAAAACAGAAGAAAAGCAGAGGGGTTTTGTTCCTGAAAACGAATTCAAGGTGCCAAAAAGCCCTAGAAAGCTGAATCTGGAGTGCAAAACTCCAACCCCAGATGAGAAAACAGAGGAAAAAGTGAGGATTTTGGTGCCGAAAAGCCCTGCAAAGCTGAATTTGGAGTGTAAAACTCCGAAACAAAGGGTGAAAATTGGAGGCATTGAGTTCCCTAAAACTGGTACTCCTAATCGCCTCAAACTCCCCATCGCATTCAAATATCCTGAAAGGTAGTTTTGCTTTAAACTTAAGACTCTGAAATTTTGGAGTTTTAATTAGAAAACCAAAGAAGAAGATTGAAGGAATGAGTTGATATGTTTTTGTTGTGTTTAGGTATAAAAGTCCCACTGATTTGATGATTTCTCCTATCAGCAAAGGCCTTCTTGCCAGAACAAGGAAAGGAGCTGTTCCTTCCAAGGTTTTCAAAACTCTCTTTCTTTCTTAACTCTTTATTAATTACTATCTAAAATGTAATTATTGATCATAAAAAAAATAAATGAATAATTAATTACACATTCAATCTTTTGAGCTTTATTCAATTTTCAATTCAACTTTCAGTTTTTGTGTTAAATGCATCCATGCCAATCCTGAATTCCCTTTCCACCTCTTTCTTTTTCTTTTAAAACTTTTTAGCTTTTTAAAATGAAGTACACAAATACCTATTTCACATTTAAATTTGTTGCATTTAAATTTGTTGCATGGTTATCTACTTTTTACTCATGTTTTAAAATATTAAGTCAAAATTTAAAAAAAAAAATTAAAAACTTGTTTTTGTTTTTGATTCTTGGTCAAGAATTCAACTACCAAAAATGCAAATTATTGTAAAATAAATAAAATATGCTTAATTTTCTAAAACTAAGAAAGAAACAATTTCATTATCAGATACGACCTAAAAACTTAACAATACTGAATGTAAATTACAAACAATCTAATGGAATCTTTAAAATATCAATTTTAGTGTCTAAGGTAATTGCAAAATTGAAAATATATAAAAGTTTGGACACTAATTTTGTGATTTTGAAAGTTCAAGTGGTCTACATTTGGAGATTGAAATTGTAATTCAACCCATAAAAATACTCTTTTGTGAATCTACAAATCACCATTCTCTCATTTTATTTTATTTTGTTGATGGCAGATGCATGAGTTGAGAAATTCAGAGATGAGTCTTCTATCTCAAAGCTGAACAAAATAAATGGTAATAAAAAAAAAAAAAAAAACAACTCCAAAGAATTTGCCTCACTCAAATTGTGATGCAAAAATCTAGAAATCTTCTTCTTAGAAGAAGAACATTTCTATTCCCAACCCCTTTTATCTCTTCATTCTGCTTTGTTTAGTAATTCTTTCAATCTACTGTTGTTGTGAATTTATTATGTGATATAAATATTGTGGGTACAGTGGGTCATTTTTTTCCCTCTCGACTGCTTTGAACATCCATTTGTGTGCAACTATTATTCAAAATCACTAATCCAAATGGCAAAATAAACAATATATTGACTCTTTTTTCCCTTTTCTATTAATATGAAAATTATGGAGAGATTGCGAATATGGTTATTGTCAAATCATCACAAAAAACGACTCCAAAAACTAACCAAATTTAAAGTTTGCACAACGAGAGTCAGTCCAGACGAACTTCATACCATTGAATCGAACCCACGTCTCCATCAATTTCGAGTTCACAAACAGACTTAACTAAGAAAGAAACAGCTTCCTCAATGGATTGAAAGCGTGAGAGATCAGGTGGAAGGGGAGTTGGCCAATTCTCAAGCCAACACTTCAAAATGCTTTCCAATTCTTCTTTGGAAACAAATTTCTCTTCTTCTCCAGGCTCTAATAGTACATATGTATCACTACTTTCATTTACCCTTCTTCTTCTACTTCCATATACCTATCCAAAGTTTTCACCCATCAAAAATTTTTACTACTTACTTAACGGGTAAGGAAAAGCAATTTATGTATGAAAACAAAAACCTTGATTTGTTGTTGATGTTTGGAAGCAGTGGGAAGACTGCAAAGAAGAGTGGAAGCACCCAAAAAGCACTTTGAAACATTTATTCTTGATTCTCCCAATTTGTAATCTTGCTTTGCTGCTCTTGCTCTTTTAACTGTGCAACCAAAAAAAATCAAAACCCAACTGTGTAATATTATTTAAAAGAACAAAAGAAAAAAGAAGGGTTTTTTTCTTTTCTTCATACATGAGCAATAGAGTTTAGAATTAGAATAAAGGATTGCTCCATTGAAGCTTTGGAAGTGTTTGTGAAGAGCTCTCTCCATTTGAGTCTTTTCTCTTGCTGTTGCGCTTGTTTAGGGAAGAAGAAGCAGATACAAAAACTCATTCTTTTTGTTGGGGATAATGTTTTTCTTTCCACTACTTGCCCTCCATTTTTCCCCTTTATTTCCATTTTACCCTTCTAATTTTAGTCCATATATATGTCTTATCTACTTTTTAAGGAAATAAAAAAAAAAGTACAATTAAATTTTACACATGAATTTTTGTTCCGGTTGTTATCGATTTCATTAATGGCATCTTAAGCAACTTTTACGTGGGGGAATAAAAAATGGTATAAATTGGGTTGATTGGACTATCAACTCAACAATGACGAAGCTAGAAGTTTTGTTTAGGAGCGGTATTGAATCGTAAAAAAGATGTAAAACTTTTTGTACGGATGGCCCCTTTTCAGGGGTCCATTCGATTTTTGGCCCAATATTAAAACTTCAATGAAAAATGGTCTTCTGATGATGTCAGCACCATGTGATTTTACTGTTTTGTCCCTAAAGTTAGTGCACGCGCCCCAGGCCTACTCGATGCACGCTACACGTTTACTCGATACACGCTACTCGTCTACTCGATAGCTCGATACAAAAGTCAAACAATATACGCTTCGTTGACTACTCGATGCATGCCACACGTTACACACGTTGCACGTTCCTCGACATACTCGATGCACGTTACCCACGAAGTTCTATCACGCGATTTGACGTTAAGCCGCAATTTTGGCTAAAAGTCAGACAATGGAAACAATCAATTTAATGAAAAGTCATTTTGCATAATAAAGTACCATTTTGTTTCTACCACTTCAAAAAATTTATTTTTTCCACTAAAAAATTTCAACAAACAAGAAATCAAAACTCACAGCACCTCACAACCGATTTTCTTTGTTGTTCAAGTCAATCACGTAAGATGCACTTAAACTCTACTTTTGGATACTTACTAGCTTAATTTGTGTATGAGTCATACTCTAGTTTTGTATACTTACCAGCAATCAGTTTATTTTTCATTTCGACGAATGTAAACTGCACTTAAACTATTATTTTTCATTTCAACTAATGAAATGGTTGCATCATAGCTTTAATGAAGCAACAAAATACATTCGTCCAGTATCTTCTAACGTGCATCGAGTGTGAGAAAGGTGGTGCAACGTGTAACTGTAACATCCCAAATTTTTTTTAAGGTAATTTGTAATTTTATATTATTAATTATCTTAATATTTTTGGTAAAGTTGTATTTTTGGGTTATATTATTATTATTATTTTATTTAAACACATTGGGATTAGGGCAACCCATCTCCTCCAAATCCTTTCCTCTTGCAAAGAAACCCTAAGTTACAAACCCTAGCCGTCGCCCTAGCTCGCGCCGCCGCCGCTGTTGTCAAGCCACACGCCGCCGCCCTCCAATTCGAGTCGTTTCCTCCCCAGATCTGCCGCAGCCGAATGCCTCCCCGCTTGCAAAGTCGTGCCGTCGAATGAAGCTCCACGCACGCGCCGGTCCTGCTCCAGCCGAGAACCACTAGCAGCCGCGTCTTCTCCGCGCCGCTACCTCACCAGCGTCGCGCCAGCCACTCCGCTCTTCAGCCGACGCCCTTCCCTAAACCCGCGTCGCGTAGTCGCTGAGCCCAGACGGTAAGTCGTCCGTGCGCGCCAGCTGCAGCCGATTAACCCAAGCCGTTGTTCCAGATCTGCTCGCGCCGCAAGCCCCACGAAGTCGATCTCCCTCTGTCTTGCGTCAGCCCGAGCACCCGTTGCAAGCCCCGCAAACGTCGAAGCTCTGCTCGCCAGATCCATCTCTTCCCTGACGCCGTCAGCCGCGACCACACACCCAAGCCGCGCCTCCATTTCGCTCCGACTCCAGATCTCAAGCCGCCTCCACTCTCGAATCTTCATCCGCCCGCCAGTCCGCACCGAGTCAGATCTGCAAACTCGAGCCAAGCCGAGCCGAGCCGAGTCGAGCTGAGCCGAGCCGAGCCGAATCTCTAAAATTTTGTCACTTCTGCCTTTTCGTTATTGGTTCGTTGGTAAGTCGGAAGTGCTTGGTAATGGTTGGAATTGATTAGTATTCACTGTTGTAAGGAAAAGTATTAATTTGAACTCTTGTGTGTTTAGGATCTTTTGGAGCTAATTCAATCAACGAAATCTCGGTAACCGAAGGTAAGGAATACTTCTACTGAGTCCATGCTTTTGGCAAATAAGGGCTGGAAGATGATTATGATGTCCGTACTGTGGTTTAAACTTCGGGTCCTTGTTTATTTGATGATTGGATTATGTATGGCTTGTTTTTGAGTGGTATGGTGTTATCTGATGTATGAGGATTAATTATCGTGATCACTATGTTTATTGTATTGATTGTTGGATATGGTGTCTGTTAATTTTACCTAATGACTTGTACTTGGTGGTGGGAACGGTGCGGCAAGCCTGTGTAGCGTTTTGTCGCGAAGGTCGGTTAACAAGCCTGTGTGGCGTATTGTTCCGGCAGGGTCAGCTAGCAAGCCTGTGTGGCGTATTGCTCTGACCGAACAAGCATATGTGGCGTTTTGTCCTGGCAGGATCGGTTAGCAAGCCTGTGTGGCGTATTGCTCCGACATGATCGTTCTTACTAGACCATTTGACTGTGTGTCGTATGTCGGGTTATTAGAGGGAGTTAACGGTCACCTAATGGAATTAGTAGTGGGTTCCTTACTGGGTATATTTTATACTCATT